>OY754984.1:9041041-9450157 GCA_963576475.1 Molanna angustata
CACATAAATTAGTTTCGGTGGATCTCATACTTACAAAACCATGTTGGTTATGGGTTATGTATGGACGTGCTACGGCAGTTATCTGGTCACAAACAATTTTTTCCAAGACTTTACTTAAGACTGGTAATTTGGAAATAGGACGATAATTTTCAATGGCCGTTTTGTCACCACTTTTATAAATTGGAGAGATAATTGCATTTTTCCATATGAGAGGGAACGTACCTTCAGTTATAGAGAGATTGAAAAGTTTAGTCAGTGGTATCGAGAGTTGTTTAATACGAAGTAGCCAAATATCTGTTTCGCGGAGGTACGTGACGAGTTTAAAACATTACTGTAACAAACTGATAAAGAGCGGAAACAAATCCATGGTAGTTGGTTGCATTTAATTCTTATTTGATGTTGCCAGTCGCGAAATGCATTTTGCAACTTGTTCGTTTGTAAAAGGACGAACTTTAGGAACGGTTCTAGTAGATTTATTAATTATTTTTAGAAACTCTTGCTAACAGTTTGCATCAATCAATCGGACAATTTATGAAATCCTAGGTTCACATAGTAATTGATTTCGGATTCAATTCTTAATGGCCTATTGAGAATCTTATATTGTCTATGCTATATGTTAAACTACCGACTTAAATATTTTCTCCTAAAGTATGAGCAGATCAATGTAAAATTGTTTTAAGGTCAAATATAAAATCCTATGATCAAGCTTCAATTAGAAATGATTTACTCATCCGAATTCATTACATATCAAAACATTCATCTATGAATATATGTATCTACACAAAATATTGGATTACTAGCAAGATGAGCATGTATGAAACAGTGTATCATTGTTGATGAAGCGATGTATAATGACATGTATATGTGTCAAGATAGAAGAATACGGTGTTCGGCTCTCACTGCCTACCCCTTGAGGAAGATAGAAGTGGAGAGTATAAAATACACTTGTCTATAGAGACACAAACAATAGCAATATGAAGTTGATCACTCAATTTTCCCATACATAAGCTATTTTACTTATTATGTACATTTTTCATACGATTATGAAATTTATTTCAAATTTATTTCATTTATTTATTTATTTTTCACACCTTTATCACAAAGACTATTATGAAGATTACTGCTGCCCAACTAGGTAACCCTGTTCTAGGGCTAGCAGTTAATCTAATTAGCAGTTAATTAAAATAGATTTTTATATTAATTTATTTATTTATTAATTTATTTATTTATTTATTTATTTATTTATTTATTTATTTATTTATTAATTTATTTATTTATTTATGTATTTATTTATTTATTTATATTTTATTTATTTATTTATTTATTTATTTTTTATTTATTTATTTATTTATTTATTTATTTATTTTTTATTTATTTATTTATTTATTTATTTATTTATGTATTTATTTATTTATTTATATTTTATTTATTTATTTATTTATTTATTTATTTATTTATTTATTTATTTATTTTTTTTTTTTTTTATTTATTTATTTATTTATTTATTTATTTATTTATTTATTTATTTTATGTGATGAAACTATTAAAATACAATCTCACAATGATGCTTGGTGATAATCTGCAATAAAAAATAACCATAAAAATTGCGAATTAAAAACTCCCCACTACATCCCCTCGCGGTGGCGAGAAGTAAAAAAGAATAAAAAACAAATTGTTATGTAACGATTATACACAAAGTTACATAATACCAAATATTTTTTTGTGTAAAGTGAAGTGGTGAGATGTTTAATAATCTACATATAAATCAAATATGAAGTCCCAAATGCATCGGCGCTTCAAGTTTTGTTATCATACGACCAACTCCGAATCCCGCCCAATATATTTTGCCCCATAATGTCTTCCAAAGTTCGGAATTAGTAGGTACATTGAGAGTTGATGGGAGAACCTACCTCCTACCAGAGGCTGAAAACTAATTTGCCGCCCGCCGAGTAATTTAGCCCCGTGACCAGAAGGTAGTTTGTGTTTGTACCTATTCCGCCCCTGTTAGGCAACTTAAACTTGCTCTTTTAATGAGCACAGCTTCCGACGACAGGGGCGTCTTCGGGATGATTTTTTTTAATATATTATTACAACTGTCGATTTGTTCAGGAGAACTTTGTTCTCTTAACATATCGACAATGTATCAAGCCAGAATACGCGAGAATTGTATGGAGAGGTCTACTTTTTTCACGGCTTTTCCAACTTTGAAGTCAAAAAACACCAACTTAGAGGCTTCGCAGCCTATATGTTCCATACACGGATTTACTCAGAATTCGGAGTAGAACATTTCGTGTGTCTGTGTGTGTGTGTGTGTCTGTGTGTGTGTATGTCTGTGTGTGTGTGTGTGTGTGTGTGTGTGTGTGTGTGTGTGTGTGTCCGTCCCCCCCTTATAACTTTTGATCCACTCAATTTACAGAGCCCAAAATTTCAGAATATATAAACAGTTATAGGCTTACAAAACTTTTATACTCGGAATTTCGAATTTTTCTTTTAGTCAGGGGTTATCAACTTTTGAATTTTTACTTTATTTTTCCATATATCTCAGAAACCATAAAAGCTAGAACGCTGAAAATTGGTACCAATATAGACAAATACAAAATCTCAAATTGATTTATTCAAAAAAATTCCAGGGTTTCTCAAACATTTTTTATTAAGAAAAATATTTTTTTTATGATAAATTTATGAGTTTAACTGCCTATATTTCCAAAACTTATACAATTATCGAAAAAAGCCGAAACACCCCAACTAGATAATTTAATTTTCTATAAAAAATATTAACATTGTAGTAGAAGATCTCAATTTTTTTTAACAATTTTTTTAAAAATTGAATTTAGTGACGACATCGCTTCATACATTTTGTATGGCAGTCGCCTATACACAATATGTAAGAACACTTAATAGTTTGATACTTCATCTCCAAACATACATACCATCATGCTATTTTCATATTCTGGGTAGGAAAAAAGGAACTTCCTCCATACTATCCTATCTTGACATACATACCTACATAATATATGTTGTATAGAAAACAAAATATCTGAAAATATTCAATAATTTGTATTTATGGGTTTATAGTTTGGTACATATTCTTCAACTATACATACTATCGCTATCGACAGTTGTATCTCATGTGTTACATGCAACTAGTCATAATTAATTGGCCACTTAAATCACGCCCTAGCACTCAAAAAATTACAATTTGTATAGAATATTTTTGTGTACTAAAATATAGAATTTGTATAGTTAAATTATTAAAATAAAATGGCAAATATCCATTGAAAAATCAGACTTATTACTCTTCACTACCCTAAGAAGATATAGCATAATATAAATATAAATCTATAAAAAATATAAAAAAATGTGGTGCAAACTGCTTTAGCACTCCCAGACAACAGAAATGAAAAGGACGACGTGGTGGGGTAGTATGACTTATGAGTAAGATCCCATACATGGATAAAGCCCAATTACCAGCCCCGACAATACAGGACAAATCATCTTGGTATCGAAGGGTTAGAACAACTCGACCCCGCCTAAAGTAGGACAAGGCTAAGTAAAAGAAGAATAAGAACATAAATCTCTGTAATTCACCGCTTATAGTAACAAAAATGCATTCACGTCTTCGTAATAAAAGTCGACTAATACAATATTTAAACTGAGGAGGGATGTGTTATATATTGGTTATATTATGGCGCGGTGCACATTTGTAATTCACGAGGGTTTTGCTATAATTTTTCAGCAGAGTCTGCATGGAATTGTATCACGTATGGCTGACTTTTCATTCCGTTTGATAACGCTAGTCAATTCATTCCACGGCCCGGTCTTAAATTTGGACATTTGGTTCGTGTTCTGGAAAAGATTTGTACCTACTCATCGATCATAGAGTTTGAGATCCAAAATGAAACCAGAATCTTAATGACATCGCATGTCAAAACTGTTTCCAGCTGGATTCACTTGATATTTTGATAATCTATACCGGACGTTCTCAAATTCGTTTTTCTCGTAGACCACTTTTAAAAATTTAGTGATTTCGGTTGACCCCCAGCCGCTAGATTTCTACCACATTTCCAAAAATCAACAAAAAATGTGAAGATTAGATCTAACGATGGAAATTTGCGTCGCAGCTGAGTTCCAACCTTAAATTCAGAGTGGTAAAAATAAAAAGAAAATCAAGGGAGGTATAGTATTATGTGCGATATCGGCAAAAGAAACAGCCCCCCTAGACAACGTGTCATTTAGCTCAAGAAAAGATAACTTAATGTATAGAAATGACAGTTGTCACGTGACTGGCAACTGTCACTTCCATATATTGAGTTATCTTTTCTTGTTTCATTTCTTGGGCTAAATGACACGCTGTCAAGGGGTCAGATTAGACAAGATGGAAATTTTGAAAGGAGTTGACTTACTGTGCCAGCTGTCTTCTTCCTTTTCTCTGTCGCGTTGTTCTTCCCTCTATTAGTCACTGGTTCAACATATGATTCACCAATTGTCTGTAGTGTAAGTAATATACGTGCGAATGCCGCGAACGTATTTTAGATGTTTTATATTAAAGTGCGCACGGCGCTCGCACAACACGAGTAGTGTATTGGAGACGCGTATTTGCGAGACTGACCCCTTACGGTTATTATAATGCCAACGTAAAGTTGTGTTTGTTCCCGCCATAGCCAGAGCTCAAAAGGCACGAAATAATAAAATCCTACATAGGGAGAGGGAACAATTTACACGGAACAATTGTTTCCTTTTGCATTGTGGGTCAGATTTGCTTTACTTGCATTGTTTCACCGATATAGCTGTCAAAATAGGTGATTTAGTCACTGACGAATATGGCTTACTCGCGCGCGGACAGAGGCGAGATTATTGTTGCCACGTTCAGGTATGGGTGTAGGTATGAAGAGGTTTTGGTATGTCAGTAAGATGAGGATAGGTACAAATGGGAAGTATCTGTCATCTACGCCAACAGGATGTTTTAAAAAAAAGAATTCAAGGCTAAATGAGATAAATGATTGAAAAATTAATGTCAAAACTTACCGAAAAATTGGAATTTTTTTTTTGCTCGTTTTAATTTTTTTAAGTAGTGTATTATCTGCCAGAATTGATAGGTAAAGTCTAGCCATGTTTTTATTCTTTACTATCCAAACCAGATAAATTTTCGGAGCCCTCCACTTACAACTTGTGGACCCCCATTTTTATTTCATGCCAACGTAGACCCCCGTCGAGTCTCCCGTGGACTCCCGGGGGTCCATCTGGACCACTTTGGGAATCACTGATCTATACCATACAGACTTAGTGTAATTGTGTAAGGGGACATAAACCTAGTGACTGAACACATGATATATTAAAACCGCCTAATGTCTACTCTACTCCGATGGCGCTACAGCCCATATCGAACCTTAGCCTCCTGTAACTTTTGCCTCCAACTGATTCTGTCCTCGGCTGCCGTCCTCCAGCCTGTCACCTGGAGGAACTGCTCTGCATCCCTCCTGACCTCATCCTCCCACCTCAGCATGGGTCTTCCAACTCGTCTTATTCCACCTGGGTGTCCGTTCAGTATTCTTTTGGGGACTCGTAATTCTGGCATTCTTTGTACGTGTCCAGCCCACCTCAACCTAATCAGTTTTAAATGCGTTGAGATGCTTGGGGCCTGATATATTTTGTACAACTCGTCATTTGTGCGAATACGCCATTGGTTTCCCTCTTTTACCGGTCCACAGATTCGACGGAGAATCTTTCTTTCAAAAATATCCAGCATCTCGGCCATCCTTACTGTCAGTGAAAGCGCCTCACAACCATATGCCAGTAGATACAGTACGTATTACTGTTTTGTAGATGGTAAAACCCGCCTATTGTACTATGGAGTTATGCGTAAGTGTCGGCCTTCGTAGCTCAGTTGGTTAGGTATCTGACTGCTGATCCAAGGGTCCCGGGTTCGATTCCCGGTGGAGACACAGTTTTTAATAGTGTTTTCAGTCTGGATCTGTGAGACGATATATATCATAAGTCTCCAGAATGTGGCAACTTGTTATTGGGTGCGTGTTAAATATTCATTTGACATAGTACCTACCTGTAAGTTGCCCGAGAAGCTACATAAAATAAAATAAATAAAAAAGTCCGTGCATTAAAAATGGTTTATAATGTGATTCAAAATATTGGTAACCCCAAATTTATTGATTTTTTGCAATTTAAGAACAAACCTGAATTGAAAAAAAATTATCGGTCATTCACTTCGATTTTATGCACTCTTTAAGCATATAGGTACAATATTTACTTCTCTACGACACAAAGTTATGGAGTAATTTTTAAAAAAATGTTGTAAAAAGGATATTTCAACCATAAAAAAAATGTTTTTCTTAATAAAAAATGTTTGAGAAACTCTGTATTTTTTTTTGAAAAAACCAATTTGAGATTTTGTATTTGTCTATGTTCATACCAATTATCAGCGTTCTAGCTTTTATGTTTACTGAGATATATGGAAAAATAAAGTAAAAATTCAAAAGTTGATAACCCTGACTGAAAAAAAAATCAAAATTGTGAGTGTAAAAGTTTTGCAGGCCTGTAACTATTTATATATTCTGAAATTTTGGGCTCTGTAAATTGAGCGGATCAAAAGTTTTAAGGGGGACACACATACACACACACATACACAGGAAATGTTCTACTCCGAATTCTGAGTAAATCCGTATACGGAACATATATGCTGCGAAGCCTCTAAGTTGGTGTTTTTTGACTTCAAAGTTGGAAAAACCGCGAAGAATGTAGACCCTGCATCTCGCGTATCTTGGGTTGATACTATGTCGATATGTTAAGAGAACAAAGTTCTCTTGAACAAATCGACAGTTGGAATATACTAGATGGAGTACTCCGTGCATTGAGTGAGTCATATATCGCGCGTATGATTTCTTGGTTGGCAACATATTGCAGTTTTCCATATATTTAAACACTTCCTAGATAACTGTTTTTTTCTTCCTTCAAAATATCATTCACTTGGTTATGCCATCCCTTTCTAGATGATTTCCTGCTTTTTCTCAGTATCTTACACCTTTAAATTTTTTTAAGTCAGCCCTTCTTTGTTGATTTTTTCAATATTTCTTAACTTCGGAACATTTACTTTCATTTTAATTTTAATATCCTTCTGTATCTTGCATTCTCTCCTAATGTTCAATTACATCATTTCGTAATGTCGCCAATAAACATCGTGATACCAGAAATAAATTAAACAATCAGTTACCATAGAATCCTGCAGCATATGGGCTATAATTAAAACCATCTGGGTTCTGCAGAAAATCTGTTAGGTAGGTACAGAAACGCATACAATGGACGATACTATTATTTAAATAGGGCAATACAAGCTAGAAACTTCTCTTATTTCCTCATTCCCTCCTTCTTTTCCCGCCATTTCCTTCTTCTCTATGTTTCCGCTTTTTCCGTCATTTACTTGCACATACACAGGGTGTCCCAAGAATATAGGTATACAAACACTTCGTGATTATAAATAGTAGATTCGTACACTTATAATGCAGTGAGGCACCGGCTTACGCTCTATGGTTCAAAATGCTGGACCATGAAGAAAAACAAGAGCAAAATATGCAGACAACAGGAATGATGATGCTCAAGAGGTCTGCAGGTATTACAAGGGAGGATAGAGTTAGAGACGAATACGTCCGAGATAGTTTAGGGGTCGCGCTATTCCGGAGAAACTAAAATAGACCAGACTCTGATGGTACGAACACATTACCAGACGAAATGACGATCACGTGGTTAATCTCGCACTGAACATACCCACTCAGTCTAGAACTAGAGGCCGTCCACAGGCCACCTGGTGGACGACAAACATTGAGAGGGAGCTGAGGGAGGAGCATTAAGCAGAGATATGACGCAAGATCGAAGGGTCTGGCGATTGCGTACCAGAAGGACCAACCCCAGATGAACTGGGAAGAGGCAAGGAAGAAGAAGTAGCTGTGAGGCACCGGTTTAGAATAAAACAGTCCACTCATTTCGGGTAATCAACATGATCATTCAAAGGACGCTGATATTTCGATCTTATGTTGCTCTACGAAACAGAGCAGTTTTTAGACATTTAGAGAAAGTGCTCTTGTTTTGAACATTGTTGAGCCACTTCAAAGGACCACTCACACCAAGTCATCGATCATAGTGAGACACTTTCTTGACTCTGTCCAACTCCTTTAGGGAGTTGTATCTCCACGATCCAGACGACCTGGGTGATAGATGCTTCCCAGAGATTCTATGACACAGATATTGAATTTATTGTAGTGCCAAAATATAAAATACATTAAACGTCATCAAATAAATTGTCCGCAAGCGCCGGGTTATCGAAATACAACATTCAAAATAACATATCACATAGATCTTCATCAATTTTCTTGTGTCAAAATTACGGTGCATTTTATCTTAACTTTCAGTGTAACCAAGTGTTTCCTGATAACCAGTTCTTTTTGGCACTCCTATAGGGCAGTGTCTCAATTTTTAGAGTTCTCCTAAATCTTCTTATGTTTTTCTTGTAGATATTCAATAAAAGTTACTGCTGGCATAACAGACTGGCTGTAAAGTAATGGCAGAATACAATATGCTCATATACTGTTAAATATCGTAAAATAATTCACTATTCTCTGCCATCATAACCTGAAAATCTCTACCACGGCTTGGTGCCATTCATCATTTCCGTAACAATTTTATGGGTTCAAAAAACAGAGAGGTCACTGCATTCTGTTTATTTTTTATTTCTGTTTTTATTTCATTATTACTGCTGATTCTTTTACATTCAATATCATTATAACCTTAGACCAAATTGAAAATCATTTAGTGAGGCATTAAATTTACAAATAGGAACAATTGTACATACATGTAAACAATGAAAAATAAATCATTTCATTTTTCCGAGGAACCTTTGTAGTTAAGTAGTACCCTTAAGCAGAACAGGTGTTGGTGGAAGAATTAAGCAAATTCTAGTATACGAACGTGTGTATATATTTTTTTTGTCACCCTATACGTATAAATTTTATACCGCGTTGTCTTTTGTTTCTTGTGCCGCACGATTTATTAGAAAACTACGTTTACCGCTGTTTGTTTTGTTTCAAAGCCAAAAACGTTCTGCGCTGTTGTTTTGAAAATGTTGCCGCCATTTTTATTCTTTAATTGGATCAATTCACGTTTAATACTGTGCAATTATTTATGATTTTACACACTTGACGTAGTAACACCGTTTTTTCTATGCCATAAAGCTCGTATTTAATGGCTGAATGTTAGAAACTTTTATTGTATATTTATCGCTTTTTGATTACCAAAGGGAACATAAAGATTTTTTACTACTTTTAGGTATTTATCTACCTGCTAATTGGATTTAAGTATTTCCAAGTGATAAACTTTAGATCCATGATATCATAAAATGATAACGGAGTCGTCAGTAGTTAACGTATTGCAATTTCATGCGAAAAAGATGAACATGTTTAATAAGTAGAAGTAATTCAAAAAGAGATGGACTCGCTTTTTTCCAACCTCGAAGAAAGTATTTCGGTAAAGTATATGGTAATGAAAAAGTATGTATGAACCGAAACGGAATCCATGACTCAGAAATCAAGCTAATACGCTTTTGTTTTGTTTATAATTATGTTTGTTCTTTTTTATTAATAAATCCAGAGTTAAGTAAGCTCTTTATCCTGTTATTAGTTGCTCTACTGCATTTTATGTTCAAAAGTTATGTATGAGATAGCAAAAAAATAGTTGAAATAGGTACCTAGTCATTAATTTCATTGGTTAATTTTAATGTATTGAGAAAGTTAAATGTGTTTGTTAAACGTAAAATAAGCCTTAATATTGTTTTACTTTTGAATAGTTTATATTAGCAACCTAGGGGAATTACTAGCAACATTAGACAGATTGTCAAAGTGACAGTTATACTTCAAATTTTTGGTATTGATAAACAAAACACGATGGATTTAGATCGTAAGATATTTGAACGTGACCTTAGTTTTAGTATACTGTTAAAAAAAATATTTTTCCTAGATTATCTGCGAGAAAAAACGATTTTTGCGTGTTATTATTATTTACACCAGATAAAGAGAATTTTAAACAATTTAGACATTTCAAAATGTGTGCTTTCCTGCGTTATCATCTAAATTGTGAGTACCTATGATCTATTAGAAGGGTATGTATAAAAACAGTTGGCTAAAATCTGAATACTTACATTCCCACTTGTGGAAACCCCAAAGCAATTCAAAATAATAAAACAGTTTTACTATTTTTTTTTTCACCATGCAGGTACGCACAAAATCCCGGGACAGTCAGTCGAGCGACAGCGCTGCGACCGCCATCCCCATGGCAGTAATGCGAGGAGTGGCCGCCAGGAGAGTAGTCTCCGGCCCCAACCAGATGATGCACGGTCCGCAGCCTCAGCCGAGGGGGCCTCACGCTGTCACAGGGACCCCAGCTCAACGCCAGCAAATGATGCAGCAGAATCAGCATCAGCAGCACCACCAGCCGCACCAGTCGGTTTTGGAACATGACGAGAACCTATCGGACAAAGAGATTTTCCCAGGATCTGGCACGCATCATCCCCATCATCAGGTCAGTCAGAATTAGATGCCAAGGCTTAATTGTGTTTTATAAAAATTGTGCTCTTTTAATGATGCAACAGTTACAAAAAATGATGGTTTTAAATTATGCTGTAAGTATTATAAATTCAATAACATGAATGCCAAATCAAATATTTTATGATCACATATTGTCAATGATTTTTTTTTTTTTTTAAATTTATGAAAAGGCTAAAGTATTTGCTGAACATTGTGCAATCGAATATCATTCAAACCAGCTGATGACAGATCGTAAGCTATGTAGATGCCTGATGTTGTCTATATTGAAATATAATTTTGTCGAAAAATATAATTAAAACTGACATCAATTATTTATTTATACAAATATTTAGTTGCATTTTGAATACTTATAATGTTAATCATTTTACAAATCCATACTTATCCATACTCCAATCAAATCCATATAAAAATTTGGGTGTTTCTTTATGGCCATTCAAAAAATATATGGTCTTATTTATCCTCGTTCATTCTGCACTCACACAAACTTGACTCAATAACTTCAATCCTTGCCCAATCTCGCCATTAAAACAATGCCCGAGACGCGTTCGACACAGTACACTTATTACACCTTACTTATTCCAAGAATATATATGTCTCAATCGTTATATTTATAAAAAAACTTAGTAAATATCTAAAGTAAACAGTTCTCATAATCTACACATATAAATCATTTGTACTTTTTTTGGCAAACAACACTTCTTTGGGGTGAATAGCCATAGAATAAAAATGTGGCTTCACCTGAAATCTAACCCATTTTAAGTTGGATTGCATCATAATTGGAGTATTTACCGTACATAAAAAATGAATGATTTGATAAATAAAATGTAATGGATTTATAACTATTCTTATTTCGCCAGCAAATTGTAGTTGACGAAACCAATTTGTTAAAACAGTAGAAGTTCATTTTACAAATGTATTTAAACCAAAGTTACAATCGATAAGACCAAGTATAAATAATAGAAGTATAATTTTATTGTCTGAGGATGCTGCCTGTGAATAATAAATAATGTTTTGTGACAGACAAGCTAACGCTTTTTTTTGTTTATATCCCCCCCAGGTTTTAGATTGTAACATTGGTTAAAACATTTTTAATTAGATTTGTAAAAATAAATTGTTTTACTATTTCTTTTATTTATTTAATTATCATGTTTCAGCTATCATAAATTTTACAATCAAATCATTTAATTTTTATGTATCCTTATTCAATTGTTAATATAAATTTGTTGTACTTACCTACTAATAATTTAATATTTCTATGATACATAAAAATGATTTTATGCAGAGAAAGGACATTACAAAATTCTTGGTGTGCTGATTTATTTATGTGCCTTTAATGTTAAGTTAGGTGCGTTAAGACATAAGTTTAATTTTATTTCCATTGGTAACATTTTTATTTAAAATAAGTGTTTTTTTAACTTGAAAATATTTATCAAATGCTTAAGAAAAAGGTTAAAAAAAATGCTTTTGTTAATTTATTATAAGCTTCTATCGAATAAGAAAATGAAAATTTTAGTTACGGTGCAATCAAAACCCTCGTGATAACCCATATCCTGGATATAATTATTTATCTAATGAAGTTCTATAATATCTTAAGATATTATAGAATTCCATAACATAATTATATCAATTATATGGATAATCTTGAGGGTTTTGATACCACCATTTGACCGGACTTGCCCTCCTGAACAATTTTTGTTCTGGTAAAGTAAAAAAATCTCAATTTAAAATTTTTACGTATCAATCAATGACTTATTTTTATTTTCTGAAAAAAAAAACGATATCGCTATGAAAATCCTTTTAAAAATTTATCAAGTTTTACCTAACAAATATTCAATAACTTATGTATGTAATATTGCAATGTCAATTAAATTTTAAGTTTTAAAAAACTATTAGATATGTATATTTTTCTAAATCATAAATCTTTTCATTGTTATTTTTCAACCACGACAATGCAATATAGAATTATTCATAGGCAATTAATATTATTTTGACAGCAATCAGCTTATTGATATATAAGTTGTACCAGCATCACAAGCAAAAATAATCACAGCACTTGCCTTATCAACAGAGTTAGTTGACTCTATGCGTATCTATCGAATGCACAGACAAATATTTTCAATTGCTTCAAAAATCGCTGGCTATGCATTCGAGCTGTCACACAATAGTTTTTTTTTTTTAGATAAATATCACTACATCACTGGTCTAGTCGGTGTGAAATAAAAAAAATCCTATTTTATGAATTTGGTTTCATTTAATATTTTTCATTTGATTTTTATAATATACATCCGGATTAAAAATTTTAGTATGCAACTTCATTAATCCAATCTTTTAACTAAACTTATCTGTCGAAAAACACCCACAAATAATATAAAACAATACTTAATCATTTCTATTCTTATATTATATTGTACAACTTTCAATCTAATCATTCTTGAAATCATCATTTAAGCTATCCTTTTATTTGACTTCATATTATTTTGTCTATAAACTTCTTCAATATTATGCATAAAAAATGTACGGCTTTTATATTATATATATATTATGTCAAAAGCTTAAAATAGGTATTCAAAATACAAATGCCATTATTTTTCATGTTGACAATACTTTATTGTGAACTTTTATTATCTTATTCTACGTATTATTAATTTAACTTGAATGATATGTTGTTTGTAAATCTATGTGGTGGCGTATACTTGACTATTAATATTTTCTTTTTGATTAATAATAATGTTTTATTTGAGATTGGTTCTTTGTTGATTTACATTTTTAATTTTGAATTGTTTCTATCTGTATTCGTATGTCACTGTGCTGCCCACTATATAAGTGAAATATAAATATTTTAGTTTGAAACTACACCATGACGATAATTAGAAATATGTTTTTGTTCCCACAATTGTCACAATCAATTTGTCATTTTCTTACGAGTATCGCAGACGCTTAATAAGTTTAATCGGTGTGTATTCAAACTGTTATATTTTTTATTTGATTGTTCTTAAGACAAAGCACTCAGATTTGATATCCATCTCTGTGATCATTCGGATTTTGCAAAAAAATCAAATAATTCTGTTTTCAAAAATTAATGTTCTTTTTTTATTCAAAAATTGACATTTTAATGATCATAGACAAGGAGACGCTTTGTAGAATGGTCACGAATGAAATTGTGTTGGGCATGCTCTTGAAATGTATGAAGAAAAAAAAACATATTTTCTATTTTTAAAAAAAAAATAAAGGAATGTCTTTCGCTTATTAAATGTTTTTCCTTGAAATGTTATAAAGTTTTTCATCTGACTTTTATGTGTGTAAAAGCTTTTTTGATGTTTATATCCCTGATTTTAAAAGGACACCCAACCTCTTGACTTTTGAGTCATTATTATTATGGTATACTCACAATATTTAATTTGTATTTCATAGATTGAATATTTGTCTATTTTTTGTTGTCTATGGTCGCATTATTATTGCACTGTCCATGGACGATAAACATAGAAAAATATTTTTAACGTGAGATTTCATTTCCATATAACGCGCTTAAATATAAATTACTCTCAAAAAGAAATATCGTAGATTTGTTAATTTTTTTTTACTGGTATGGGTCACCTTTGATGAACGTAAAAAATATGTAAGGGTATTTTTTTCCTTCCATTTTTATATTACTTTTTTTCGTTTCCGTCTCATTTTCATTCTTCGTTTTATTTTTAATCGAGTTCATTTTTTCATCATCTACAGATAACATTGATTATCATATGTCACAGATGTTGTTCTTTTAATTCAGAACACACAACAATTTCAAATATTCTGTCAAAAAACATGTTCATAATTTTTAAACATTCCAGTTAAAACATTATCATGGAAAGCAATATGAATTTGGTTATATAAAAAAAGAAAAAAGTTGATATATATATATAATAATGTTGTCAATAAAATCATGTAACTATTTCAAATTGAAACTATAAGTTATATTATATACAACTGTTGTTCGTTTTATGTAGTCAATAGATTTGAAAAAAGAATATAAAATTCATATTGCTATATTTCAATTTCACAAAAACATTCAACTCACAAAAAAAAACATTACTTTGAAAACCATAATATTAATGGGGAATCAATGATTACATTATTTTATTTTGTTTATAAGAACTCGGTTTTTTGTAAGTATATATGTATGTATTTTTTTAATGTTTAATTTACTATGGTGTCATAGACCAGTCAAAAGTCAATATTTTTTTATATATTTTATCTGTGCACTTTGGTTTTATTGAAGGGGACTCAGAACAGAAAAAATTACCATTTTCAAATATTATGTACATTTTGTGAGCCTACCATGATGTTATTAAATAATTTAGATTGAATTTCATTTAATTTTTCGACTATGGCAACACGCGCCATATTTGTTTTGATAAAATGTGACATTCCTAAATTGTATCTATGATCAATGTTTTTTTTTTAATTTTTATCTTTGATTCCCTATTATTACATATTTTTGTGTAATGGAAACACATATTTATGCAACATAATGAATAAACACTGGGATTCTGATTGATTTCAACATTTCAATAAATAACATTCACATGTTTTTTAATATTAAAACCTAACTTTGTTTTTCACAGCGTAAATAAATTACCTATGATTTCACACTTTTTTTATTAATTTGTTATGTTTGTTGTGAATGATTAATCCTATTGTTTATTCCTTGGGAATTATATACCACAAAAGACAAATAATATTCAATAATACCATTACTAATGCTTTAACAATTTCAAATACATAAATTTCTGTATTACAATACTTGAATCTGCCATAAACGTAGGACAAAATTGAGTTAAGTCTTTGATAAACAACACAAATACATACTTACTCCATTGAAAAATCTCAACAATTATGTAAAATTATGATTTTTTTTGTAAATGAATTGATAAAATCTTCCATACATATCTTATTGATGAAGATTGTTTTTTTAACGTATATCGACACATTTGTGTTGTTATGCAATGAACAAAATGGCAATATTTATAAATCTATAAAATCTTGTTAATATTTAATGTGCATATTTGTAAGTACTTTTGGCATTTTTTTTTTATTTTAACTTTAACGAAGATAAACAAACCTTCAACATAGACAATTGCGCAAATTCAGACAAAGCTTTTGAATAATAAATATTCACGACAGCGTTAATCTTGGTATGATTGACTAAGTAGCCTTACCATAAACAAACTGATATACTTAATGTTATGAAACCCTACACTATGCACCCAGGCTACATCAGGATTTGGTACAGGTCTTCTTAAGAGTATATTCGACAAAATAACTCCGGGGGTAAGAACCCAAAAAAATAATTTATTTCTCTATACTATACTTCTACTTTAACTCATGTATTTTTTATTTAATTTTTTTTATTCTAATACTATATTATTTAAACCTCTCTGCCCTATTTAGTTGTTACCTTTTATTTATTTTTTTGTTTGTTAAGCATTTCGATGATTTCATAGTTGAGTAGGAAAGAATCAATGACACATTTTTTATAAGGAATTGTTGTAGTAGTCAATATGAGTCAATTTTATTTTATCATTGTAGCTATGAACCGCATTAATACGAGTAAAATTGTGTCTCATAATTATAGTTGATTTAAACATAAACAATAGTATGTGTCTGATTGACACATATTTAATGAAATTCATTTTTATTACATAGTTTTTTAGCTATTAAATTCATTCTTATACTTAATTTATTGATATAAAAAAATATTAATCGTTTGTATATAACTCATCAACATTTTTTTGTAAACCTAGATTTGAAATATGAGAGTTTCATTCATTGTAAGAAAAAAATATGAAATTCTGTTCAACATAATATCTAGAAAAGATTCATTTTTGCATAATTTTATTTTAATTATGTAAATATATTTGGTTTTAAAGGATGCTTTTAATAGTTGAATGTAAGTTAATCAGATTTAGCGCATAAAATTATCAAGTGATTAATTTTTAATAACTTAGTTGTTTGGTAAATTCATAAATGTTTTCAAAATATTCCTAGCTGTAAAGATGCATTGTATCAAAAAGTTTTTTGTTCTAATTAGCAATAGTTACCAATCAAATTTTGATTTTAGAACTATGAAGTCATAGACAAAGTTTTACGATACAAAAATAACTACTTTAATATTTACAATTTATTTTTTCTCATTTCACACTGCTCATATTTTCATTATTTTTTTTTTCGTTGTTTCCCCGTAGTGATTCTGTTTATTTTTATCTGGTAGATGCATAATATTTAAAGTACACATTTAGAAAGAGTAGAATTCCTTGCACATAAAAAATATACAACACTTTCGACACAATATTTTCACAGCACTATAGCACTCTTGTTTTATCTATGACATTTATTGAATATTTTCAAATATCAACACACTGTTCTTTTTCAAAATGGTTATATTTTCACACTCTTTACGGATAAGGAATAAATTTTTGGAAAAAATGTCCATTTTGAATACCATGTCAAAATAATTCAATGAAAAATTTTATTACTGAACAAATTTACATTGAATGTATGAGTCATTGTCAAATAATACTTCAATTGCTTAAAAATGTATATTTTGATCAATGATTATCTTTTGATTAATAGATTTGTATTGTAAAAAGTAGGTACCAAGTACATTTTAAATTTGTTAAATATAGTATTTTTTGAATGCTATGCATACAATACAATTTAAATAAAACAAATAATTTCTTTGTTTTTGTATAGTTAAATTGATAGGAATAATTAAAAGCACTTGAATAACAGAAATTTGAAATTGCAGTGTTTTTATAATAAATAAAATATTACCATTTAAAAATGTTATATATACAAAGGCAATGTTTTCTATTAGTAATTTATTTAACCTATAATTTTTATTAAAGATAGAAACATTAGTGTGCGACCCAACTCTAGGATCATTCTTATAAATACTTAATTTTTCTTTATTTTCTTTTGCAATATATTATTTTCATATCTTTCATACTCTTTTCTAACATTCTCTTTCTATTTCGAATAATATTTTCACCGACGTACTTATGGGGGTATCAAAATTTTATTTAGGAGTACACTATGCAATTTTTCTCTAATAGATTTATCGTTTAATTCTAGTTTTAGTTTTCTAGTGTGCACAGTAAGTTTATTTACTAAGTCATGTTTAGTTTAATACACATATTTATGGAAAATTTGCACTGATGGTTGATCCCTTTACAAATATAATAAATTTTATCCTTAAACAGCCGATTTAATAACACAATTTCAGATGTTTCAAAAACCAAACTATTGCAGACAATAAGACTTTGTTCCGTGAATATTTAATAACTGTATTTTTTAATTGCTAATATTTATTTGTTCTCAATGATTACATAGTTTTCAGATACAGATTTTAATTGTACATTGTGCCATTATTTTTTTTTCTACTGTTTCAACTGAGTATGCAGTAAGCATAGATTTTTTACAACAAATTGTCTGTTCCTATATTCACAGTGGTATTATCTGAGGAATCTATGCTTGCTGTTCTTTTTGACAGCTGTAAATTTAAAATTTAATCTATACTAGTATAGCATCATAGCTTGGTAATACTCAACTTTAAACTTAATATTAGAACTACTTATGATAATAATGAGATTTTACTTGTTAATGTAATAAAATTGACATTTGAAATGTGTAGGAAACTTCCATTAGACCATTTATAAAAAAAAAACAAAATCATTAAATAATCATTTTTTGCTTACATTTTTATTTTATATTACTAGTAAGAGTATGAAGTACTTTAAAACTATATATTTATTATGTACTTGCAAACAATTAAATCATATGCTAATAAGAATTATAATTTTTAATTTCATGACACATTAAATTATAAGATTTAGTGATTGCACCATGCTTGAATAATTTTATAGATATAAATATTTATTTTAATTATTATTAAGTGTACTTGTATAAAAAATAAACGACAAAAATGCATTAGAGCTAATGATTTTCTTTGGAGCTAAATCATACTTATCAAATTAGTAAGAAAAACACTAGCTCTTGTCTTTTTTCAACAATCTTTTGGATAAAAGATTATATGTATTTTTTGGTAATCTATACTTTGCCAGTTTAGTTACAAAAATGAACTCTTTTGCATTTTTACCAAACAAAACCTATTTAGTAATCTAATCTATCATTTGGTTTGTTGAAAATACCAGAAATTTGAAATCAACTGTCAGTTTATCTATGGTGTAAGTGTCGGTGCGACAGTACAATTCCACAAATGACACATACCATAGATATCTACATATTTTCTACAATAGATACGAAATTAAGATAAAAATTATGTCAATCTCTAAAATTAATTGTAAAATATTATTTGACCTATGTATATTGAAATGGATTCATAAATTACAATTTTCTGGTGTTTCCAACTATTCAACAAATAGATTTTTCATCTATAAGCAAACACATAAACCTTACTTCAACAAAATCACATTCTACTAATAAAACATAACAAATGCTTGTAGAAATGATTTTGATAACACTTGATATGTTTTTCCATTTTTAAAACAAGTCGTTAATAAAATATATATACATAATTTTGTACCATTATTAGGATGATTGCATTGTAACTGTTTTTTTTTGCTACTCACATTCTTATCGATGTAAAAATACTATGTTTTATTTTCAATCTCAGTAACTAAAACAAATATCAATTATTTAAATAAATTTTCATTTGGATAATGAAAAGAATATCTAAAAATAATACTAGTTGTTTTATTGAGCCGTTTAATGATTCCAAGAGCTATGATAGTTCAGTTTCGTGCTGCTCTACAAAACAAAGCTGTTTTTAGTCCTTTAGTGAATGTGCTCTTGATTTGAGCACTGCGTACATTTGGAGGCATAGCTCTTGAATGTATTGTGGTGCCAATTTTTTAAAAGCATTAAACAGTATCAAACCCCTTCCATTTTATATTTTCTTTCTAAGGTTTAAAAAAAAAGGACAATCAAAAAATATTGAAAAAGATATTTCCCTTTACCATAGAGCAAGCATTCGTGTGTAAGACCTTTGGAATATTAAAGATATTTAAATATCTAGAAAAATTAGCATGAATAACTCAGGAAGAAGCTGCAGCTTTGAATAAATGTGAATTATAATAAATAAAATTATTCAAAATGTCCAACAAAGTTAATTTATTGATGATATATATCTGCACTGTTTCCTAAGTTACAATGCAATCTCCTCATTCATGACGATTCTTTTCATAGTATTAGCATATTGTTTACGGTTATTGGTCTTCACACAACATTATCACCATACGAAATTCACCATATCATAGTGTAATACTAATATAAGAAAGTATTAGAGATACGCTTTTGGTCAGTGAAAAATAAGCTTGCTTCCCTTTGCAATGGTCCGTCGATAGCAGACCGCTCACGGCTCTGGCATACCCGCTATCGAAATCACTAAAGAGGCCGCAGGAGAGGGGAACTTGTCGGGAGACGAGATGGACGCCGTTTCAGGGGCTGGGGTAGGGACAGGGGCAGGGGCGAGCCGAAGGGGACCCCCTCCAAGAAGCCCCCATCACTCAGCGCAGGTTGGGCGACACTGAAAACAAAAAAAAAAATAATAAAATCATTAAACTTGTAATCTCTTTTACACTCTCTTCACACGGCCATTACTCTCATCATAATTTTATGTGTACAATTTGGAAAATTTTAACTTTATCATTGACTGATGTCATAATATGTCTATCGGTTTACAAACGAACATTGTTATGCAACACAATTAAGCAGTTTTTCATTGTTCTTGTTCAAGGTATTTTTATCCCATATATAAAGATTCAGACCATTTTTAATGCATTGTTTTAGTTGGCTGTTGAATATGTAACTGCTTTGGTAAAATTTGTATTACCATACTTTCAGAACTGCTCAACTGCATCACTGATTCAGCCAAAGAAAAAAATATATGTGTGGTGTTACTAGTCCTGACAGTTAAACTTTGTGCAATATACAGTGTTAACTTCAAAAATATCATCTTGGCTACCTGTCTGATAATGATAAATAATAATAATTTGAATATCAAAAATATAACCGAGTTTTAATACATCTAACAGTTAACCTAACTTTGATGTATATGATAACTTAGTTATAACTCTTGCTCACAATAACAACATAACAACGTCTTGCTCACAATAACAACATTAACTTGCATAAAAATTGCTGTAATAATTTTCCCTCGAATACAGTATTAATATAGACCAAATTATATTAGGTCAACAAAATCTAATTCCATTGTACACATAAAAAATCCTTTTTCTAGTTGAATTGTCTGTTTAGTGGCAAGCTTTTGTCTCGTGTGAAGAAACCATTAGTGGCTGTATTGCCGTAATTCCAAGGTATCGCCGTAATTAAAAAAAAATATTAAAGATCAAAAGTGAATGTATTTTGCACATCATTGCTACATCAGTATTTTTTCTCATCGAATGAAAGCTTGTAGTTTGAATGCATTATAATTTATATGTGAATCATATTTATTTTGTTTTATCGTCTCGAATAAACGGCTGTTACGAATGAGTGAATAATTTTTAGTCTTCGAAGTAATAAAAAATATATTAAAATTTATTACTCTTATAATATGAATCCAAATTTATTTCAATTTATGCTGTTTAAAGAAGCATGATAAATCTGAGGGCGTTCTTGCTTAATTTTTGGCTCTGCAGAACAACAATATTCTTAAGTAATTTGCTGACGGTATCAACTATAAATACATTAAGGTTGAAATAACATATTCAATCATTGAATATTGGAAGTCTTCTTATGTCAGAACCCCCTAACATTGAGGATCACCTTTATTAGTAATATCCCGAGAATGATTTACCAAAGTGGTTTATTGTTGCATTCTTTAATAAAATTTTCAGTCGGGGTTATCTAACCGTATCTTTTTTGAATTATCTTTTATAATATAGAGTATGAATGCTAAATAAAAGTGTTTTTTTATTTTTTCTTTATTATTGTGTGATCACTGATTTGTGTAACTAGAAAAAGGAATATGCACAAATGTTTTGGCCTATACTTTCATCTTTTGAAACTTCTCGATGTCGTCTGGACTTGATTTTCAAATTAACAAAAAGTTTTCAGTGTTTTAAACCACGATTATAATTCATGTCTATATGTCAAATCGGTTTCAAATACATTTGATACGATTTGTATTCCATTTTCAAATATTTTATCTGAAATATTTCTATGGATAAATCAAATATTTTTTGTTCTGACAACACTGAGAACTTTTTCCATCTCTTGATATTATGCATTAAATTTTTTCCATACTCACACACAACTATACTATGCACTGATTCACAAATTTGCTTAAATTGTGTAACACACTATTTTATTTTTACTATGATGTTGAATATTTCAATAGTGGAGATGTGAATTGGGTATGTTCTTGAATTTATTATCTATTTGTTAGGTTCTTAACATAATATGATTGTAAAACATGTAAGACCATTTCAATGTGACATCTATAATAATTCTTATTCTCTACTCTGTTATTGTTGAAACTAAATGTTCCTATCTATGCAACAAATTGATCTATGGTGTTTTTCTTCCTTCTCATTTTTTCTATGATATTCTGAAAAACTTTTAAATGTCTCTATTATCCACCTTTTTAATGTTATATGTTAGTTTATTTGTATTTTTTTTGTGATGAAAGTATTTAATAAATTACACAATTTAATGTTTTATGTTTAACCAAAAAATCAATAATAGGAATTTTATAGGTAAGAGTTTCAACAGAGTATAAAATAATGTTCGAATTTTTTATATAACTATGTCTATATCGTCTATGGAATTATAAAATTATGGCAACATTTTTATCATAAGCAAGTACCTACTTATTTTAATTTTTACATTATTCTTAAGGATTTCAAACTAACTGTAACATGTATTGTAGAAAAGTACTACAATGCTATAATAATATTTATTTTAGTGTTAAGTATTTTTTTTTCCTCAATACATTTTGTCTAAAATATATTTTAATCAAACAAAAATATATCCAATACTTACATAACATAATACCAACCTTATAATTTTCTTATCCTCGTAGATTGTTGAATGCTTGCCGTGTCATATTTTGATGTTGTCATGCATGTTTATTTAGAACTTTTATTTAAATTTTATCTATGCTTTTTGATGTGTAATTTTTGAATTGTGGTAACACTTATTCAGTTTGTTTTACAATCCATTTGTTTTATTTTTTTATGAATAATAATGATTCATGAATTTCATGATTGTATGTATAATGGTCTTAGTTGTATTGAAGTAGGTACATAATACTTTAGCTTCTTTATAGCTAACAAATAATCAATAAAAAATTTTGATATAGCTGATTTTTCTATGGTTGCATAATTGTACCACGAATATTAATCATTTTTACATAATCAATCAAGCAATTTATTTTAATTTGGAATATGTATAATCATTTTTTTAAATAATAATCAAAAATAAAATTTGTTTGACATCCTTATTGCCATCTACGAATTGATAATATCAATTATTTTTAATGGAATTTAGCTGCAGGGAATGGAAATTTTCCATTATGTTTAGGAAATTTTGAAACAAAAAGGCTATAAAAATAGTTATTAAATCTTAGATTTATATGAGGAATGTTAGTATTTTTTTTTTTAAAGTTTATGATTAAGCAGCAGAATTATTCATTTTATGATTAAAATATTTTCCATTTTAATGATAAAAAAGAAAAGTTATAATAATATTATCTATTCATTATTGACTTTTATTTGGCTAGTATTTTCTACATAGTTTGTATAGTATATGGATTATTAAATAAGTACCTGGTAGATTTTGATTCTGTTTTTAATGTGTATCATAAAACAGATGAGAATTACATTATAAATTAACACATAGTTCCCGTGGAGGGTTTTGATAAAGAAGAATTGTTAAAGAAGAGAAATCACAAAGAATAATGATGATAAGTAAATTATTTCAGTATAATTAATACATGCATATTTTCATTATGTTGTATTTTTTATCTCCATAAATAAAAAAAATACAACATTGAAAGTCTTGATTGCTGTACATATATGAAAAAATATATATACGAAATACTTACACAAAATTGCAACAGGTAAGATATAATAAAATTCACTTCCTTACACCCTGTTCAGTTTCATAAATGAGATCTTGAGTGATGGAAGACTAATAAGAAGGATAATAGAAGACCGTGTATGAAACAATTAATAGATCTGAATGAAGTGAGAAATATATATATATATATATATATATATATATATATATATATATATATATATATATATATATATATATATATATATATATATATATATATATATATATATATATATATATATATATATATATATATATATATATATATATATATATATATATATATATATATATATATATATATATATATATATATATATATATATATATATATATATATATATATATATATATATATATATATATATATATATATATATATATATATATATATATATATATATATATATATATATATATATATATATATATATATATATATATATATATATATATATATATATATATATATATATATATATATATATATATATATATATATATATATATATATATATATATATATATATATCAGGTGTTTGTTTCTCTCTGTTTGACAGTATGGTATAGTTTCTTTTGAACACAAACAGGTACTATGTCAAATATATAGATGGGTATTTATAATAAAAACAAAAATCAGGTACTACTGCCTCTATAAACCAACTTCTTCCAGGTACTTTGAATTGAAATAATCCTTAGCCATTCACCTGATATATTAATTGCCAAAAAGTAAAACGAATTTACAGTTTATTATCTAGATAGTCCTTATGTTATAAATAATAACAATTTGAACCATTTTTGAGGTAGAGTAAACAACTTTTGTTTGTTAAATCATCTGTGTGGCCATCTAATGCATCTTTTTCCGCAATAGCAACATCCGCCGAACCAACAAATCCAACCGTACCAGCCCAACCAGCCGGGCGCCAGGATGAACGAGCAGGGGAGGCCCAACGTCAGGGGGCAGGTTCCGAACCAGGGGCCCGGTCAGTTCGGAGTCAACAGACGGACCCCCGCGGGAGGCCCCCAGGGAATGGGACCCCACCAGACTCCGCCGCAACCTCACAAGCGGAGTAGACTGTTTGTGGCCCTGTTCGACTACGATCCCGCCACAATGAGCCCCAACCCTGACGCTTGCGACGAGGAACTGCCTTTCAACGAAGGCGACACGATAAAGGTTTTCAATTATTTTATTACTGTCAATGTTTTAAAATTGATTGAAGGGAAAAAATGAACTCCATGCCACTCAAAAGAAGAAAATAATTTTATTTTAATACTATGTCAAATATTAATTTAACACGCACCCAATAACAAGTTGCCACATTTTGGAGACTTACGATATTAATCGTCTCACAGATCCAGAGTGAAAACAATTTAAAACTGTGTCTCCACCGAGAATCGAACCCGGGACCTTTAAATCAGCAGCCAGATACATAACCAACTGAGCCACGAAGGCTGACAATAATATTTGAAAATGATTATTTCACCCCTAAAAAGTTTGATTTTTAGCCATGTACCAAAAATGTCTTAATTACATGGGAAGAGTCACAATAAGCATAGAAAAGTCTAATAATTATGCTATTAAGGTCATATTTTTGGCAATAAAAATTGGTTCTATAAGTTCAATATTTATTGTGTGTGTAAATATATAATGTGTAAGTACAATGCTCCTTTCTCGAATACAATTTTTCTACTCTATCAAGAGAGTATCAGCATAGGTACTTATTTTGTTCTGTATTTATTATAATATTGATTATGTCAATTACTCTTTATAGATAAATAAAAAAAATACAATAATTCTCAAAGATCTATTTTGAGCAGAACCCTCAGAGGCAGAATTCCCAATGAGATCCGCAGAACCTGCAATGTGGAGGATATTGTAAGGTGGAGCAGGCAGAGAAGACTACTGGAGAGATAATGTAGAGATGATGAATCCAGAAAGGCTGTGTCAGAGATAATACCTTAAATATACCATACAAAAAATACCTTAAATATACCATATATTAAAACTACTTTTGGACAACGTAGTGTACAATATTTTTCCACAAAACTTTTCATTAGTGTACCATCAAATATTAAAAACATCAGAAATGCAAAAGAATTTAAAAAACTAACAATAAGATGTGTTTATGAAATAGAATGAAAAATCCGGAAGGAAATAATTCTACCAAATAAAATGTACTAATACATTATACAACATAATAGACAATAACATAAAACTAGCCCACCTTAGCACAGGCTGTGTCTAGTGAGACGGCTAGTAACAAAAAATGCAAATAAAAAGAGATAGACAATCTAATGAAAAAAAAAGATTGCAATGCGCGAGATACCAGATGGACGCTGACCACTGGGAAGACTATCAAAGAGATGGAGGGTGAGCTGGACATCCTCATACCGGGACCTGTAGAAATAGATCATGGATCTATCAAAAGAGAAAGAAGAAGAATAAATAGCGATTGGATCTGGATTAATCTGAATCTCTGTCATTCTAGGTTTGGGGTGATAAGGACGCTGACGGATTCTACTGGGGAGAATGTCGCGGCAGAAGAGGCTTCGTCCCCCACAACATGGTCGTAGAGATGGGAGACGGTGCGGGTGGTGTGGGAGTAGACAGTCAGGGTATGGAGACTGGCGTTGTGAGCAACAGAAGAGGCGTAGATCGCTGGGGCGACCAGTCAATGCAGATGCAAAATCAGAACGTCAAGAGAATGGTGGCGCTGTATGACTATGACCCACAGGAGCTCAGTCCCAACGTTGATGCTGAGGTGAGTTATTCATCTCTGTGTTTTATTTTTCAAATAATAATCAGTAGAGTGTGTTTCATTTAAACCACAAGTTGTTCAAAAATAAAGTTGAATATACTTATAAAAGAGATTGAATATACATTTTTTTTTTTTTTTTACATAAAAATAAATATGTCCTTGTTAAACAAGTACATATACATCTTCCTACGTTCCCTAAAATAAGCAAATAAATGCTTGTGCTTAGGTGAACGAAACCGGTCGAGGCAGGATTCGAACTCGCGACCACTGGATTGCTAGCCCAGCGCGCTAACCGCTCTGCCACCGACCCATCTAAAATGCGCACTTACATGTGCATGTAAGTGCGCATGGATAATGTAAATTTAACTGTATAAAATTGTATATATGAAATCTAGTGTGCTTTTGTTAGAATTAGTTTAGAAATAATGTAATTTTTCTTTCACTGCATATTTTATTATGATATTTAAATGTTATTCTTGCCCCATACACAAGTGTCCGCACTTTCAATGGGACAATAATATTGAATTGTGTTGTAAAATATTAAAAATAGAACTAAGTTTAGTTTGTCGATCGACAATTCTTGATAGAACTCCATTGTACGTTGATATGTTATAAAAATATAAAAATTCTTGGTTATAGTTCTATTGTATTTATTAGATTATTGACGCGTTTCGTGCAAAGCACATCGTCAGATTAATGCTCTACAAGACTGAGACTAGTGGTTATATACAAAATTTACATGACAGGTGTATAAAAATGTTGGTTTTTGAACGGTTGAAAAGAAGTTATATAATGCAAATGAATCTATACAAATCTAAGTTTTAATTCAATGAAAGTAGTTGGGTAATATTTATATATTTTTATAACATATCAACGTTAAAAATAGAAAACGCAAATCAATTAAATTTAAACTATCGGTTCACAAAGTCTCTTGGACCACATGGTATGAAGAGTTCTAACAATAATATCAAAATTTTACGGTGTATGTACATTAAAATGTGGCATAGACTAGGCAACCAACACAATAATAACAGAACAGCAGATAAATTGATATGGCAATAAACTTTATCAATAGTCAACTGTTATCGAAAACAATGTTTTCGGTGTTGTACTGTGCCTACACTGATCGAAAATTTGGGCTGAAACATATAGTTAGTTGATTTATTTGCTGTAGCTTAACAAAAGCAGCTATAATAATTAAAACCAGTCAAAGGCAATGTGCGGCCCATCAGAGTAGTCATTTCGGCCCATGACATGGTTTCGAATAACCCCTCAAATTACACCTAGAATAGGACAATATGTATTTTCCACATAACTAGAATAGAATAATGATTGCGTCTCAAGTATGGTATTATCTGAGTCCGAATCAGCTCATCCCAGTTTCTACCAGATTATGAACAATTTTTAGAAGCTCAGTCACCGTTTCATCTGTCACATAAGCCATACTCTTCTAAAGAATAATCAATTTTTGTAACTTTTTTCTAATAATATAAGTACTAGTTGCATGTAACACATGAGATCCAACTGTCGATAGCGATAGTATGTATAGTTGAAGAATATGTACCAAACTATAAACCCATAAATACAAATTATTGAATATTTTCAGATATTTTGTTTTCTATACAACATATGTAGGTATGTATGTCAAGATAGGATAGTATGGAGGAAGTTCCTTTTTTCCTACCCAGGATATGAAAATAGCATGATGGTATGTATGTTTGGAGATGAAGTATCAAACTATTAAGTCTTCTTACATATTGTGTATAGGCGACTGCCATACAAAATGTATGAAGCGATGTCGTCACTAAATTCAATTTTTAAAAAAATTGTTAAAAAAAATTGAGATCTTCTACTACAATGTTAATATTTTTTATAGAAAATTAAATTATCTAGTTGGGGTGTTTCGGCTTTTTTCGATAATTGTATAAGTTTTGGAAATATAGGCAGTTAAACTCATAAATTTATCATAAAAAAATATTTTTCTTAATAAAAAATGTTTGAGAAACCCTGGAATTTTTTTGAAAAAATTAATTTGAGATTTTTTATTTTTCTATGTTTGTACCAATTTTCAGCGTTCTAGCTTTTATGGTTTCTGAGATATATGAAAAAATAAAATAAAAATTCAAAAGTTGATAACCCCTGACTGAAACAAAAATTCAAAATTCTGAGTATTAAATTTTTGTAGGCCTATAACTGTGTATATAATCTGAAATTTTGGGCTCTGTAAATTGAGCGGATCAAAAGTTATAAGGGGGGGACGGACACACACACACACACACACACAGACACACGAAATGTTCTACTCCGAATTCTGAGTAAATCCGTGTATGGAACATATATGCTGCGAAGCCTCTAAGTTGGTGTTTTTTGACTTCAAAGTTGGAAAAGCCGTGAAAAAAGTAGACCTCTCCATACAATTCTCGGGTATTCTGGCTTGATACATTGTCGATATGTTAAGAGAACAAAGTTCTCCTGAACAAATCGACAGTTGGATAAGTTGTGTGTGATGCAAAAATCAAAAATAAAGTTTATCACTTATAAAAATCTGTTTTGTTAAATTTTTTTTCGAAACCATACATTGAATAGAAATGTTAAAATATATACCTACTGTGCAAATATATTGATATACCCATCTTGATATGTTTTTTATTTTTCAGCAAGTGGAGTTGAGTTTCCATACCGGCCAGACCATCTTGGTCTATGGGGAAATGGACGACGACGGTTTCTACATGGGGGAGATTGACGGTGTCCGAGGGCTGGTGCCGAGCAACTTCCTGGCTGAGGCTCCCGTGGACCAGTACTCTCAACAAACTGGAACAGGTCAATTTCACAAATGCTGCTTTTATTAAAGACTCATTTTCCCCATTTTTATTAACGTATATGGGGACCAGCAAATTTGTACTTGTTCAATAATATTTTATAACGTATAATTATTTTTGATTACATTTTTTGGGGACATGAGGCTGACCCTCTGGCTACCTACATATACCCCCACCAATGGCGGTCTCAGTTAGTTATCTCTGAATAAACATCACTTTAAACCAGTCACGTATATTATTTCATCACACATGTATGTAGATACCAATAAATCTACAGTGGTGACTCCGACATGATTTTTAATATACAAATTAAAATATAAGATTTATAGTGTTGTAATGTGTGTATTTATAATATCAGGGTTCATGGAGATAAATGTTTCCTGCCTTTTCTTACTTGTTTCAACTTATTTTTTTACCACTGTCGCAATTCTTTATCACCTCTCATGTGTCAGTGTTTTGTTTATGCATATTAATTTATTAAAAAAAAACTAGATAGACTCGCAACAGTATTGCCATCATTTGACATTGTTAGTGGGAACTTATTAAAAGTACCTACTTACATGTACAAGTCAGTCAGTATTTTTCAAACCAATATTTTCCTATAATAATAGTGTAAGATTTCTCAACAGTAAAAAACATGAAGGTATGGTACAAAAATATCTTTAAAATGCAAAAAGATCTTTGTAAATATTTTGTTAAAATCGTAGTGGGGTACATTTTGAACAAAAATATCTTCAAAATCAATTTTTATTTTATTTTTATGTAGCTTCTAGGGGGCAACCAACAGGTACTAAGTATGTCAAATAATTATTTGACACGCACCCAATAACAAGTTGTCACATTCTGGAGACATGCGATATCAATTTTAAAAGTTGAGTAAAGGATATAAATACATTTACTTCTGAAGTGTCATTTAAAAAGAAAAAACAATAACAAAGAATAATTTAATATTCTAAATTCAAATTGCTGGTCCCTTTATACAATACTGATATACAAATATATTTCTATAATTTTTACACTTGATGTTATTCATATTTCAAGTTTTCAGTTAATCTTCGAGACAAATGAGGTCCACATATGTATTTGATTTATTGACTATTATTCTTCGGTCGAGTGAGTTTAATTTTTATAAAACTATTTTCCATGTATTTTCATTAACATATCAAGTTAAAAAAGTATTCCTATATATTTATTTGTCTCATTTGTCATTTTACTATGATTTTTATCTGTTCTTATTTTAAAAAAGTAGCCCTAACAATGTGTTCATAGATGCATTCTAATTTCGAACTGTTCGTAAATGCAACTGAATGATGTTACAGATTTGTGAAGGAAATATTTTGTATATCATTAATATAAGCTGTAATTTAACACTACGCTTACAAAATTAACATTTGATCGTTGAATCGAATGTATTTTTTGTCGGCTATGTATTTAGAGCTACCGATTATGTATTTTTTTATGATTAATATAATATATTTATATTTTACTGACAGCAACACTAAAAGTACCAAATCAAACTTTATTCACAAAAGTCAATAATTGAAGTAAATTATTTTTATCATTTTAATTAAAATATATTATTGAATTAGTACCCGTAAACTTAGAGTATGAATCATTCCCTTTTTCATATTCTTTTTTTTTTAATTTTCCATCTCTGTTTTTCTTTTCAAAAATTTTAAAATCAAAGTACCCTTAACTGTATCTTGTCAGAATTCCTATCAAAAAATGGAGATCAAATACTACATTTTCTTTTATTTGATCGTATTTATAAAATTTGTTTTTTAAATGCTTTCAAATATCAAAGTTTCGCTTTCTTTGTACGCATCTAGTGAATTGTTTTTGTTTTTTTTTGTAATTGCTCAAAATAGATAATTTTGTCAGACAAAAAGATGTTATAGTATGGGATCTTCAGTGTTTTGAAAGGGTACAAAGTATCTTCATGCATTCATTGCTCGTACCGATCATTTTGACTTGTTTTTTTTTTTACTCGTTGCCCTGGTTCTTTTTGTGTTGACTCAGTTGAGATATTTTGCTTAGTATTTTCATTGTTGCCGTGTACACTTGGCTCCTCAATATCACATCATACTTTCATATTATTTACTATACTGATATATGGTAACACATGATTAAACCAGTTGTCTGCGGACTCACGGACACCATAGCTTGCTCGTTTGGTATTTTAAATCACAATGATAATTGAATAAGCATTAAAAAAATAAACAAAACATTTATTACATACTTATAAATTAATGTAAACTTTCGCCCTCCAACTCTGCCTGTCCTCAGTTGTGTCTTTCAACTCACCACCTAGAAAAGCTACACCATATCCCTCTTCAACTTGTCCTCCAATCTTTGTCTTGGTCTTCCAACCTTTCTCCTTTCAACTGGGTGTAGCATCTGATTATTTCTCTTTTGGGAAATAATCAAATAACATGTGTGTCTGGCATGATCTGTACATTTAAACAGTCTCACTAATAAAAATCGACTGTTCACCCGTTGATCATTGCTTAAGTTACACACCGTGTAAAGCCTGTGTAGCAATTATTTAAAAATCTTACTAATAAATGTTGTATAATGACTGTTACAACAGAAATTAATCCCACGTCATAATTTTGCACAGAGCCAGACGTTTGACATGTTTGAAATATGGGAAATATAATGAATAATTTGATCATACGAATACCCATGCGAACACTATTGTAGATATTATAAAGGAGCTTATTTTTTGACAACTTTTTGCTCCTAAAATACACAACTATCGAGAATAAAATCATTTATAAAGATTTTTCGTCATATTATTCCTAGATATAACAATATAAACATGCAGATCATAATCAAATTTAATTCGTGATAGATTAGAGTTGTCTTAAAACACCGCTAAACTACCTTAGACAGGCGTGCAAGCGTTGTGTAAAATTTGTATGAGAGATAGTCGTTAACTAACTAGTAACATTTTTGCCTACACGAGCATTAAACGGTCGTGTAACCTTTACAACACGTTTATTAGTAAGACTGTTAATGTCATTTTATCATCATCATCAGTCTATCTGCGTCTATAGTTGAACGTGGGCCTCCCTCATTTTCTTCCACTACTCCCTTTATTGGGCACACCGCTTCCAATCGCCCCCTGCCATTCTTTTAATGCAATCTGTATTTACAGTGGTCCAATCCCAAACATAATAGGTCTGTCATCAAATGTTGTATTTTCCCATTAAAAACTCTTACCAGAAACCTGAAATACGCAGGTCTGAATAAATATAAAACAATGGGCATGACACTAACCTGAGATTCTCAGCTCACCAGCAAGAGACATCAAGAGTTTTTGAACAACAATTTTAGCTGTGTTTCTTTGTATCGAGAAATATTGTGTGTGTTTCATGAGGCAGAGTAAACCATTTTTTGTTTAATAGTTGGTCCCATAACTGTTTAATAGTTGGTCCCAATGTTAACCAATACTAGTAACGAGCATTAAGGGCAAAACTAGTATAATTTTATAATTCTTTTTTAATTTTAATATACAGAAATATACTTTATGAACTTTCAAATTACCATTCGAGCAATCTATTGTCACGCCATAATTAGAGGTAATATACAAATCATCAAATACATTTTGCCTTACTATTTTGAACCTACCCTCAAACCGAGAAGTACAATCACAGATGCCTTTTGGAATTCCCTGAAAACTCCATCGGTGAGAAGCATTTACATTTTCTTTTGATAAAAACATTTGATGAGGTTTGCAATCAATGTAAAATGTTTTTTTTTTTTGGATCCCAACTGTATTGCATGTTATTTTACTATCAAAGTATTTCTCTGGTTAACCAATTTATTTTCACATAGTTTTTATTTTCATTTGGTTGTTGAATGCATGCATCGGTATAAATATATAATATTATTGCCTATTTGTAAAAGTAACGATTGAAAGTAAGAAAGCCAGGGTACGAATGGGTTTTTTCAAATTCAATTATAGTCAAACGTAATATTTATTTGTGAAATTCTGTAATTTAAATATTTCCTACAGTCCATGTGAAAAATAATATATTTAGTACAACATGAGTAGGTCATAATTTTGCGCATTCGAAAGGCAATCAATGAAAGATCGATCACTTTGTTTATAAGAGGGATGACAATTATTTGTATCAATCAACTTAAAAATTAAGTGCGTTATTTAAAAATAAACTAAATTTTAGACAGGTCGGTAGCAGAACGGCAAGCATGCTGGGTTAGTAATCCAGAGGATGCAAGTTTAAATCTTTGCTTCAGCCAATTTCATTCGCCTATACTCCAAACATTTATGTCTAGTTAGGGGGTGTGTATGTTCTTGTTATAAGAACTTATTAATTAAATGTAGAATAGTGCAGAAACTTTAGCGAAATTTGATTTGTCATTTGAAAAAACCCATCGTTGAGTTGAAACTATTTGTTTTTTTTTTGTTGGTTATTTTCGAAAAATGATTATGAAACCGCATTGTGACATGGTCCACCTCATCAAATGTTCAGTTGCTTTAGCTTTTGCGAGTATCCAAAAAGGCAAACATCGAGCATACTCTACGGGGGCAAAATTATGCACAAACACTCCAGACATACAAATCCTTGACAAAATTTCGATATTACTCTACAGACATTCCGACGAAATACTCACATAATATGTACACATCAATGACATTGGCAATAATTCAAAACAATAAGCAAAATTCTATTTTTAAATAAATCTATGTTTAAATTTTAAGCTGAACTCGTTTGAATATAGTATTGATTTAGTAATGGAATATCTTTAATAGATCACTAATCGTAGGTTGCACATACGGCAAAATGATTCTCAAGTCTATTCTTTTAGTTTTAAGATAGTTTATTTTATTTTCTTATTTATATTTTAAAGTGTGCACATACTATCTATCTTTTACATCAATGCACGTTTCAATTAATAATCAATTTTACGAGGCTTGAGATTTATTTTCCTTTAAACACCTGTTTCTGACAACACTATACTTACCTACATGTAATTTCTCTCATTGCAACACTTTTTTTTTTTTTCAATATATTTACACACCAGTCAGTATACATGAAGCTTTTACGAACAATTTGGTTAGCTGTTAGCTGAAAAAAATTGTACTCTCCCTGTATAAAATGAGCTCATTTTCCAAGTCTCATCCAAAGATTCTTGAAAAAAAATTTATTTGATTCCCTACTGATGTACGCTAATTATCGTAATGATTTTATCCAAATTTCTTAGTACATGTTGAACTGTGTAAAATGCAGTTCATGATTGTTACTAGTATAAATAATGGTCAATTATTGACTCTTGACAGTTCACACATTCTGTGCATTTTAAAGTCTTAATCTCGTAATTTTACAACATTACTATTTTCTGTATTTTCTATGACAATCATTTGTTATTTCAATTTCATAATAATACATCACAGGGTTTGATTGCTATTTTTGATTTAATAACTATCGTCCTCGTTCACAGCATTTTTAATAATCATAATCAAATATTTTAAATAATGCTATTTTCATAATAAATTCACTGACAACTTAATTTTCTGAACTCTATCAAGAACATTAAAGCTAATAGCCAAATTATTGTGAAAACTAATTCAATGAAACGCAAGCCCAAAATTTACTCTTCAATGGAATCTCTTAGACATACAAATACATTATTTTCAATTATTTAATCTCACAACACACACCCACAATAAACATAAAACAAATTTGCACAATATATTAATCAAATGCACCAAATGATTTAAGTAGTGATATGATGAAAAAAAAAAGAGTCGCGAATTTGGTGAAAAGCGGGTAATGTAGTTTGGAGTGTTTGGGGTTTTTCGGGGCGCAGGCGGTAGGGGCGCGGGTCGCGGCACTCGAGGGCACGGCCCCGGGGCGCGTGGTCCCCCGCCCCCCCCGCGGGACAACGTCACCGGCCCCCCGTCCATGCAGCAGCAGCCGGCGCACCCGCAGGCCCCGCACCAGAGAGCGAGGAAGGCAGGTATGCATCCCTATATGTGTGCCCGTCCAGTATCCCATGCATCGGGGTTAATTAGATACAGGGATCTAAGCAATACGAAGCAAATAAGCAACCATTCTTAAGATTTAAAAGTAAAATCAAATAAATGTTCTTATTAGATATGAGTCAAATTAGCATCCATACTTTGAATATTTTGAAGTAAAGTTAAATATGACTTATTAAGATTATTTTCTTAGATTTAAATGTAAAACTGCACTAATATGATTTGATATTACATGCTTTCAATATTATTGAATCAAATTCGCATCCATACTCTTACAATTTAAAAGTAAAATTTTACTTTTAAATTTTGTAAAATCAATACTTTTTATTTCACACCATTCTTGTTGATTAACTAGCACTATTTTGATTGCTAACATTATCAAAGTTGATTTTATGGCACATTTTAAACAAATAAATTTATTACAAGTATACAAAGGGAATTGTTACAAGTAAGAAAATAAGTATGATTGCTTTCTTAAAATGTCTTTCGGATAAGTTCTTCTCAAGAGTACTCGTATCAATACATCCCTAGTATCAGATCAACCCCATTAGTTCTTGTTTCATTTTGTAACTAACTATACTCATCATACATAAATAAATACTCATAATTTAATATATGATACCATCGATGGATGTTGATACTTTTAATTCATTACTCGAGTAGTTTTGATACATTGATTCAATTTCAGTAATAAATACTTGTATCTGAACTTCCCTGGTATCAAAATTTACATGACAATAAATTGTTTACCCATCATGGAAATGATAAATACTCGAAATTATCTAAAAATATTGATTCAAAATTAATTAATAATGTGACAACTAATTAGCTGTACTTTTCAACTATCTACATAGTTGAAGATTCACTCTTATTTAATTTCGAGCTCTGATCATCTCTGAACCTATTTTGAAATTAACTACAAAACTCTTAAGCATTAGATATATTATAAAAAAAATGTATTACACATCTTTTTCATCATAAAAAAAAGTTTTAGTTTAAAAATGTTTTTTTTAATTTTTTTTATAACTAACTCAATTGCTCTTTTGTAAATAATGTTATCTTCCAATCTGCCTTTCTTTAAATTTACAATAAATGTTTAATAGCTTATAGTTAGTATAACTATAAAATAAAAATTTTCTTACACTTAGCTTGTATTCTTGGCAGTAAAAGATACTCACACTATTATTTCAATTCAAACTATGCTTGCCTTTTCGGTGTAATAAAAGAATATTTCTTCGTTTACTCATTCATACTATCGCTTATAATCAAAATGTCTCTCTTGTCATAGAACAAATTAAACAATATATACTGGCCTAGTCTTATTACCTCTATAATGATACTTACCACCATATTTTACTTACAATTGGCACCGTAAACAATTTACAATCGAGAATTGTTTATTTAAACTAACTTTTGAACTACAATAACCAAGTTTTCTCGTTATTCGAAACATTATTAACAAAAAATAATCGGTGATAGTTATAATAGTATTCTCAATCTAAAAATGATATTATTATTTATTGGGAAACGATTTAAATTATATAAACAATTTTTTATTGGTTAGCGAGTAAATCTAGATCCACTTAAAAAATTAAGCAGATTATCAATATCTATTCTTTCTTATAAGAAATTCGTCTGTTTTATCTGTGACTTTAAAAATATTCAAATTCATCATAAACAAATTTTACTTTAAAATTCACCTGCAATGTTTATTTCCTTACCAAATTCTAAATTGATTAATATTGACTAATGCAGTAAATTTAGCCGGAAATTGCAATCTAGTTTTCAAATTATTATAATTTATAAAAATATACCTACATTATTGCATAAGTATAGTTTTACTGTTGTCACTTTTAAGCTTAGTTTAAGGATTGTATGAGGATGTATATATATACTTTTCACAAGGATGTACATATTCATAATTTAAAAAAAAATAATAGGTTCAAAAATATTACTTTATTCATTTATTTCTTTATTATTTATATAATTTATCTTACTCCCAAATTATGATAATGATTTAACAAGATTTGACTGGCTGATAAATGATCTGCATTTTTATTTCGACATTTGTGTAGATATATATTTAAAATTTTATAGAATAAGTAAGGAAATAAATATTTTCTTTCAAAGTTCATTTATAAAAATAACTAATTAAAAGTATGTAACAAATATTGTGAGCAAAATGATGTCTAACAACTTGAATATAATCATAATCAATGTTTTAACAATATTTTATTATTTTCAAAAAAATACTCACCTTTTTAAAATTTTAAATTTTGACTGGAATCTTCATCTTTTTATCAAGTTGTTTTGATATAAAATAGTTCACTGTAGTTTGTTATGTAAATCAAATTAGTCATTTTCATTTAAATTAAAAATATAATAATAAATTGTTATAGACCAAATAAATTCATTTTTATTTGATTTAAGTCATTCGTGTGCAAAACCATTCAAAATATTTTTTAAAACATCATATTTTATATACAAAATTTCATACCACATAATGATCTTATTCCATATACATAAAAATCTATGGCTTGTTTTAGTTCCTGCATCAATTGTTTCTAACCATAGAAAACCAAATGTCAAATGAAAAGCAAAGACAAATTTAACCATAGTCTACGAATAAGAAATAACGACCCAACCATTTCATATTTACACATACCACAACTCCTGTAGAATCCTTTTTTTTCCGTCGCTTTTACCATGTGTCAAAAATAATCTCCCGCTTATTCTCGCCGTATTTGGTTTGCACTTCAATGTTTTATTTATTTATTTTAACTGTTGTTAAATATTATCTGTGTAGTTTATTTGTTTCGATGATTCCTTTTATCATTTATGTCTATTCCATTTACTTTGTTTCAAAAGAGCCAATTTTTTTTTTCGTTGATTTGTCATTTTCGAAAACCTACCTACTTACATATAAGTCCAACATCACATAATCGTAAATAAAATTTTCATACTTCAAACTGCAGAAAAATAATATACTATAAGATGTGTTAATGTTATATTTTTGATTCATTTATCATGTCTTCACTCACTCGCTCATCAATTCTAACTCTAGATATTCACAGAATTATTTTCTATGTCCAAAAAAAAAAAAATAAAAATAAAAAAACATTCACAATAATAACACAACATATTTTAAACGTTTTCATTGATTTGATACATTATCCAACCAACATTATTTGAATTTTTTGAGTGTAAGAAATATGACATACACAACTAACAAAATTCTCAATTTTCATAAAGGGTTCTTCGTTGTCAGATTAAAAAAAAATGTATATAACAGTTTCAAATGCTATGTTTTTTCTTTATCAGAATTGTGTAAGTATATCTTTTTCAATTAAATCAAGGTTAAAAAAATTATAATGTGATTTACCCCAAACTTCTTTCAGAAGTGCTTATTGAGATTATTTAATTATCTTACTATAATCCAAATCTTGCCAAATCAAATTTTATCTATTGACACTGGTTTGTTATTTAATAGCCAAAGAAAAGCCAGTACCAAATTGTGTGCAATACAAGATTGTTTAATTTTTCTCTTGAATAACTCCATTTTTTATGGATTCTGAATTCCCTAATCTCAGTACTTTGCGAATTTCATCTGTATACGAAGGGCTCTTTATTCTTTCCATGCTTTTAGACAAATAGATGATACTTTTTAAGATGTGTTTTCGCTGTTTGTTTTAAGTGACCAAAAATTGATTTTATCTCATATTATTATTTATTTTATGAAATAATGGAAATGTATAAAATATGTCTTGGGTGTTGTGAATGTTCCTGAATGTTTTCAAGCATATTCCCTTCCTCTGTGATGATAACAAAGTTGTTGTACGAAGGAGGGCAATGTCAAATTATTGTCTCCTCTGTACTTCAATTTCTAGCATTAGCGGTATATTTGCCGTGTCCAACAAAAGGCTAGAGGTTTAAAGTCAATAAATAATAATAATGGATCTACAAAGCTGAGACACGGCAGATATGAATGCATTGTCCATACGTATTCAGATGTTGGGACTGGTGGCTTATTACACACTTTCATGGATTATTAAAATTCTCAAAACGATAACCAATTTTTTTTTGTCTTCATTATAGTTAATAAGTCATATACTTCTCATTACGACAATAATTTATCTCTATGGAAAACAATGTAAATAAATAATATATTTGTTTTTGCACATCAAAAATTAGTGTCTTGTCAAAACATCCATTTTCTTAGATATTCATAATTGAATGAAAATTCTGTTATTTTTTGCGTTGTTTTCTATACAAAATCGAATACTGTCTCTTTTAAAGTAAAGTGTAGCTCTGTTCAGAGCGTCGGTTCACCACATCTGGATATGTGAGTAAATTTTCATGTTTTCCTATTCATTTTTATCATTAGATTTATATAAAAAGATGATGGTTTTTTTTAATAATGGTGGCTTTAAGTGTTGCGTGTCTGCACTTTGGATATGCTCAATTATTTATCTTATATATATTATTATTATTATATTGATTTATATGATTGGCTAGCTCTCTCGCTCTACGCTCTCTGTCGTATTCTCTATTATGTACACAGACTATATATCTGATACTGGACTCTTGTATTGAGCACGTCTATCAATCTATCCTCACAATAATTCTTGATTTCTTTCCGACGTCAACGGTGAAGACACTAATCTGTCTGGCATTGTATCGGGTCCAGTAACAAACCACCGAGCACAATAACAACAAATGAATATATTTTAATAATCGGTGTACGACACAATATTAGATTTTAACCTGAACACCACTTCACCCATTAGGCGGCCATTTTGTGCATGGCTCACTGTCGACTTTATTTAATTAGGTACTCTTAATTGAAATTTGCATTTTGACGACTATGGCAACACAAGATTTCAACAGCGTTTGAAATATGTGCATACTTTCATATCACAGTAGGTAATTAAATGTTGATAAAATACTTGATTATTTTTTCAATTCGAAATTGTTAGGTTAGGAAAATTTTTAAAGGAAATATTTTGATATCATTATACATCAGTATTTGAAGGTTTCAAATGCAAAGCACTTTTGCTGATTGTTTTTCTTTTTTTGTTTTTGTAGAGTGCACAATATCGCACTCCGAGTGCAATACTATCATTTTTCAAAAATAGACAAATTGACTATACTTTATATCAACTAAAAAGTTTGAATCTTCTCAGTCAATCTTAGTAGATATTAAAGTGTTACCGTTTATTTTTATTTCGTAGTATCCAACTATTTAGAAAAAATCATTTAAGGATATTTGATATTACAATAAATAATAATAATAATAAACACTTTCTCACACCCTGCGCAAGTGGTGAATTTATTGCCGTATGGCAATTTCTTAAATACGAAGCATGAAATTCATTTTTTAGTGGGAGAATATTGAGGTTATATTAGGTTCACATATGGTTTTTTAATATCTCCACTTCCACCATTGAAATGCTCATTATTTCTTTGTGTCTAAAAAAGTGGTAAAATTATATAAAACTATGCTCATAAAAGTGGTCTATGTCTTAGTTTTTTGGACATAATTAAGGTAATATTTTGATAAATATAAGAATATTTAAACAAAATTTTTCAGTTATTTTTGTAAATAAAAAAAAATGTTATTGGTAGTTAGCCACTATGGCACATTAGTATGTCGTTTGACTTTTGTGTCTTTCCCTGGGTTCAAATCCCAGTGGTTGAGAAGTTTATTGAATTTTATTTCTTACACAATCCTTGTTTTTTCGAGCTGTAAACACGGCTAAAAAACAAAGATTGTGTTGGAAATGCACAGAGTGTAAGGAAGTATTTATTATTTTTTAAATAATCAATTCAAAGACTGCGGCAGAGCTCTTTCTGGTGGACTTGGGTTTTGAATCCTTGCTCATTTTAGGAAATATAGGTATTTTTTTTAATAAACATTTTTTTTTCTTTACATGTGAACAAAAATTTAAAACGTGTAAAGATGAAATTTCAAAAACATTTTTTGTTTTGAAAGATATGTCTTGCACTCAGCGTGTGATGTCCGCATTCATAGTATTATTGGTTGGTGGGTTTAGGTTAGGTTAGATAGGCTAGACTAGACCATATTGATTATTTTAATGCCAAGATAGGTTAAGGTAGGTACTCTAAACCATATTGTTTATTTTAATGCTAGGTTAGGCTAGGCTCATGCTAGAAAATACCAAATTTATTTATTTTAATTTTAGGTTAGGTTTGGTTATGCTAGACCAGGCCAATGTTAAGTTACACTAAATCATATGATTTTTTCTAATGCTAGGTTTGGCTAGACTTATGCTAGATAATACCAAATTTATTCATAGATCATGCTTGGCTAGACCTTATTTGATTGATTTTAATGCTATTGTCTAATTTGGTTCAGTTAGGTTAGGTTTAGCTAGACTAGACCATATTTATTTATTATTACTATGCTAGGCAAGACTAGTCCATATTATTCATTTCAACGCTAAGCTAGGTTATGCTAGACTATACCATGTTGATTTATTATAACACTACATTAGGTTAGGTTAAATTATGTTTGACAATTAATATTAGGCGAGGTTACAATAGACCAGACAATTTTGATTTATTTCAACACTTAGTTAGGTTAGGTCACTTTATGCTAGGTTAGGCTAGATTAAGTAACGCTAGGCTAGATTAGACACAGCAAGCTTAGTGGTGTTCCTTTCTCCCTCCCTCTAGGTGTGTAGGTGTTCTCTATCTATCTATCTATCTCTCTTCATCTCTCTCTCTCTCTCTCTACGTGGTGGTGTAATCTGTACAATGTGGTGTGTATTGTTTGTTGCTAGATGCCTGCCCTCTCCCTTCTCAGTTAGACCACAACACAAGCTCCAGTACACAACAAGATCAGCTGTTGCAGGTAACTGAGATTGAAAAAAATGGAAAAAAAAAAATAATACCAACATGAGAAATACCGAAAACATTATTTATTATCTTTACATTAGACTCTCAATTATCTGGGGCGGTAGGATAATACACCACTGAATGAAATTAACAAAAAAATATTTAACTAATAATAGGAAAATTAAAAAATGTTCTACTATCGATTTTGATTTTAAAAATATCAGATTTTAAAAATATCAGATTTACAATAAGTTCGGAGACAGAAGGCTAAAATATTTTGTGTGTGAATATTTTTATAAAAAATCACAATTAATATTGAAGATTTTCAGCAATAAAATTGATTTACAAAATTATAAGAATTTTCAATTAGTTTGGCGATTGAAGGCTAAAATATTCTTATGGTCTATTAATCGGTTAAATTTTGGATTAAGAATTCGCAGTTAATTTTTTTTAATATATGAAAAAAATGTGTACTTGATTGTTGAATCTTCAGCATCAGTTTATTACATATTGAGTTCTTACTTAGATAAGCGTAAAAAATTGTTTCATATTAATATAGTTGTTTTTTGTTTTATATATTTCCAAACAAAATGTTGTTTTGTCAGTTATAACAATATCTTCATTCAATATTGTCTCAAATAATCTAATTCTGTTGCTTGAATTCATTATCAAAATCCTTGAATTATACAGTTCTATTTGTTTTATCATTAACAAAATATCTGCGCTGTCTGTTTCTTGTTCCACCTCAGTACAGGCTTTCCCTAGTGAGGTGGATATATGTAATATGTACAAAGAATTATATTGTAAATTGTGATTAGTAAATAAATCATTGTTAAACTGTTAAATTTTATTATTCAACTGACTAAATATTGTAAAAACAATGTATCAACCCCAATTACTCGAGAGTCCAATGTATATCCTTTTTGTTTTGACTAGTTAAAAGTTTTTGAAAAAAAAAAATAAAAAAGATAGTTCACATTTTTGTCCTATAGAGGCCCCTAGAATTTATTATGATAATTATTTGAATCACCCATAGAATTTATCTATGACAAGACCCGACTCGCCGATAATACTCACACACATTATTGTCGTTATCAGTCCTTCAACATTAAGCTGAATTTGTAGATGTTCTCTGTGCAACCCTTTTTATTCAGTTGTTTTTTTTTTCGTATTAAATCATCCTTGATCGCATTCATTTAGTTGGCTATACTGCTTATTTACATAACTGTCAAATGAAACTCTATACATGTACATGTTTCTCAGTATTGTCTTCAATTTCATGTACATTCAAAAAGAAAAATCTAACCCAAATTAATTAAATACGTATATATAATTATTTTCTCAAATGATACCTTTGCTGTTTGTTTACCGGCTATTTCTTCCAACTAGTGTTTCCAGCCTTGAAAAATAATGGTTGTGTATGATGTATTTATTTGTTTTTATTGAATCTCTTCTTTACTAGCACTCTTGGAGTGATCTTGTAACACTAAACGGCGTTTTATAAATTCTAATTACTATTTATTATGTGAATTCAAATGACTTGCCACTGCAGTCAATTAAAAGAAAAACTTACACATGACAGAAGAAGTATGATAGAAAAGTAAATACCTAATGTGCATATAATATCACTAAATAGTGCAAAAAATATGTAGTTTATCACCAATCAATAGCATCAGACAACAATTGTTTTTGATTTTTAACTAAGAGCATAAAAGATGAACACTCAAGACAGCAATCTAGAAGTTGGAGCTAGAAACCGAAATCAGGTTCATGATTATAAAAGATATACTTTACTGGTTAAAATTGTCATTTTCAGCTCCTCACTCGTGATAGTTTCTAGCTACACATATAAACTGCCGCAATCTATTTCTGAATTTTCTTTTTCAATTTGGGAATCTTCATCTCTTGATTTTTGTTCAAGGTCCTAGGATTCACAATCCTAGGATTGGTTTACCCAAGCACTCACAGTTTAAGTAGTTTTTTTTATATGATATCTTATTAAAATAAACTGATACAAAGTTACTATTGAGTTCACAGAATAAGAAATAACTGTGGACTCTCATTTGGTCTGTTGGATCTTTTTTTGTCAGTCCAGTCAACTATAGGTTATATGTAGCCCATAAGTGCTGTCTGTCTGCTTATCTTGATTAGCTAGATACTACCAAACTCATAATTCCACATTACATAACTGTCTCCAGACACTTTTGTGATTTTTTTATTTTCCAAGCTGCAATGAACAGAGTAGAATTCACCTTTATGACTGCTATCCTTCGATGGATGACAAAACGCTATAATGATAATTTTTATGCAGTAAATCAAAAGAAAGAACAATAGACGACTGATCAAAAAAAAAAAGATAAAAGGGATGGAGTTAAAAGCGGGTGTCGGCCTAGAAAAGGATATCATTTCCATAATAAGCGTTGCCTTAATAAAAAAAAATAGATGATTGGAAGAAATAACCGACTAGTAAACAAACCCTTATCTTTGTGTTTTGTTAAAGAGAATCTATAAATAATAAGCTTATTTTTAAGTTTGCAAAAGTAATTATTTAAACCTTTGATTCTGTCCGTTGCTATTCATAATAGTTTTTAGCTATTAGTTGGTATTTTATCTCCTCCCGCCTTTCATGTTGCATTGAGAACATTAGATGAAAGTAGGTCACTATGTAGTCACCTGCTGATCACCCTCCAATAATCATTTTTTTACACATGGCAATCAAAATCACAAACCATAATGTTCTATTATCATACTGACATCTCTAATCATACTTAGACATTTTCTTTCATACATAGATTTATCTTTTGTAATAAAATTCTTTATTTCTCTTTCTATCAAACACATTTTCATGTTAGAATTCCTGAGTGGAGATGAGTGTTCTGAGTACCTAAACAATGTGTCATTTAGTACAAGAAAAGAAACAAGAAAACATAACTCGATGTATGGATGTGACAGACAACAGCTGTCACTTCCATACATGGAGTTATCTTATTTTGTGCTACAATGACATAAATGACACATTGTCTAGGGGGGCTGTTTCCTAGGTAATTTTTAAGAGATTTTACCTATAGTTAATTTGTTAAACAATGTCATTTTTTTAATTATTCATAAATAAATTTGTACCCACTAATTCAAATAAAAAAATAAAAATTATTAATAATCTCTTGATATTTTTTTACAATATGCATACATACTCGTATAAATGTATGTATGCTTTTAGCAACATTTTAGAAATATCTTTTGGAGTTTTATTAATTTCTTTTGTATATTAAACCGATATATGGATTAAGTGGAGTATTTTCATTTAGCAATTCAAAATTCATAGGTACTCTAATATATTATTATACTTATTATAATATAGCGTCTATGAAATATTTGTTATTTTTTTAATAGATTTACATAATTTTGAAATAAAGATTTTATGTTTATCTGGTCTTTTCAATGAATATCTGAGCACATACATATTTGAATTAAATCATGTTATCAAGATTTGTTCTTTTCAATTTTGATTATTTCAAATATAAATCGTTGATAACAAAACTAAAAAAAGGATATCGAAATTATCACTTGAACAATAAATTTGTTAACCTCTAAAACGTATTATAATTTTTATCATTACTCTTAAGAATTTTTCAGATTCTTTATATGAAAAATGTTTAGTCAAAATCCATAGATAACCTAGAAAATAATTATAGTTATCAAATGACATTTAAAGGCATATAGGTAAAATGATGTTTTGTTAGAATAGATTGCCTAGGTTATGGAATATCATAAATCTCTCCTATTTTATTATTCTTTATATTTGTTACTTTGATGTTTTACTTATATTATCCCTCTGGCTCCTTGAATTTTAGCAATATTGATTAATAACTGTTGTAACCAGATCAATGTTAAAATTATTTTATTTGTTTTTATTCATATCTATTGTCGAATCCGTGCATGCTTTTATTTATATTTTAATTTGTGCTGCGATAAATGATTGTTAGTGATTTAAATATTTTCCGAATGGTATAGAATTTACAACTGTTTGCACACAATATTTATTATTTTTACATACTTGATCATAATTTATTTTAAAACAATGTGTCCGTTTCTAATTACCATAAATGTTTTTTTTTTTACTTTATTGCCATGTGAATATAAAATTATCCCCAGTTTTTATGAATGTTTTTTTTTTCGAAAATCTTATCTATTGCATTACCAATTAGTTGTAGATGTAATTACACTTCTTTATTCAATTTACAACAAAATATTTTTATACACATCCAAGAGAATTTAAAGTGTATTTTTGTTAACATATATAGTTGTACAATTAACAGCTAACTTTTGACTTAGCCATATAAAATAGGTACCTGCTTAGTTCCTTTTTTTATTCTTAAATGAACATCCATAAATGAATTATGAATTGCTTGATTTTTTTGTCTAAAAATATTTAATTAATCATAATTTAGCTTTTTTTTCTTGATAATCATGGATTATTTAATCATGTTTCTAGTTATATACTCATTTTGACAATAATTTTAAATTCTATATTTATATATAATAGGAAATTAGGGGCTTGTATCAAACTGCTTTTTTAACAGCCTATTTAGGTTTCAAGCAAATCAATCTTGTATAAATATTTCTAGTTTCATTTCTTTAACGCTTTATTTGCTTAGTTCTTCATGAAATTATAAAAAATATATTTTAAAATTAATATATTGTTTGTAAATTTTTATTTAAATTACTCTATTTTAATTTTGGGGAAATGATATTGAAGTATTCAAATCCAATCCAATTATTTAAATGATTATAGTATGATAATAAGAATTATCTATTCCTACATGTTTATAAAAAAACAGCAAAATATTATTTTCTAATTAGCATATTTACTTGACTTCTTACATATTTTCTTAACAATATATTTACATCATCAATTCATGAATAGTCTAAATTGCACAGAAATATTTTATATGCCCTAAAAAAATGAAGATCAAAAAAAGTCAAAAGTATACTTTTTGGTTTAGTATTGTATGAATATATAAAAGCGATCCAGTGACCAGAGTATGTATTGATGGCAGGGGAGGGGGAGAGGTCGCGGGAGAGGTGGCAGTGAACAGCAGACGTCCCAATTGGGTGCCCAGCCCGGAGTAGGACCAGCGGGACACTCCGTCATGGGAATGGGCGCCCCAGGGACACAGTCAACGTCCCTCTATACCACGCCCAGCTCCGCATACTCCAGCGCACCCCAACACACGCCCCAGACCCAACTGTCCACCCCCCAGGGAGCGCTAGGCATGAACCAAGGAATGCAACAGCACGGCATGAACCAGGGAATGCAGCAGCATGGCATGAACCAGGGAATGCAACAACACAACATGAACCAGCAACAGCACGGCATGAATCAAACAATGCAACACGGCATGAATCAAACAATGCAGCACGGCATGAACCAGGGAATGCAACAGCACGGCATGAACCAAGGACTAGCGCACGGCATGAACCAGGGTATGGCGCACAGCAACCAACAGCAGATACAGAATCAACAGCAGCAATCTACGATGCAGAACCAGCAGCAAGGGATATTTTCGTCTCGAGCTCCTATGAAGGGCATCCCTTCGGTGATTCCGCCATCTGGCGTTAGTGCCATGCCTCAATCCGCGGCTGCTCAACAGCCCCCCGGCCCTGGGGGCCCCAATCTGATGCAGAAGTTCACCGAGATGACGGCGCCGGGCGGCGACATTCTCTCCAAAGGCAAAGAACTGATCTTCATGAAGTTTGGTCTCGGCGGAAAATAATAAATACACGAGCCCTGGTGCCGATTTTTACTATTCCTTGTCTCGTCGAGAGTCGAGGTCTTCGCGGGGCATCGACGCATGAGACAGACGGCAGTGAGGTGTTAGGGCGGTGGTGACTCCTATATTGTTATTAATTAGATATTATTATCGGTCGTTGTTATCTGAAGTTAGTAATGCGCGTAGGTCAGGTAGGGGGACGGTTTGTTATAATATTATGCATGTTAAACATCGCAAGATACGGTCGAGGGCCCACAAGTCTGGTGCAAGTATAAAGGCAATGAATATATATTTATTGATAATCTAATGACAATACGTAAAATATTTAGTAGTTAAATGTTGTTAATGTTTAATTAAACCGAGCCATGCCTCTTTTGAATGTAAAATGCGCGAAAAATTGATACGCCTTTATGTATTACTAAATACTTTCCTTTTTTCGAGTTATGCTCTGAATATTTATATTGTCTACTGTATTTATTGTAATATATTTGTATATTAGCAGTGGTTCTTACATTTTTTATCTTACTTTTCATTACATATTTATTATATTTTAGATTGCAAATAGACTTGATAAATCTCTTTTTTTTAATTACTTTCTCCATCATAACATCTTACTTGTTTTATCAAACTCAAGCTATCAAATTCATTGATTTGTAGTAAAATCTTTTACATTCTGTGGAATAATTTTTTACAATAATTATTATGAAGTATTTCTATGAATTTAAAATGCATGGTGGTCATCTTAATTCCTTCTTGTTATCTTTTAACAATTTGAATGCCTTCCTGATGATATAGAGAACTATGTAAATGTTGTGATGTTTGCCTTGTCGAGGGTCTTTTGTTATTTTTCTGTAACTGATACTTCAATATTCTTGTTTTCTAGTTGCATTTTAGACTTGTGGATCCTTAGCCTACTGCTGTAACATTACGGATGAATACATAAACGCATTTTAAATAAATCATAAAATATACAATGTAGCTTTTCTATGCCACGTTGATGTTTTTTATATATATCGTAAAAATATTTACCTGATATTGTTACAGACCAAAAACGTTGCAATACATTTTTTTCAAGACTACTTTAAACATATCTATGTATTAATATATTTAAAAAGAGTAATAAAAAAAGATTTATCGGAGAAAAATAGATTGACTAAGAAAACGTCTCCACCTCGCTTTATACAAAAGAGATTATATTTTTTAAATAATCAAATTTGCTTATTCTTAATAGCGTCATCAAATGATATTTGTCTTAACTCTGAAGTAACCTACACTCTTAAACGTGATAGAAAATGGATAAACTTTTCCAGTTTAGAAGGAAAGAATTTTTGTCAATATCTATGTATTATAATTAATATTTAAAATGAAAATAATAAATTTGATAAGCTTGTATATCAATGCAATGTTACAATCATCTCCATTGATCCATCAGAATGTTGTATAGTTATATATATGGATAGGTTGTGGTTATATCAAGTATTATAGTACGTAATATTATCTTTTTATTTTATACTTTACAAAATGATTAAATCGTCCGAGTGATTGGAGCCCGACATCTCACTGCCAATTGACGTTAAGCTGACACATGTTAGCCGGCGAAACGCCGTCTCGAGAGGCTTCGATGGTTGTCCCGGAAGGTGAATAGTTCCCCGACTGCTGGGAACGTTTGTTCAACTTATAAAATTATAAAACAATATTGAAGACATTATTAAAACACAACCATTCGTTGATTCGCACACCTTTATATAGATATGTCACTGGCAAATTTAACTATGTGCATATGTCACTTATCGTTCACGTGATCTAATAGGATGCAATGCAACTATTGTTTCAGTATGTAAAAGAGTATTTTAGAATGACATCTCTGTATTTAGTAATTATTAACTTAACATTGTTTGCCATTTTTGTGTCAACATCAATCAAATTCATTTTGTTAAGAACAACTTGATGTTAAAATAATTTTACAGTTTTCTACTCTCCGAAACACTTTTTAATATAATTATATTAAGACCCCTGATAACATCTATGACCTTGGGTATACGGAATGTACACAAATATATGCACATTTATTACCTTTTAATGTACGAAACACAAACAAATATTGTATATCACGAAATCTGCGACATATAATATTTTTTTCGTGTAGAGAAAGTAAAATTTAGAGGTGTTTTTTTTTTAATAGCAATAAAAGTAATTCCAAAATAAAAATATTACTAACTTACGCAATAGGTTTCTATATTTTTTTATTTGTTTACTTATTTTACAAGAAAAGTATTTAATAAATTCAAATTTCAAAAAACTCACTCAATAGAATAAGGATGTTAAAAATAGATTGTTCTTTATTTCAAACACATATCTTTCGAGGGTTTTGCAAAAGAGTTTTTCAAAAATTTTACTATTTGGCCTGCTATAAACTCTAACACATTCCTATTGAAGACTTGATAAAAACCTACTGTTGTTTTGTTTTTTGTCAAATTCTCTCGCTAAATACTTTTTCTATGATTGCATTGAAATATGTAACACAACAATTTTCATTGATTGATTGATTGATTGATAAACAAAAATTAATTAACTTAAAGTAATAAAATCATATTAATAACCCTAGTTTTTCAATTTGGTGCATAAAATTGTGTAGAATGATTAGGTACATCAATGGCAAATGTAATGCAACGTAAATTCCTATACAAATAGCTTTTTGAATGCTTTTGTATCCACATAACCACAAATTCACGTCTTTTTCCCTTTGTCTCTCTATCCTTTCTCCTCTCCTACCCTCCATCCAATAAACAGTGTCTCTATCTGGTGTATTTTTTATTTTTGTTTGTATATTTATTTTGTAATTTCTTATTTTTTTATTTTGTATTCTCTTGTTAATTATTCCTGTAACTGATTGATTTTACTATGGTGGTTGACTGGTAGAAATTGCCTGCGGGCAATAAGTTTGCCACGTTGTTTATCACAATAAAAGTTTTTAATTATTATTAATTTTATTAACTTTCAATTTTTTAATATTTTATAATTTATTTACTATGTTTGTTGAGAAAATTTAGGATTGTCAATTAGGCATTTACTACCGAAGGAGTTTTTTCCAAATTGTATCAATCTTCTAGATGTGAGGAGATGACTATCATTTGAAACGCACATCGCTTTTTGGTATATTTGCTGGACAATTTATGTATCATTAAAAATCATTATTTTCATCGTCATATTACGCAAATAAATTGTTAAAATACTTTGATGTCTCAGCACAATTTAAGAAGTTTAATTTCATTTCATGATCATTTCGCATTCTGAATTTGAAATATCAAAGAGATTAATTTAGAGGTCTGTTTTCGAATAACACTGGCCCGGTATTACAGCGAGCGCTCAGTAAGTCGAATTATATTTAAAATCAGAGATATAGGAAGATTGTTTTTGAAGTATTTCTTTGAAGAATAAAATGCCTAATAGGAAATCTACTATCTGCTACCACTATATTAGTACTACTTATCTATTATATTTACATTAAAATATATTTTACATATTCTTTGAATATTGTTGAAATCATGTTTATATTTTGTGAATCTACTTTGAATGTAGGTATTATAATTATTTTAAACTCCAGACTCCGCTGTGTTTGTTGAATTCCACATGTTTCATTTTTGTTTATTAATAGCATATTTTATTAAAATTCATCAACATTTACAACTCTCAACTCCAAGATCCTGGAAAAAGATCCTGGTTTCAATTACCGGTGGAAACACAGTTTTTCACTGTTTTTATGATTCGATAGACGTCGCAAGTCTCCTAAATGTGGCAACTTGTTATTAAATAAATTCATTTTAGTTGCTTGTCTTGCATACAAAATTCTGTCTATGTATTTTGTATCTATAATGATGGTGGAGTCATTTTTAAGCCAAATGGAGTCTCGTTGAAAAAATTTGTTTTGAAATTAATGAAGATTTTAGATATGTCATCCTCGCAACGTCTTGAGTAGAATATAATGTAGACTTTTGACATAAGGAAAGATTAGGTCTGTAAAAGAACTGAAAGATAATTTTGTTATAAGGGCTGTCTGTAATACCGAGACTATGATAGATTTTCATTTGTTCATAACAACATTTAGATTTGTTTTGCTCAATCAAAATATTAAAATGATATATGTATGATACTATTGATTGAATATTATAGACTAAATTTAGTTGGGTGCCTTCTGCCAGTGATATCTCCGTTCTTCTTTTTCATCAAGTTAAAGTGTACAATATTTGAAATACAAGATGGTCGCCTCAGACAGACCTGGGAAACGCCTCAATATCTTAAGAAATGTTATTTTGGACAAAAAATAAACATTATAATAAAAAACTTTTTTCATCTTATCAGTATTTATCGCTTAGCTGTCAAAATGTTCAGAATATTTTTTTATTAGAGTTGATGTTCGATTTTGTGGCATTCCTTTTGGCAATCAAAGACAATAAACGCTTTCAAAAGAAATTTTAACAGACGTAAATTCATTGCCTTGTAATATAACATTTTTATGTATGTCAATTACTACCATTTAAATGCCCAATTTTCACACTCAAATGATGTTTAATTTGTTGTATTGCATATTATGAGAAATCATATGAAAATAAATAATATTCACTGAATGTCAAGATCAGAATGATACGGTTTTATCTATGAAAATATCTATATTATTATCTATACATCTTATGAAAATGGTAATTACTTGTTTTTTCTATGATAAAAAAATGACATCTATATTTAAATATTGGTAATAATGCTTCTTCTTCTTCTTCTTTCTCAGCCATCTCTCCACTGCTGGATGTAGGCCTCTTCTAAGAGCTTCCACTCATCTTTTTTTTGGGCTTTTTGAACCCATCTGCTTCCAGCGACAGGGACAATATCATCGGCCCACCTTTTCTGGGGCCGGCCTATTCCCTTTTCATATCCCATGGTCTCCAATTTAGAATTCTGGGTGCCCATCTGTCCATACCCTGTCTGGCAACATGACCTGCCCATTGCCATTTAAGTTTTGCAACTCGATCCATGACATCAACAACTTTTGTTTGGTGTCTGATTTCTTCATTTCTAATTTTGTCTCTTAGATTTACGCCTATCATTTGCCTTTCCATGGATCTCTGAGTGCATTTTAGTTTATGTATGGTCCTCGCAGTTAGCGTAATAGTTTCCAGACCATACGTAAGCACAGGCAGGATACATGTTTCAAACACTTTTCTTTTCAGACATGTGGGAATATCTCTGTTTTTTACGACATGTATAATACTACATTTGCAATTTTTTAAATAAATATTCAAAAAAAATTGATCAAATAAATTAATTGAATAATTACGAGATTAGAACCCCGTTGACATTACGTCGATAATGTTCCTTTTAAAGAATTTACGTGTCTCGGAAACCAAAAATGCTACAAAGCTGAGCATCGACCAAATATTTAATGTCACCTATCTTTAAGTCTTGTTGACTAATGGTTTTATACTCATCAAAACTTATGTAATAATTTATTGTATTTAATGTTAATATGAATTGATGTTGTATCAAATAACAGAGAGGTGTGGCGATGATGAGCAATTGAATTTTGAATGAAACAGACTGATCGCATTACATTAATGAATGTATAAATTAAAATGGAAGAATTAGAAGAGCGATCTTAAGGGTAATATTAAATTTTATTATATATAATCAATGAAAAAAAAAACCAAACACAAATGATACTTCATTCATCAACTTAGATATCAAATTAAATATTTTTTCTCTAGTGTATTATTCATTAGTAAGTTTTCCGTTCTATGTATGAACTTAGTAAGAAATAAAATGTTAAATTCATATATTCATCTTGAAACAAGGGACTCTTTTTAACTACTAGGTAATTAAATTATATATAAATATATATTATAATATGATAAAGAATTTCAAATGTTATTATTTAATTTTTTTCCAATTATTTTTTCATTGTCTATTAAGGTAATAATTGTACGAAGCTTTTTTAAAAATAAAATAAATAAAAAATTATAACGCTATAAATAAAAATGAAAAGTTCACAAATTCACTATCTAAAAAAGTTTGTTATTAGTAAAAATAAATTACATTTAAAATCATTTTTGGGTTATTTTTATACTACTAATTATATATATATCTTGTGTTGGTGTTGTGATATATATTTTATTTAAAAATATTGTTATTTGTTGTTTAGTTATAACTTTACTTTTGTAAACTTCTTTGTTTATTTTGAAGTATTATTTATATAGAAATGGAAAGGAATGTTTCATTCTCAAAATTAAAATGTCTATCTTTTCCATAGAACATTTTTGTTTTCAATGACTTTACAGTATATTTTTTTTACTAATTAATTGATTAGTAAACAAATCAAAAACAACTTTTTACATACATAAATAAATTTAAAAATCAATATGTTGCTTACTTTTCAAATACAACGTGTCTGTTGCTTTCCGTGGTAGTCTTTTGAATTTAGAATGCCAGAAAGAATTGGCGGTTAAAGAACCGATACCAGCCATAGGTATTCTAAATTACTAGCCATAAATTGATTCTATCAACATTTCTTGTTTTGAAGATATCAACAAATATGGAGTAGGTAATTTATACATTTATCGCTTGCTGAGGATTAGAATATTCTATGTCCATAAGGTATGACACTGAGAAAAATGAGAATGAAAATTCAAAACAAAAATTTTTCGTCCCATTAACACTGACACTGGAAATTGACATTGATATGAGAGGAATCAAATTTTCGAACTTCAAGCATTGGATTATGTATAGAAAGATTTAAAAAAATCAATTATTTTTTTTTTTAAACGGACATAGAATACTCTTATCCTCAGCAAGCGATCATTGCAATAATATAATTTCATTTTACTGAACAACTTGACAGAAAAAATTCATTTCAAATTCATTTGGTTCTATAATTATTTCTATTACAGCATAATACTGTTTAAATTGTGGCTCCGGATAAGTTGTATTTCAAATTTAACCAAATAAAAATATTAATTTTGTTTTATAATATACTGTATATTTGCTTTTATCTAATATTATTTCATGCGCCAATAAACCTAATAAAGTTATGTTAAATTATTATTGAAGTTAAGGAAGATTCATGTGTTCATTTACACAAAAATATATAAAAGATTAGTATTATAATATATACACGATAAAAAAAACAGAAAATTGCTTAATATACGAATCATTGAAATAAAAATAAATCCTTTTTGCCTATATATCAATAAATAACTGCCATAACATTTTAAATTTGCTCTTTATTAATATTGACAAGTATATTTAAATATATAATGTTTCAAAATAATACAAATGTTGCCATTGAAAAAAAAAGTGTTGCTATATATATATATTTATATATTATGATTTTTTTTTCTTGTTTTATCTGGTAATTATGTTTATATTTGAATTTTTTTTTGTGACAAATTGACTCTTTAAAATATTGCTTCACTGCGTTTCAATACTAAATTTTATAAGCCGCTTATGCTAAATTCTATTATGGCAGCAACAATATTGGACAATACAAATAATACTTCATATATTTCGTATATATATATATAAACACTATCTTACAGTTTATGTATGTAATCAAAACACTATTTTGTGTTAATTGAATATTGTAACTTCTTGTTAATCATGTAGGTATAAAGATTCTTGCCAGTTAATTGTGATGTGGAGCAATTTTCTTAATAAAAAATATATATATATTTTGTATGTAAATGGGTGAATCGACACAAACTAATCAGTCCAAAAATGCTTAGGTAGAAGTAACGGAGCGAGATCAACTAAGCTCAGTTCATTGTATTCCCCATTATAATCATTTGTTATAATAGTAATCATTTTGTCTTGAGCTCAATATTTTCTATCATTTGGTCAACATTATCAAAGTTATTCAGCTATGTATTTAAAAACATATTTGTATCTTCAAGAGCTCATGTTCAAAATTATTACATTTAATGTACCAAAGAAAAACAGTGATCTTGGATCATGTAAATCTGTGTATTGTTGAAGTTTGTAAATCATTTATCTCTCTTTTCATGTAAATATATCATTTTAATTTTGTGACGTCGCAAATTAGTACTTTTCAATTTTAATTGAAAACAGCTAACGATAATATAATAGTTTTGGATGATGCCAATCATTCCAGAGACAATATTGTAAACTTGTAAATAAAATGAATCAGATATAATTATCTATGGACAAAAAAATCGATAAAGCTTATAATATTATACTGTACTGTGTTTTAGATATTTTTTAAATGGAAACTAGTTGTTGTTTTCTTTTGTTTTGCATAACAGCAACAATTTCAGTTAGTTTATTATATTCTAAAAATTAATTAATTAAAAGATGTCAACTTTTAAATTAATTTTTACTAACTACGAAATAATTTTTCACTGTATTTACTTTTGTAGTTATCAATTGTAGGTCTAATTAGCTTTAAATAAAATTATATATAATTTTTTTACTAAACAAAAACTAGTTAAAGAATATTAGTCAATTACCTTTTTTTTCTTAAGAAATGAGATTTTTATGGATTCTGTTGAAGTCGGAGTGAATTCGATATTTTGAAATAAAATGTTGCCATTCATATAAAGTGTCAATTGTGACAGTAGATATTTTTTTCATTTGTTTTGTCTATGGTCACTGTTTTTCCTTGTATAAAAATAAAAATATGTTTTGCGGCCCGATTTTGCACATATCAAATTGTTAATGAGGAAAATAACCTGTAGATTTGTTTATGAAACCACAATGTTATGAAATAAGTTGTAAGATAAAGAAGAAGGTCTGTATGGTAGTGTTTCATGCGGGCCGCTCGCTTGCTGTAAACGTGTTAAACAAAAAAAAATATATAAATCAAATATGGAAGATGTATAATCTTAAAGTTAATGAGAATTAATGCTAAATGTATTTGTATATCCTACCCATATCCAAATATCATTATTGTAATTATTATTCCTTCTAGTTATGTAATTAAATACACAAATAAAAAAATAAGGTTGATGATTAAAATAATATTAAAAATATTGAAAAATGTACCAAAATTTACGAAGAATAAATTATACTCATGAAAATAATTGTTTTTTTTTCCATCTTCTGTTGTATAGGCTGGCCAATCTTGACTTTGGTATGACTCATCGCAAAAATATGTCGATCGAACAAAAATACTTCTGCTTTTAATGTATCTATTTCTTATTCTCTGTATATAAAAAAACAAAGACGGAAGATGAAAGTAAGTCGCAGTGAAAAAACCAAACTCCCATATAAAATGTTGAAACGTACGTCTTTTATAAATCATACACTTATTTCGAAGATACCACGTGACGTTTGTGAATGTGAATGACGTTTTAAAGAAATATTTCAAATCTTCGTCTATAGGGTGACAATTTGTCCTAGTGCGTATTTTTAAACAACAAAAACATTATTTTAACAAATAGAATGTATGAAATTTGTTTCATACACACCACAACCATTTATTTGTCATTGATATTTTATTATTTATTAAATATGATGTGTTTAACATGACCTGTTTTACTTTTGAAAAAATGTTTATATTGTGTAAAGTCCTCAGTTGCAACATCAAATCACAGTAAACCTTCAACATACTCGAACCAGTTGCTTCTCGGACTCCTCCATTAACACAGCAGCCCTACTATAGAACAATCTTGACCGAATTCTGTGTTTCACCTTCTCTTATTATAAGATCGAAAAAAATATATTATTAATTTATCAGATTGCAAACCTTCCCAAAGGCTACGTAGTGCACTACTTCGGAAGCGTAGAATGGACCTAATTCCTTATAGCTGCCCTTACGCAGACATGTTAAGTAAGGTAAGAATTAATAATTACATTCTTTATTGTCTTAAATGATGTAATAAGTGAAAATGGAAAGATGATCAAAGTTAAATAAAAAAATTGGGTCCATTGTAAACAAAATGATGGTCACCGTATTGGCATCCAAATTACATGTAAAAACATACGACTTACGACGGGTCGCATAGTTTTTTGATGACGTCATACTAAAGTCAAGCGTGGCCGGCCTATATTTAAGAATATGTCCTGTCGACAGAGTAAGAGATATACAGACCTGACTTAATCTACGACTTTAGGCCAGGATTGGTACACAGAAAGTGAGGTAAAAGTATTTGCTTTTCGAAACTTAAATCTCGAGTACTGTTTAAATTTTCATTCTAAACCATTTCAAAAATATTTAAATACGTTAATATTGATTGCCACTAGATTTTGGTGGCAGTTACGCAGTGCATACAAAGAAATTTTGCTTCAGTCTGATGATGATCTTTGATAGACCGATAATGCCTTTAATAAATAAAGATTGAAACTAAAACGACTGTTTTTTTTTCTATGTCATCATAGTTTTACCAAGAATATTCCTTCAAACGTGCACACACTAGAGGCCCTACTTAGTGTTACCTCTTTCTCAAACGCTTCGTGTTACAGTTATGCTATGTCATATATTCCTCAAGGATGGATCCCCGCGCTGGTCAGTGCAGTACCGACTCCAGCGGCATAAGGAGGTTTGTATAAATTGTCTTTTAAGTGGCTGGGCTACATATCTAACCCGCGCGTCAGGTCACTGTCCACAATGCATCGATTGCGAGTGAAATTTGGTGTTAATTTTAATTTTTTGTTTCATATAAAACTTAAAAAATATATTAGAAGTTATATTGATAATATTTAGTTTAAAATAAATCTGATTGATCTTCGTCCAAATGTTGTTGATTTTTTTTGAAGTTTGTAAAATAAGCTCAACTATTAACCCAAAGAAGAAATTTTGTAAAATAAGTGCCATTTATAATTATAAAAAAGTTTATTTGTAATAATATTTTATGTTTTACTAAATTACTACATGATTTTAGGAAAATAAGGACATTCAAGTGTGCTACACTACACATGTAGCCCGCGCGAGCATTCTAGGAGAATTTTAGGGTGCGCGCACTCTAGTGTTAATCAAATTGATATGCAGCAAACCGTGGATATAAGCACCCCCTGATGGTGGACATTTTAACAATGGCTCTGTACGATATTCCTAAAGATATCTTCGAACAAATGTGAACTGCATACGAACAAAATACATGCGACAATTTGGGACTGTTACAATCAATTTATTTTTATCTCCATAGCGTATTGCGGTATATGCAGTATCGTAATAACTGATATGGAGGGATAAATGAGAAGCGTTGAAACATTGATTGTAATGATTCACGATAATGATGACAAAAATATGCAGGAGTGTTCAAAAATATCAATTTCAGAATCAAACTGCTCCTTTAGTACACAGCGAAAAATTGCAGGATAAGCACGTCGTGACAATTATTCCAGGCATCAGAATATTCCTAATTAGAAAGACATAATGCATGTAGTGTAGTGGGCCATGACATAAAGACATGTGCCTGGGTGAAACCCGGACGCTTTTTGTGTCAGGAAAAATCTGGTTGACTGATTAACTAAAACTTGATCTTATTAAAATTAAAAATTGTTAAAAACTAGATGACTTTTAATTTGTTGAGACAATGTAAAATATAGTTAACCAAAAATTAGTATTTCTAATTAAATATTGATTAGTTCTTTTGTATCTTAATTTTAAAATGCACCTATTTATTTCTGTAAAAAAATGCTAATAGATAAACTCAGAATAAGAAGAGTGTATTATTTGATTTGTTACACTGTAGTTTATATCGCAAACAAGTTGTATAATGAATAAAAAATTAGAACACAACGTTTTTTCCAGGCGTGTCCAGGTAAATAAATGTATTTCTTCATACGTAGCTATGACTTTGTGGCACATTTCAAAAGATTTCTAATAAAAAAAAAACTTTTGGTACAAATTAATTTTGTTTTAACCACTTTGAGTAACTTATAGTCTAACTAGTTTTCAGAGCTGACCGCTCCCTCCAAAGAGGGTTTGAAATTAGACAACTTAGAAGCATTAGAAATTAAAAAGGCACTTAATAGAAAAGATAACATCATAAATAATCAGGTCCTTTGAAATAAATCACCATTGCTTAACATTTTTCCACTCTCTCGCCATAACAATAAACCTTAGGCCCACCCCTCAACCCCGTGTTATCACCCCCTACATTCCGTGTTACCACCCCTTACATTCCGTAATAACGCACGCGATTAATTTAGTACAAGTCTGTCCTGAGGAGGGAGCAGTCAGCTCTGAAAACTTGTTAGACTATAAGTTACTCAAAGTGGTTAAAACAAAATTAATTTATACCAAAAGTTTTTTTTTTTTTTTATTAGAAATATATTTCACACAAATTTAAGTTTTTGTCCAGCGTCAACAATTTAGGTGATGGCAGCTCTAGATTCAGTGTACCCAAGACAACAATGAAGTATACGAGCTGAAGGAGATGTAGTATTTTATCTCAAATTTGAACAAGGCATTTTGTTTAGACTATTGTTCCAGGGTTTATTTTTATCCCAATTAAAATACAAAATGGTGTAAATTTAATTTATTACCAACTGAAAACTATGCAACAAACGAAGTTGACGTTGAAAAACAATAATAAAATATGTATGTATTATATTACAATTAAAAATATATGAAAATATAATTCATGTTATCTAAACTAAAATTTACAGTCAACTATTTAGTAGGCGAAGAGATTTATATAAATAAAAACACAAGATAATGATACATATAAGACTTTAAGAAGCAATACATGTAAACAAAAGATTTGACACCAATAGTTGTACATTTTTTTCTAAAAAAAAGTGCGAAAGTGAACATGAAACCATTTGAAATAATTTTATACAATTAACTTAATTTTAAACGATGAATGACTTATAAAATAAGTCAACCGTGGTTTAAAAAGCAAAGGTAATTGTAATAGTTCTTTTACTACTGGGAATTTATTTAGCATTAACACAGCATAATCATTGATTTATTTACTTTTTGTACATAGTACACTGGCGGCCTTATTACCATTAGGCAATTTCTTTCAACCAACCAGAATTATAGATAGCCAAACTCAAATAAATTATTTACACAATACTACAAACTCGTGGTTTAATAATATGTTACAAGCAGTTTATATAAGTAGTACAAAATAAAAATCATTATTGATGATTGAGAAAAAGGCTGATAGAGAGAGAATTAAGTTGTTTAAATCGGCATTTATGTTAAGACCTATTGTTAGTCAATGGTATAAATATATTTCTTCCTCAGTTCTATGAAAATGAAACGAGTCAACACAGAATTTTAATCTAGATCCATTGAACGCTAAACACTGTCACTTGATGATACATATTTTTTTGGAATAACTTTGTTTATGTTCTTCTTCTTTTTGTACCATGTTAGGTCCCTCTGACATCTCTATCCTGAGCTTGCCAGAACAGCTCTTCCACTCTGTGGACTCCGGTCTATTCTCTGATGTTTCGTAAACGAGACATCTGCCACAGTACAACTACCAGTACAACTACCCTCAATTTTCCCTTTCATGATGAGGTGCAGTAGAACTTATTTATTGTTTATATACAAAGTACTTTTTTCCAAACTTTAATTGATTTTATTTTATATTGCCTTGACGTTGTTTGAGCATAACAAACAAATTATTTACGAAATATATGTCATACCTCCTAGCCAAGTTGTCAAATCTAACATTTCTATAATGAATGTCATTTTTGTACGGGATTTTACACCGTGACATTAGCCAGATTTCAAAGTACACATAAAAAAGGCATTTCTCATGACAGAAATATTAGCGTAGTAGCAAAGTGAAAGATGTTTTTAGTTGCTTAATGGGTAGTGGGTTCAAAGTTAGTGTATATTGATTCTATAATGAGTCGATGACATATAGATAGCCTTCTCAATGCCAATTTCTTCTTGTATCTATTGAGATACAAAGTGACAATCACTGTGTTTGAAACGTCCCATGGAAGATAAATAGCTTATTCTTCCTGATTAGTTCCATATCAAAAGTTAAAAAACAGTCAAAATATTAAAATGAAATTAGCGAGAAAGAACAGTATGTAAATTCACCAAAAAATCCTGTCATTAAACAAGAATCCCTTTTAATACAAAAAATAATACATTTAATGACTAAAATAAACATTGAAACAACATAATAATTATTTGCTACATTAGTTTATGAATATTGCGTTAACTACTTCATTGTCCCGGTCCCGCCAATGACTTGTCCATGAATTTCCTCTTTGAGAAGCACAACCACCACTTGCTGGGTTTGCCATCCTCAGTCGCAAATACCTGAGAACCAAGAACAAACATCATATGTTGATAAAAATAATCACAAATTCACAGAAATCTCGCTGCTCTGGCGGCAAGTCTGGTTCGACCGCGAAATCAAAACTCCAGTGATTACCATATCATGGATATAATTATCGTATGGAGTGATGATGACCTCTAAAGATATTGTAGAACTCCATATTTTATTTTATTTTATTTAAACCTAACAAACATACAAACAAATATTACAACAAATTCAATTTTAACAATATATCATAGACCAATTTTGTTTGCGGATATTACATAATCTTTTTAAGCTGCACAGTGTAAAACAAATTGCTATTTAGAATATAGTAGGTACTCAAAATTCAGAATAAAAAGGACAAAAAGAGAGAAAGGAAGGTTGTGGCACTCGCAGTCAAAAAGGACAAATCAGGAATCAGCTACCGTAAACCTCTAAGGGTCTCAGAGATGGCATTCCTAATTATATTAATTATATCCATGATATGGGTAATCACGAGGGTTTTGATTTCACCGATTGAACCAGACTTGCCCGCCTGGACTTGTAAAGCCAACTAGTTAGTTGGAAACAACTGTTATTTAGCAAACAAACATGCTACTTTATAAGCCACATAAAATTAACTTTCGTGGTCATTGGATACACTTAATATCGAACACTTCATAAGTAAGTATTTACCAATATGTATGTATAGGTAATATTAACCAGTTTCCTAAAATATAGAAAAAACATATCTGCATATTATTTAAATTTATTTATTAATAAATCCTTTTTTACAAGTATAATATATCTGATTTAGGTGCAATATAAGTTGATACAGTGGTAAATAAAATATATAACACTATAGTGTGTATTTATTTATTTTAATTTGTGTATTAGGCTACTCTACTAGGGTATGCCTGTCCCAGAGTAGCGTTATATAAATCAGTTATATTATTTTTTTATTCGTCATAGTGTAAGTTAATTTTTATAAGATTAAGTGGTACGTTGAAGTGAGACAGAAGTGCAAGTGTATGTATTAGTGTAGTGTGAAATATTGCTTGATGTAAAAGGGGTTAATGCTAATATAATTGGCCACGAGGTGACAACTGACATTACGATAATGACATATCGAAAGCAATGTTGCCAGTATTCAAAATGCATATTCCGCAAATATATTTATAACGATTGATATTTACTCTCAATCGATGTTTAAAATTCCTTTTTGGAAAATAATGTCATCAATTGATGTTGAAAATACATTTTTAATGATCGTTTTGTACTTTTTCATTCAATTTATTTTTTATATTAGAGAAATATTATGAACGCGAAAATTAATATGGGTAAAATTATTTTACTGGCAATACGCGCCCCCGTTAAACCTGATACGTCGACGGCATACGGTCAGAGTGGGAGAAGTATTATTAACTTAGAGGATTATGACATTCTAAAAACAACTAAAGACACCTTTTTAGAAAATCACATGAAAATAACTCAACCACACCTAACTACCAACTTCAAATGGTTTTGTTTCTAAATGTCTCATGGCATTAATATGTATCTGTTTTAATTAAAGTTAATATTAAAGTCACTAACCTAGATTTTAAGTCATCACTAACCCATGCAAAAACCAATGTAAAGCGCCCTTGAGGTGAGCTCTCACGAAAACGGCGCTATATAAATCATCCAAGTATATATATAATGTTACACATTTTATTTCCTAATTACATCAACTTATATTATTCATCAGAAATCACTATAAAATATTGTTATTATAAAAGTGTAGGTAAATAATATTTATTTCATAAAAAATTAACAAATATTTATTAACTTTGTAATACACTCACCCTGTCATCTTAATATTTTCTATTTTAGAATTAAAAGGAAAAATAGTTTTGATGAGACTAATCTGGTTGAATCAATGGAAGACCAATCGGATCCAACCAGATTGAATCTGGTGCCAGATTGTAATCGCTAATGACGAGTTGAATTACATTGAAACATAAAAATATAATATATTAAAATAAAAAACTGATTTATTATTTTCTTCCACTTAATTTCATTAATAATAATGTTTTATTTCCTTTTAAAAACAAATTACGTTGGAACAATAAAGAAATATCCCGTGTCGACCGCCGTGGCACAGTTGGTCACAGTTTCTGTGCGGGCGTCCTGGGTTCGATTCCCAGCAGAGGAGAAATTTATTTAAATTCATTTCTCACGCAAATATTGTTTCTCTGGATTGGAAACACTGGTTAGTTGAAAGAAATTGCCATACGGCAATAAACTCGCCACTTGCGCAGGGTGCAAGGAAGTGTTCATTTATTTATTTAAATACGTATCTTGAATTTATACAAGAAAAAAATAATATCTATAAATAAGTATATAATATCTGTATTCACCCATTTTTGTAGAAGGTATATAGGTTGTTTTCCATTATTTACCCTTGTCTGCCTAACTAGGAATAATTCCTGTTTTAAGGCAGCCAATTTATTTTTTGTTTATTTTATAGTTTCCTTCCGAGACAAATATGTGTTCTGAATGAGGAAAATATAAATAAATAATAGATCTAAATGTTACACCCTTTAAAAAAAAAGAAAATTCTTTTACTCAAGAAACAAACTGACCATAAATATTTAGTAAATTAAGTCTGATAGTACAGATTTGAAAACATAGAAGTCAAAGATGAACAACTACTCTGAAGATGCTCATCTAGAGCGAAACTAGTTGGTCAATTAAATTAAGTGGAAGAAAATTATAAATCAGTATTTTATTTTAATATACATATTATAATGGAATTCCATCAAGTATTGTCGATCGAAAATGTAAGCGAAAATAAAAAATTTAAAATGAATTACCTTCTCTATTATTCTAACGCCAGTCTCTTGTCTCAACTGCTGTAAGTATTGTCGCATAGTATCTAAATGAATTACCTTCTCTATTATTCTAACGCCAGTCTCTTGTCTCAACTGCTGTAAGTATTGTCGCATAGTATCTAAATGAATTACCTTCTCTATTATTCTAACGCCAGTCTCTTGTCTCAACTGCTGTAAGTATTGTCGCATAGTATCTAAATGAATTACCTTCTCTATTATTCTAACGCCAGTCTCTTGTCTCAACTGCTGTAAGTATTGTCGCATAGTATCTAAAAATAAAATTGTACACATCAATAAAACTCAATTAATAATCAATATGATGGGTGGCGGCAGAGTGGTTAAGCTTTAAGGTTACTGGGTTTGGCAATATCTTCCAGCCAACCATATTCATTTGGTGAAAGCAACTTTAAGATTACAACATATAACTACATATAAAACAATAACGAAATGGAGGGGACAAGAGAGGGGGAGGGACAAGGATAGGATAAGGAGACAAATTTAAGTGTTATATGTAAGGAATAGATTCCTCAGATTTCTTTTGAAAGCGGGAAGTGTTAATGAAACTGGAAGTTACGATGGGATGTGATTCCAAAGACAAGCTGCTTGTACGGAGAAAGATGTAGTGAAAAAGGAATATAATGACGACATAAAGATTTCTTAGTATTTTTGTTCCACTAATTTATTTTGTCTATCTATATTTGCCTAACATTTATCTATTTATAATCATTCACACATTTATTTATAATCATTTATAATTTTCGCCAAACATCTTGAATGAGCTTCCGTTTTTGTGTCTTTTTGCTTCGTTGGTTTACGTGCAAATCGCCCCCCTTCTCGGCTAAAAGTTCAAGATATTTGGCGTCAACTCTACACATTTATTTATAATCATTTACTCATTAGCACATTTATTTATATAATCATTTACTCATTAAATTTATTTATAATAATTTATACATTTATATATAATCATTTACACATTTATTTACAATCATTTACACATTTATTTATAATCATTTACTTACAGTTTTTTATTTTTTTTAGTTAAATAAAAAATTGCATACAAAATTGAAAAAAAAAAAAATTTCAACTTTATTGCATTTAACATTTCAACATTATAGTCTTGTGTATGGGGTTTGACTATTAAGAAATTTTATAATAATAGTGTTTATAGACCATACTAACATATATACAAATCGTGGAGTTATTGTTCCTTTAACTTATTTTTGGCTGACGCCGAAAATGCTTTTTTTGACAGAAGGTGGCCGAAACTTAAGCTATGGCCAGACACTAATCACAGATCTCCAGTATTATCATAGTAATGCTGAGTAGAAAGAAAAACATTCAAACTCACCAGCTTCATTAGGATTGGCAGGTTTGGCGTAAACTGAATTGAGAGGGAACCCGGGCTCTCCTGGGATGCTGAACTTGGATATGGCCAGAGAGTATAGTTCCTGAGTAGCCTGGGCTTTGGTGGCGCATCGCTGTAGTCTCTTGAGACATTCTGTGATGTACAGTGTCAGGTATATCAACACTCGGTCTGCCTCAGACTGAAAACACAAACATTTGACAAAAAACTTTTGACTTCTGTGCAGGCATCATGAGTTAAATTTTCAACAGTGGAGGAAATTATTTAAAATTAATTCTCATGCAAATCTTGCGTGTTTTTGAATTGGACATACTGGTTAGTCACCATTTGGTAATAGAAGAAATTGCCATTCGGCAATAAATTCACATGCAATCAAAAAATTACATCAAAAATTGCGAATTCTGAACTCCCCACTATATCCCCTTGGGGTAGTGAGGAGTGTAAAAAACACTGAAATTGGAAAAGAAATAGAATTTGAAGTAGAATCCGAACCTGTTTCCAACCTAGTCATTTGATAACTCAACCAATGATCTCATAAAATAATTTTAAATTCAAAGGAAAAACATTTTAAAATCCAATTTACCTTGATTTCGTAAAACCGAAAAAATACGTTGGCTCTGAAATAGTAAATGGCTTCGTCAATAATATCCATATCCTTTGGAGCTGATAACGCCGGACCACGGAACTGTGTCCTAATGGGAAATAATGCCATATTCCCGATGGTTATTGAACCAGTGGCTTCCTTATCAATTAATGACGAATGATAGGCCTGTAAAAACTTCATTTATAAATAAACAAAATAATATCGCACAATTAGCGCATGAATTTGTCCCATAACAGGTAACAGAAGACCATAACATTTAAATATTTTTATCGCAAATATCTAATGATCACACCCAAACGTCAGGATGACACATATAACCACAAAATCAAATATCTTAAATAAATTAATAGTAAAGACACAACGTGGAATCAAATATGAATTATACACTAACCGGCATCGTCAATTTATTAAAAACACAACTAATTCAATTAAAATAAATAATTCTTTTTTATCACAATAAATTATCCTAAATTTATTCACAACTTCTAACTTTCCACTTTCCAATAGCTGACTAACTTTATCTATTTTATCTGTGGAGCACAGATTATAATATATGGTAGTACAGATCTCTCACTTCATACTTACCGACTGGTCACGCCAACCTACATAAGTACCTGTATTGTCCGCTGAGGGCGACGATATGACGCCGCGTCCCTTGATCCCCTCGCCCCTCGCGGGATTTTTTATATCTTTATATAAGCAATATAATGATAAGTTATTGTGTGTAAAATCAAAATTACACACATTTCTGTGGAACATTTAATAAGGTACTGGAAAATAAAATGCAGTATTTCTTTCAATGAGTAAATATTTTTATTTTGTCTAAAGAAACGAATACATTTTTATAACTTGATTCGTCCATACACATCCAGGAACATTACGCTTTTTTACGCGAATCATTGTTAATCTGAAAAATAAAAAGAAGGGTAGTATCACGAAGAACAATAAATTGAACAACAACAATAAACACAAATAAAATAAGGGTCATTAAGAACAAAAAGCTAATTTTCAAAATTCTCGTAAGATACACATGTAAACAAACACTTAGCCGAAAAAACATGGCCGCAAGCAAGCTGAAGTACGTCGCAAGCCGTCGCAATTTTCACGACGGTGGAGCCAATCCTCCTCTGCGACAAACAGAGGCGAAAACCAAGCTATTTTTTTTATATGGACCAGTTCATGACCAGTTTTAGTATGAAAGTGAACAACCCCTGTGGAGTTTTTAAATGAATAATGTTACAACACTTAAAAAAATATTCTCGCCAGTAGAAAAAATCAAATACTTTTTGAAACGATCTTTCTTTTATGAGAAAGCCGCATAAAAAAAGGATGCGGATTTAACATGGATGTATATAAGGTAACGGATGTAACTTTCGAACCAATATGTATTAAGACATTTGAGTCAATAGGGGGTGTAGAGAAACCCCCTGGCGGCCATCTTGCTCTAACCAAATGTAGCACATGGATGTACACTAACTGGATGGATAGAGGCATTCGTAATATTTTTTAAGCTGCGCGTTATTCCTACCAGTCTGTCGTTTGACGTCTAGCTGTCAGGGTGCCCTAATTTATTATTTTTAAAATAATTTTTGTGTTGAAACAGTGTATTATTTGTTCTATGAAATATTAAATAAAAACAAATATGTTGATGTGTGCTGCTTTTGGTTACAAAATTAAAGTCGATCGAGTAGATTTAAATCATCCCAAGAAAGAGGATTGTCACATTTTAGGTAAGTGGATTTGTGTTGCATTTAATATTAATGGTCTTTTAGATTTTTTTTAACATTATTTTCACCGTTAATATGTTCTTTGAAGTTGTTATTTAAGTATTTATATATGTACATATATTATGCATATGGAAATTGGGCTGTAGGTATTCTACAGACAAAAATAATGTCCCTTAAGTAACTTGTAATTTTTTAACATTTGTCGGCCTTCATGGCCCAGTTGGTTAGATATCTGAGCTAAAGGTCCCGCGTTCGATTCCCGGTGGGGACACATAAATATCACAAATCTTCAGAATGTGGCAACTTGTTATTGGGTGCGTGTTGAATTATTATTTGACATAGTGACACCAGCTCTCTCTCTGCGGTCGCAGAGAGGGCCGTCAGTCCTCTGGACGCAAGGCGTCCTAGTTATGTAAAGTGTGACCAGCTTCGGTCTTGGATCGAGAGAGAATTGAAGGCACTCACCCCAAGAACGCGGTCCTTTCCTCTTCGACCGTCTGCTGAGGGAGACGCTCAGCAGATCACCCCGTCGTAGACCAGCAGGAAGCTACAGGTGGGTGACGTCCTCAGGTATAGGTCCTCGATCCAGAACAAAAGAAAAAAGAGAGCAGAAAAGCGATTGCAGACGAGAAATTCTGGGTCAAGGGCGCGACAGGCTATGGTAATCCTCCCCTCCACACGGTTACAAAAGAGGGGCCCTGGCTTGCGCTAGGGCAGACACTTCCCAGGCCGTTGGCGCCTCGAGTCAGTAATAAGATAAAGTCAGGTGTAAAAATAAAAAAATTGCAAGTTACGAGGCGCACTACGGCCTGAGAAGCTGCTTCTATCCTTCGGCTGCAGTCTGAAGAGGCCTCTACAGTTACAAAGTGCTGCCAAAAGATTTACAAAAAATTTACCGCGTGGCGGAGGTACCTTAAGTGTTCAATTTTGGGGCAGTTGCACCTCTGTTGTGTCAGGGCCGATAGATCTCAACCTGTTGGGATTCTCTGGCGGAATCCCAAGGGTTCTTTCAGTTATCAAGTTGGTTTTTTTTGTGCCAGAGAGTGTCCGGCAGTCTTTGATTAAAAAGTCAGCTGATCAGCTGTTGGTAGCTGTCAGACCCTTTTCGTTTGAAAAAAAGTTCAAAATCATTGTGCAAAAAAAAATTGCCATATAATAAAAATAAAAATAATTTTCTCGAGAATCCCGCTGACGGTCGGGGTAGGTTCCGCGGAGAAATTTAGCCACAACCTACTCGAATAGGACGGTGGATCTCTCTCGCGGACATGGGGCCGAGGCGGGCCGGTATCAATAGCACCTACCTGTTAGTTGCCCGAGAAGCAATACAAAATTAAAATAGCACGTGTATTTTCTGCTATTTTAATTATCTGGGTGTCGACTTATGTGGTAACAGTAACCTTCCAGAAGAAATTGTGGGTCAAATTAACAAGGCTGCTTCTGTCTTTGGGTGCTTAAGGAATTCAATATGGAAAAACCCCGACATGAGACTTAAAAGTAAAGTTTTATTTCATTATGGGTCGTACAGAAGAATTTTATAAGACTTGTGTACGACCCATAATGACGTATGGAATCGAATGTAGGGCTGACATATCCTTGACGAAGAGTACACTAAGAGTGTCAGAAATGAGAACTCTTCGAGCAATAGCCGGTCTCACGCTTAGAGACAGAATAAGAAACACGAAAGTCAGAGAGATCTGCGAGGTTGAGGATGTCGTCAGATGGGGTCGGCAAAGAAGGAGATTCTGGTATGCCCATGTAAATAGGATGGAGGCATCCAGGATCCCTTACATAGCACTACACAGCCGACCCGAAGGAAGACGACCACCAGGCAGACCACCAAAGAGGTGGAAGGACAGCTGTGACTCAATCTCGCAGGAGAACAACGTCTGTGCAAACAACAGGCCCTTAGGCCTAACATAAGAAGAAGAAGAAGACGTGTATTTTCTGGGAGCACATGATACCCTCTCCCCAAGAGGCTTGGAGGATGATCTCACTTTTTAATGTCAATATCGGGTCGAAGCACCATTTCATGTCAATAATTAAATAAAAAAAAATATTATTTAATGCAATCGTGGTCTGACTATACAAAAAAAGAATGTCAAATTTTTAATGGTCAAAGGTCAGACGGCACGATTATGTCACAGAATAAAATATAAAAATAAATAAAATTGACAATAAATTAGGACGCCACAGTTGATAAATTGAAATGTTGGACGTCACATGCTAAAATGAATTCAATAAAATAAATAACTTTAAAACAAACACAGCCGATATATTGTCACCACGGAAATAAAAAATGACACAAATATTGTTGTTTTGGGGCACACATAATTTTTCGCCACAGCCATGAGCGCGCTGATGCACCGTCAATGCCGGAATGGACCGTCGTCGATGGGCGAAGGGGCAAGGCTATCGGCGAAAGCAACCTCGGGTCCCAGACACCGGCAGATGCCGGTTGGGTGACTGTCAGGAGCAAACGGCGGCGGGGCGGTCTCAAGGAGATGCAGGCCGTTACTCCAGGGTCCAGCACGAGGGCCTATACGGCCCCCCGTGCCTCCCAAGTAACAATTTTCGACGCTATCAGTCCTGACAGCCGGTATTTTGTCTTAAAATTGCATTATGTCGCACTTTTTAAAGCAAAACGGTAAAATTTACGGCAGTATGATAAGGTAACTCATTTTCTCCAATCTCTTCAATAAATTGTCGGAATTGTCGGTGATTCAGCCCAAAAGATCTGATAAAATTAACAGTTGATATGACTGGTTTCAGAACTTCAGACATATTCAAACATTTTCCGCACAAAGACTGTTGATGAATGATACAATGTAAGAGTAATGGTTTTGAACCACCGTCATTTTATACAGCCTTTGACACAAGAGCGACCACTCCTTTATCTTTCCCACTCATGTTTTTGCCTCCATCAGTTGTAATACATTTCAAGTTTTTCCATCGAAGGTTCTTTTGATTAATGGCCATTTCAACTCCTTTAAAAATATCTGTACCAGTAGTTGTGCCATGAATACTATACATATCAAGAAGTTCTTCATGCACTTCATAGCTTTTACCTACTCCTCGAATATAAATCAACACCTGAGCAGTATCTGACACATCCGTTGACTCATCCAAGGCCAAAGAAAACCACTCAACATGTCCATTTTTGTCGAACAGTTGAGAGGATATATTTTCAGCGATGTTTTCTACCCTTCGAGCCACAGTGTTTGCTGACATACTGACAGTTTTTAATAAATTTACCTTTTCAGGGCACATTTCTTCGGCTACTGCAATTATGCGTTCTTTGATCATTTCTCCATCGGTGAATGGTTTTCCACGTTTTGCAATTTCAAGAGCCACACGAAAGCTGGCACGAGTTGCAGCCTCTTGTTCAGTTTTGAGTTTTGTAAATGAAGATTGCTGCGATTTCAATCCGCGCTTCATAGCTTCGAATTTTTCTGTCCGCAAACTTCCTGTATATTTTGAGTAATTTTGAAAATGTTTTGTTTCATAATGACGTTTAATGTTATATTCCTTGAGAACGGCTATGCTTTCATTGCAAATCGCCTTGTTACTGGACTCAATTACGAAATACTGAATGTTCCACTGATCTTTGAATTTTCTGCATTCACTATCAATTTTTCGCTTCTTTTTCATACTACTAAATGGTTCACGGAAGATTTCGCTACTTTTTATAATATTATGTAATATGTTAGAATTGAACAAAGTTTGATTGTTTTCTTGAGAGATACTTCACAGAAATATGGTGTTAACTGTACTGTTTTTCTTTAATAAATTTAATTTATTATTTATCTTTAATTTAATTTAGGAATCTTCCTTAAGCGTACTAAATCACACACAAAAGCAACAATTCAAATCAAAATACTGTTACAAAGATGTCTTACACTTAAACACGCACAAACACGTTTTAAGGAGGTACGCACTATTTTATTTCACAACAGTGTCATAGGAACTGACTTGTGGTTGCGCCACTAGCCTTCTTATATATTCCAATTACTGCCATCTAGAAGTGAGTGGAAGACACCAGAACTTTCTCGAACCAACGAGATTATTCTGTACGTGCTATTAGCGCCATCTGTTAGCGATAGAAGGTTCTACCTATTTCCGCTTGTGTCCACCAGATGTCGTGTCACGTTACTCCTCATGGCTCGTACTCTACGACTAATCTAGAAATTACAGATAATGACAGGAAAATTAATAATATGCAGTGTTGCCGTTTTGCGGACTTTAGTCCGATTTGCAGCCTTTTTTAAACGTTGCGTACTTTTTCGGACTTTTTTTTTCATCAGTGGACTATTTCACTCTTTACCACCGGCAACAATGATAATATGGTTTTGGCCCTCGGAACTTACTGGAGTAATCAGTATAAAGTTTGGAGACCCCTGATCTAGGGTGTTTATTTAAGTATTTTGGACCATCTCTATGAAAAGTAGGTGTGGTGGTCGAGCTGTCAAAGTGGATCATTTTTGAAATTTTCCTGTGAATTTCAGTGGGATTTATATTTTCCTGTTCGGGTATCCCTCTAATTTCAACATTTTTTTCCATTAGTCTGTACTCCGATTGATCAATCTTTTGCTCATGACGATCAACTGATTTCTGTAAGTTGGCATTTAATTTTTTTAGAATTTCAATCATAATTGTTTTCAGATGTCCCTTAAGAGCCAAGTAATCAAAACTACTAAGAGGCAAAATAACATCTCACATTGTTGGGCAATGCGATTCATAACATATGTAGCAGAATTGGCTTTGAATAATGCTTCCAGATGTCAGGAGTGAACTACCAACAAACACAAAAGATAAAAAGGAAATAAGAAAATAGGAACAAATTTATTTATTTCTCAATCAAACAAAAGACTCTCATACAAACAAAATGCCTTATTAAAGACAACCAATTTACGACAAAATTTTTATAACAATTTGTGTATGTTAATACATATCTACTAAACAATAATGTAGAGGAAAATTGATTAAGTACCGACTTAGACGATAAGTCTCTTTAACTGTCAACTGTCAACGCATTTTCTACAGCGCGGCTTTGTTTGAAGCAGGCAGTGCTTATTCTATGGCTGTAACCATAGAAAAGAGACACTTGCGGTTTACGGTAAAGATTATATCATTTGATCATTATATAGGATTTTTTCTATGAATTGTGATTTTGTTTGTGTCAGTCAGTTTGTGTTTTGTGATAGATTTACGTTTTTCGACGTTTGTTTTAATCTTAAAACATCGGCGGAATTATAATAGATTTGCTATTCTAATTAAGCATCAGAAACAGTAATTTCTTCAAAATGTCGATTGGAGTGCCTATTAAAGTATTACACGAAGCTGAGGGTCATATTGTGACTTGTGAAACAAACACCGGCGAAGTTTATAGGGGGAAATTGATTGAAGCTGAAGATAATATGAATTGTCAAATGACACAAATCACAGTTACTTATCGTGACGGAAGAGTGGCACAATTGGAGAATGTTTATATCCGTGGTTCAAAAATCAGATTTATGATCTTGCCAGATATGTTGAAAAATGCTCCTATGTTTAAACGTCAAGGGGCTAAGCCGGGTTCTGCTGGAAGAGGGAAAAGTGCTATTCTACGCGCCCAAGGTTCGTTTGAATGTGTTTTTTTAATACATAAATCATTTTCATTCGTATACGTTGTTTTCATTTTATCACAACCTTTGTAAATAAGAGTATGACAACAACACTTATAAATACGATTCAAAAGTATTGAATGTGAATTGTTTGTGTATATTAAAATATCTCCAAATATCTTAATATACACAAACCAGGCTTTCGAGTGCGCATAGCGCAAATTTGTCTTTTTGCTCCGTTGGTATATGTGCAAATCGCCTCCCCCAAAACAAAAGAATTAAACAAATTATTTTAGAATTATTATTGTTTCCACGCAACAGAAAAAGGATAAAGATGTTCACAAAAGAAATAAAATTATCAAAAATGTATGAAAAAATCCATATCAAAACAACCAGTCATTCTACCTGACCATTTTAATTTTTTATGAATATTTCAGGGATAATTCCCTCCCAATGATGTAAATGAGAATATATTTTTACAATTTGTTTTGTCTTATTGGGTTTAGGTGTAATCAATTTTGAAAATCATTAATTTTTTGGATGCATTAACTTTTTAAATCTTAAATTACTTAATTTCTAACTCATACTATTTCTCAAATGACGTCACTTAAAGCCCCGCATGTGACCAGAAATATGTTTTCGGCCAAGCTACGATAAAAACGTCGATTTTGTAAGGGATTTGATAAGCGTTGTGCTATATTATTATTATTGGTACTTATTTTTTTATATGTAGTGTCAGAAATATTCAAAAGTAAAGTGATTGTGATAGTTTTGATTTATAGAAAACATATTTAGTATTTATAAAACTCTTTGTGGCTATACTTACAGATAAAGTCACTAATCCTATGAAGAACATAACCTTAATATGCAAAGTCATTTGTAAATATTTTTGTTGTTGTGATTAAGTACATTAAAAATAAAATATTATGTTGAATAAAAACTTAATGATGAGAAACAGATTGTTTGAAAATAAGACGTTTTTACTATCGCCATCTATGAAGTAATGAAGAAACCTATTTGTAACACCATTTATTGAGAAGTTGTATACAACGAAGCAACGTTCCTTATACGTGAGGTGACCGTGTTCTCGCACAGATGTCACTTAATTCCTATTGGGCTGTTAAGGTTAAATTTGCATTTAAAAAATGTTATTGTGTCGAGGGAATGAATAGAATGAAAAATACATCCTTCATTTTAGGTATTATACAGAAAATGAATTTTTTAAATCAATTAAAACAAACCGCAATGCATGTGTGAAAGTGTAATTGAATTTTTATTTTCTCTATATATATTATTATATCTTAATAAATTAAAAAAAAGTTGAACATGAAAGAATATTGTGGCTGCGGACTAAAACAACTAAAAACTATGAACGAAAAAGCATTCCAACGGGAATCGAAAACCAGACTTTGTATCAAGAACTGAAGTAGAGTGTTGCTGTATATGAAAGACTACTATAAACAAATTAAAACTGTTGAACCTAGTAAATTTTTTGTATTCATTTTACTAAGTTAATAAAATCCTAAATTAATTTTAGTCAAAAGTTAATACGACATTCATTGACTGTTACGCGGTACGAAGTTTGCCAGGTCAGCTAAGATTTTAATAAAAATGTAATATTTTGTTTTTTTTTTGACAAAATTTATATATCTCAATACAGACGAAGTTTAAATACAATATATTTATAGGAGAACTGGAAATTAGGCATCAACAGAGCTGATTGCGCAACATTGACCAATTATGGCATTTTATCGATTTCTTTTATCAATCTTAGCTGACAATATTTGGGAAAATATATTCTAGTTGGTTGGAAGAAATTGCCTAATGGCAATAAGCCTGCCAGTGTGCTTTATATTTGTTTATATTATGTACAAAAAGTTAAATAAAATTGCTTGAAATTATAATATGTATTATGTGTTTTCAGTTGCGGGTCGGGGTAGAGGCGGTCCAAGTTTGGGAGCCCATCGAGGGGGTAGAGGAGGATGGCAAGGTGGGGCTGGACCATCCAGAAGATAAACGTCCTCAGTGTTTTAAGTGAACATTTTCCGTGTTTTGATTTAAAATATATTAGTGTATTTTATCATGATAAATTTAAGTTGTATAATATAATCGGTTTAGTGTCAATGGTAATGAATAATCAAGACAGTTTTTCTATCTCCTTTTTTCATGTATTCTAAGTAATTAATTTTTATTACAAATAAATATGGGACAAGGAATAGAAAAAGAAGAAGATGTAATATTTTGTTCCCATACTTTCAATATCGTATGAAATTTCTTTGGCTTTGTTTAAGTGAAAGATAAAAAATAGTTAATTTAAAGTTTGTCGATGGACAATTGGCATAGTGATTGGCTTTTGTGTTGGCCTCCTGGGTTCAATTTCCAGTAGAGGATTTATTTATTTAAATATTTTTTTACGATATTCGTACTTGGAAGAAGTTGCCATTTGTTAATAAACTTGCCACTTGCACATGATGCAAAGAAGTGTTAAATTATAATAACAATTCTTAGTGAACCTCCATTATGATAAAAAATGTTTACCTTTCTCTGTTCATATATTGATGTAATTTACCAGTGTCTGTCTATTGAAGACACTGATGATACCATTAATAAATTTAACATTGAAAAGAAATTTTAGTTATAATAATAAACACTTCCTTGCACCATACACAAGTGGCGAGCTTATTGCCATATGGTAATTTCTTCCATCTAATCAGTGTTTCCAGCCCAGAGATGCAATATTTGTGGGAGAAATAAGTTTCTGCTGGGGATCAAACCCAGGATGCCCTCACAGAGACGGCATACCAACTGTGCAAGAGCGGTCGGAAATGGTGTTTCATTTTACTGTATATTTATCCACAGCAAAAAAAAACAACCAACCTGGTAAAAAATTGAAGTCGGAAAGCAATGTCTCACTATGCCATGAAAAGCGAATATCGAGATCAAAAATTTTCATCATTAACAGAGTATGGAAAAGCTAGAGAATTCTAAATATTTAAAAAACTCTGTAACAAGTGCATCACAATCCTTAAAATAATCATGCATGCTTGTGCTATAGTTAAATAAAATTGGTCGAGGCGAGATTCGAACCTGTGTCCTCTGAATTATTAATCCTGTTATCTAGCAAGTGACCTATCTCAATTGTACTGTATATACATTTTGAATCTGTCATAGGTAAATTTACGAGCAGCGATTGCTTTCAAATTATATCAATCTGTATTCTTCCCGAACGAACAATTTACATTATTTATACATAAACTACATGTTTAGTAACTTTTCCTTTTTATATCACATACAAATTTATAAATTAAGTATAAATAAAACTTAAAAAATCACTTTTTTTTTCTTTTTCCTAATACAATTTCAACTCTTGAGTTCTGTGTGAAATGCAATTACTTTACAGTAAAAAAAATGTACTTTCTCTTTTTTTGTGTAAGGCAATTCATCCTGCAAAGAGTATTTTGTGATATTGTTTTACTTTATTTTGATTTCGTTAGTAAGTTACAGAAAAGACTATTTAAAGTGTTTATTTTCGTCTAGATTTATTGCTTGTAAAACGTACCAATAATGAAAGTGGATTAAATGAATATTTGACATCTACCTATAGAGGCAGAAAGTAGATCCAGGATCACTCACTACCAACCGAATAGGGTCTTGTTAATTCTTAGCTTCAATTTTCCCAAGACCTTCCTAAATGGAGACGGACCATTTGACGAATGATTGAGTGTAGCCGTCATCCTCAGTCACGAAGACCTACATATTTAAAGATCTTCAAAGCATTATGATACTTAAATCCAAGAAAAGACAGTTTGGATCAAGGATGTGAGAAATAAGTGGTAAATAATATTATTTATAATATTTTATTTTTGGCTACATGATTTTTTATAATGTTAAATAAGGGTGAACATTTAAATGTAAACAAATATCGTAATATTAAACAATTAATGGTTTCACAGTAATTTTATTTATCGTAGAATTTGATTCACAACATCAAAATATTCACAGTAAAATTTTATATTTATAACAAATTCAAATAAAATCTCGCAATATTCGCTTACTTTGTGAAATATATTTTGTTTCAAATACCAATTCCATTTTATCAAAAGTGTCAGATTGATAAAATTGTGTAATAAATCATTTTAGGCAATTTAAAAAAAAAGAAAGAATTGTTTATGGACGTACTGCCAGTATCTAATGCTAGACAATGCAGTCACATAAGCAACATTAAAATATAAATGCTCACGGTGTGGCAATAATACTAGATTTTTTTAAAGCTTTGATACTCGTCATTGATAGGTATTGATATTTATTTATTTTGTATGTATATTGGCGACATTTTGATTTTTTCATATTTCACAAAGTAAGTGAGACATTCTATGTCACAATATTAATAATAATATAAATTTTCTTAAGGTACATAAATGTCAAATAGTATTTTATAGCAGTGATGAGCAAAACTGAAATTGGCGCATATGCCCCAGTCGCAATTTGCCCATCACTGCTTTAAAACTTGAAACAAAATATGATATTACCCAAAATAATTAACAAAGACAAGGTCTACACACATTTGTGCGGGATACAGTAAGAGTATCATTGAAACATTAATATTGCATTATCAAGGCTTCTTGTGTGCATATTTTTGTGTGAAAATTTTAGCCGGTGTATTCATTATAGGTAAAATTGTTCACCTCAGGTCCAGCAAAAGTTTTTTTTTGGAGTACCTTTATGGTGCTCGGGGCTGGAATCACAAAACATTTTAATCCATCCATAAAAATAAATTTGTAAAGGATACCTTAAAACTGTAAAAGAAATATTTTTCTGAGTGAGTTATCACATAGATTTCAAAGTTGAAAGTATCATACAGATATTGCTTTCGCTGGGGGGGTTTGTGTCGAAACTAAAACAATAAAATATTTGGCTCAATCTAATCTATGGTAGGTAGATAAGATTTTTTTAGTGATTCTGAGGACAATTTAAAAATTATAAAATGCTTTAAATAATTAATTTTTAAAAATCAAACCGAAAAGGGGATAATAATAATATTATTGTTGCATACATATTATAAACTGAGGCCAGTTTCAATTTCAAAAAGTAATATCTTGATAATATATGTAAAACATACTTTGAAATAACAACAATTAAAATATCTTTTTTTTTACATTTAATTTTTTGTTAAACAAAGGATCAGCGCTTCCCTTAAGTGAGAGTTAAGGTAAGATTGTAATTGTTTTGAAATACCAGCCTTGGCATTGTATGACAATATCTCTCCCATATGAATGAATACATGACTTATGTTAATACAAAATATGACATCAATGAAATAAGATATACTAAACATGTAAAAGAAAATAAATCTTTAAGTACCTACTAGTAATCACATACAAAAATTTATAGACCAAGAGCCAGAATTACATCATAGTGTAAAGGCTGATTTTTTTTCTGTAAAAGGTTACCACAGCAGGTAACGATGATTGGATAATACCATGTGAACCCTGAGTACTGATTATGGTGGAAAACCCCCAACAGATACACCTTTGAAGTTCAATCTTTCAAAGTTGACCTAGTCCGACAGACAGTATGCCTGTCGTTAGCGTGTGAATTGCCAATGTGCATAGCACAGACCGAGGAGAAATAAACATTTATAAAACGGTACGGAAAAAAAAACAGCATTTATATTATGATGTAATTCTGGTACTCGCTGGCTCTTGCTCTGTTGTAGCAGAATCAAATCTTCTATGAATGTTTAAAAACATATCATAATACTACATTTGTGGCCCCATCATTTATATACCATTTTAAATATATTTTTAATATAATTTATTTATTCACATTTATTTTTCATTTAAGTGTTTTTGTAAATGAATGATTCATTTTGGTGTAAATTCATAAATCACACCATCTCCCCAACTGGATTAGGCAGAGAAAACCAAAGGACATATTTTTCATTATAATAAAAATGTAAAGAATATATATTTGACTGCATATATAATATATATTTTTTGGTCAGTCGTTCATCATTCATTATTTCAATATGTCCAAACCACCTCAAGGCATTCACTTTCATTTTACTTGTAATATCCTTCGTTATCTTGCGTTCTCTCCTTATGTCCTCATTTTTCAATCAATTATATACTCTTAGTGATCTCATTTCTACAGCATATTCTACTTTCATACGTCTTTTGCCACGTCCATGTTTCAGTGGCTTACATCAAAGAAGGCACTACAAGCAGTGAATATATTCTTTGTCAGTTTCAATATCTAAATGTGTTCACTTTCATTCTATGATAATTTTATTAAGGTTACATTCTTTTTTCATTTCTTGCCCTGTCACATCGTCCTTTAATAAATTCTTAGCGATATCATTTCAGCTGCATTTATTCTGTTTTCATACGAATCCAGCAATGTTCAAGATTCACTTGCATACATAAAAGGGTTGGCACTATGATTGTATTGGCTGTGTGCATGGCAACTTTGGCTTCCTTTGATATGTTGTGAACCAGCCATCAAATGTTTTTACCTATTCATTCTATCGCACTTTACTTTTTATTTGAGTTTGATGCCTTCTGAACAATGCACCAAAATGAATCTGAAAACATTGAATTTTTTTATAGATGAGATTGATTAAAAGCTGTTAAGATAATATGTATTTGTAGAAAAACAAATTACATTATTATGCATATTTAAGAATAAAATTATAAAATATCTACATATGATATTAGAAAAAGTGAACATTTAGAAATTTTAAAAGATTTGAATATTGCACATTACACCTTTCATAAATAATATTTATTACACCTTAACAACTAGGTACAATAATAATTAGATGAGAGAGATTGAATTATCATTAGGAATTTATTGTTAGTGCATTAGATTTTTGAAAGTGCATAAGACATGGAATTATCAAGTATTGAAATTTGAATCTACGAATTAGTGACAGATTACCCTAAGATTAAAATACCTGCATAGATAGTCATTAGATAGTTTATCAATAAAATAAATTCATAACCTCTAAAAGTATATTTAAAGTTTTCAAATTTCAGAATCTTTTCAGACAACAAATTAAATTTATGATCAATATTCCAGTAACAAGTTGCAACATTTTAAAGACTCGTGATAGTCTCATAAATCTAGACTGAAATCACAGGATTCTGTTTTCCAAATAACTGAACCACAATTGCCGGTATTTTGATATTTTTCATAATTTGTATTACACTCAATTGAAGATGAGAGTCTTATAATATGATATTTAATGACAAATTTTTAGCATCTCAATAGAGACAAAGTTGGAATATTATATGAGAACCGGGAACTCAAATAATCTACAGGCTATCCCTGTTATCGGCTGGTTTATGCGATCACTTTGTGCTTGCGCAACATTCACCAATTATGCCTTCTTATTCAGATCCCTATCAATCTATTTTTTGAAAGTTCTATACATGTTAATCATGAAAATTTTTTCGTTTGAAAATAAGTTGGAACACCATTGCCATCTATGAAGGGACAAAAAAAAAATTACGTTACGCCATCTATAGAGAGATTGGTTTATAAACAATTAAAGCATGAGTCCTTATACATGAGGTGACAATACTTTCGCACAGATATCACCCCCATACTGCGCCAAGATTTCAATTTTGATTTGTTTACTTGCTTGTACCAATGTGTATGTAATGTAAATAATTTTTTTTCATAGTTGTATATAAGCAATAAAAATATTTGATTTATAAAATGTTAGTAAGATTTTCAAAAATAAAATTGATTCAAATTAAATATAATAAAATTGATTTAATTCATAGTAACTTGTAATATATTTATATTTTTTTCTTTAGTGGTCATGGTATAATATAAAAAACCTAAATAAAACTTCAAAATGATTATGTTTCAATGAATTTTATCAAAATGATGAGATTTTTCCTAATTTTTTTATATATCTTCTTTAGACAATATTTATTTACCTTAGTCCAAATTTATTTGAATAAATATAAAAATAATTTTGTTATTTAATTTATCAACAATTTAATTGACTCATAATAATAATAAGAAATAAATTGATGAGAGTTGAATTAATTCAAATGTACAAGAGATGAGTTTGACAATATATTTTCACTTTGAATAAAAGAACTTATAATATTTTTGATTGAAATGAACAAAAGAAAAAATATATAAAAAGCTAGTTGGGTTGTTTTGCTTATTTTTTCGCAATAATGATTCTTTCAATATTTTTTTATGGTGAAATTATATTAACTATTAGTTCTGAACAATTTATTATCTAGCTTAAGGCTGTATTGAAAATGCATATGTCATAAAAAAAGGTTTTTCATACTTAAGTTGAACCTTCTTTATAAAAAATTTCATTTCAAGAGAAGACAATTTTAAAAGTTAATTTCTTTATTCAATGCTTAATTGAATGATTATTAAATATAATCTTTGTAACCTACATGTTGCATGAATCACAATTTGGGACTGATTTGCAATGAATCAAATACATTGTTCAATATGTAAAGTTATATGAATGATTCCTAGAATTTGTGTACATAATATGTTCACTAAATGATTTGAATTATTGGATAATAAGTACAATAATTCTATGTTGGAAATATAAATCAACACTGCAATGTAGTACAGTCTTATAGGACAAGGCAAAAAGATGAACCAAAACCTATGTATTAATTTATAAGTATTTATTTAAAGTTATGTGCTTGGGTACTTAAAAAATAAACGCAATCAGATATGTGGGAAAAAAATAATGACTTCATATAATATTGTAACAATAAGAAAAACTACAAATTAATGGAAGACCTAATTACGGTATCTTCTTACAGTATCTATGGCATATGTAGATATGTAGACTTGCAAAACTTGGTATGTATACTACTTTAACCAATTACGCTACATGTGTTAATATTTGGAGCTTAAATGGTAATTTATTTGTTGGATCACAATGACAATTTCCCATAGATACTGCAAAGCTACTTGTTATAAAATAATTTAGTGCTGCAAAAAAATATATAATTGTTTCCTTTTAGTATATTGAACAGCTAATTATGATAAATATGAACACATGTATATTTGTTGTGGAATATATTACTTATATGTCTTTATATGTGTTCATAATTATTATGGAATTCTACAGTTTGGAAGCCGTGTCAATCGACAGATTGAAAACTCCTGATATATTGAACAGCGTTAATTGATACTTTATTATTTTATTTTTTATAGATGCTATCTCAATTTATTGAATGAATAGGTAATAAATTTCAGTAAAAAATTTAATTCTTATTTCGAAATATACACAATTCAAAATTAATATTACTCAGACTGACAAGTTCCGAGTGCAAATTTTAAGAAATTAAGTTGTATGATAAAACATTTAAATATTACTTAGATTTTGAAACAATGTAAATTGAGCAAACAGAAAATAAAATTTCAAAACTGTTTACATTTAATGTTATTGTAAAGCAGTGATTATGGCAAAAAAAATTCAATTTGAAAATATAGGTAAAATAATAATGTCGATATTTGTTACAAATTTAATGCAGCAATATTAAACATTAAAATAACTTGTGATCAATACCACAAATAAGCATCTATCCTGAGTTGTTTTTGAAAATAACTTATATAAAATGGTAATCAAATTTTTTAAATGATCGTACAAATATATTACTAGGTAAGCATTATCTATAAATATATTATACTATATCTGTTTTCATAGTAAAATTGAAAGATAAATTTACACATTTTAAATGTAAGAGCTGATAAACACTCATGATATGAATATGGTCTCACTTTAGTTACAATAAGACATCTTTAAAAATATATTATATAGGATAATTTAATATCGAATAAACGCTATTTTTTTTTTAAATTTGGACGACATCAACATTTTTAAAAATTTTATTTTTTAATTTCGTCGATAATTAATTCAAATCTTAATAGGCAAGGGATTTACTTCGTAATTAAATAAATGGCACAATAAGGAACACGAATGTTGGTGACATTTCTAAATTTATTTACAAAAATATTTAAGGACAACAATTATTGAGGCTAAAAATAAGTACAATAATTAAATATATTATTTTAAATAATGTAATCACCGAACAACTGGACATAACCTTACGGTAATTTTGCATTGGTGAAATATTTTTTTAATTAAACAAAAAGTCGCAAATGTATCTAAATTAAAACAATTATGAATGGTTTTTATTTGTGGAGAAAATGGTAGATTCCGTCATATCAATATGCTATTGTATTTATTTTCCAAGTACTGTCAATATTTCTACATTTGATATTATTCTTTTTCTTGGTCGTGTTCTTCGTTACCGAAGTTCGTGTCCATCTTGAAAAGCCATTGTTTCCTAATAAACAAAACTCCACCAGAAGCTTCTGTCTTCTGTTTTTTTTTTCTTTACTGACAAACCAATTATATTGAGAATCTACAAAATAAAGGCAGCATCCAGCTTTCAGAGATTACAAGACACAATTTGGACAATAATTGTTATAAATTCTATATTATTTAATAAAGATTCACTTTTGTAATCATATAAAGTTGCCAATATTGTTACAATTTCAATTTATGTAAAATTATTAAACATTTAGGTCCATTTACACATAAAAATTTTCTATAATAATTTCTAAAATCATTTAATTTTCAAAATTATAATAATTTGACATAAAGGCACCACAAATCAATTCAGGTTTTATACAATATGTACCTATATGTGTAATTTACATGAAAAGCTATAAAAATAATAAAACACTTAGTCAAAAATTAAAATATCACAAATACAAACTGGACTAAAACACTTTTGTAAAACAGTCATATTTTTTAAGATCAGTGGCGTAGCTACCTCACAGTACGGACATGCAAAGCATGAGGGCTCACCTCAACATGGGGTCCAAATTTTTAACAATATATAAAAAAAAAAATTGAGTGACACAAATCAATAGACAACATCTTCTTCTTCCAATGACGCTATAGGTCACATTGAGCCTAACCTCCTTTAACTTCAGTCTCCACCGCCCATAATCCTCGACTGTCGTCTTTCAGTCTAACACAGCAATAGTCTCGTGTCCTTCTGTCATTAGACAATACAACTTAAAAACTCATTAATGATTTGGATAAAATATTATTTATACATACAAACCATCACGCCATGTCCCTTACGGGGTAAGCAGAGAGAATCGAGCGCCATACTCCTCAATTTTCGCACTAATTTCTGGCTTCCTTTACATCCATTCATCGTCTCATACATGCTTGTCGATTGTTCAAGCTTCTTAGTTTTTTTCTTCTTTCAAAATATCATTCACATGATCAAGCCATCCCTGTATGGGGCGGCCCCTGGTATTCACTCCAACTCTTACACCCATGTATATTTTTTTTCAACATTCATTCTTTAAATATGTCTTTCAAAATATTATTTATTGTTAATCAATATGCAAGATTTTTTGTGCACATAATATGTAGTCAAAATGAATTATTTAATGTTTTTCCTATTTTTTACAGGAGGGCACAACAACGCCACTGTTTAAGATGTGTTCAAATTTGTTTAATAATGTCAAAATACAAAGATTATGTCACAAATGATTAAAAAATAAATTGCATGGTCCCTTTATGCTACATACAGCTATTTTAAGTATTTTAGGATTATAATATGTTGCTCTGCTCAAAATTAAAAAAAAATATTCCTTAACTATATAATATACCTATACCTGTTTTATAAGAAAAGAATCATATTAAATAAATGTATTTGTGCATTTTGTTTAAATTAAGATGATATTATCAAAATAAACAAAAATCACAACCAAATAAATTTAAATATTAGCATGAAGTACATACACAATTTTTATAATAACAAAAATAATAAAAAAAACATTAAAGTCAAACAAAAAAATATGATCGAAATAATGAAGTTAGTTACAGATGACAGGATATCAAATGTTACCATTGTCAAAAAATTCCCAATTACAAAGAATAAAAAATTAAGTAAAAAGTATTCAATAAAATAGCGCTATAATAATGGCTATTAATTTAAGTAAAAAAATTAAGAAAATATTTATATTTGGAACAATCGTATTCAAATTGCTACCATCATCTTCTTTCTCTGTCTTGACTTCCACTGGCATCGGCAGCAGTTCTGGCGACGTCACTTAGAACGCCACCATATTTAAAACCGATTTTCATCCCTCCGAATTCTATGTCAGGATTGGAAGTGTGACGATAAACGTTGATTTCTTCGGTTGAGTTTTCCTCATCTTGGTCTTCGACTAGTTCTGGATCTCTGGACTCCAAGTCTTTTTCTTCCGTGGAACTGGCTGGTGATTTGGTATCGCTGGAGACACTGCTTTTACTTTGAGATTCGAGTGTCTCCTTTCTTTGGTCTGTGCATTGAGAGTCATTCAGTTCTGTAAGAGCAGGCAGAAAACTGTCCACTGATCCTTGTCTATAAAAGAAATATATTTAACTGTCATTATATGTACATTAAAAAACATATTCACTGTTTCAATTAATCAAACAAAGGTATTTGATACAAAAAATGTTTAGTCGGTAAAAAATAAGTACATAAATATGTCAGAATTAATACAAAATATGAAGTTTAGATTTCTACTTTTTTTAACTTTGATGTTGTCAAATAGTTTTCCATATACAGTCACTTCAATTTGCAAAATATTAAATTGACCTGACATCATGTTTGTGTAAAATTGGCGGAATTAAAACGCAATCAAGGTGTGATAGACAAAAATGCAGGAAAGTGATATACAACAGGATAAGAAATGAGAATATGAGATTAATTATAAATAAATGCATTAAGATGGTTTGTACTTGATCAAAACAAATGGATATATAATGGCATTGTGTTGAGTCAAAATAAAGACATTAAATAATATATTCACAGTAATTATGAAATATATTATCATAAATAAGATACCTTTCTGGAAAGGCTAGATAGGCTCCAGGGGCTGATGCGGAACGAGCACTACGAGACAACTTGCCAGGACGAGACAGGAATGGATTCTGGAAATATATAAACATAAAGTAGTAAGAGTTTCTTGAGGAGGCCAAGGCCCACATCGGGCTGTAGCGCCATTGCTGATGATGAGTAAGTATTCAGCCTATTTTTTAGAACACTGAATTTTTTCTGTATTCTGAGAAGCAATTTCATCAAAAGTTCAATATACAAATATATAGAGAGACTTCTAAAGGTCAAAATAAATTTAGTTTTTAATTTATTGCATGTTCTTTGTTTAATTTTTATTCTTGTTATTCTTACTCCTCACTACCATTATTACACTATTGGGAATTATTAACTCACTGTGGGGAGTTAATAATTCCCAATTTTAAGGTTACATTATTTATTGCAGATTATCAACTAGTATCATGCTGAGGTTGTATTCTGAAAGTTTCATCACAATGTATCTATATGTATGTGTACTATGTACTATTTGGTATGTATGGCGTTTTCATTCTATAGTACTCGTTCGACCCTTTTCAAATTTTGCAAATTTGTATGTCTAATACTCGCTTAGACCCCGTTAGATTTTGAATTATATCTGATCAGTGCTTCTCAATTTTTTAACTGTCAAATATTTCAAATTGACTCCAAGCTCAGAAAAGTTAACATTTAATCAAACAGAATTTCGAAATAGAAATTTATAATTTTAAGTTCTGACTCCCATTCACCGGTATCGCTCAATGGCAATTTCTTCCAACACTAGCCCAGAGAATAAATATTAACGTGAGAAATTAATTTAAATAAATTTCTCCTCTGCTGGGGATTGAACCCAGGACGCCCGCACAGAAACCAAACGGCTTTCTTGACTTTTTTAACTAAGCAGTGATTACTATACCCACACTTTTCTTCTTCATTAACAATTTATTCGTATTTTTATTTTATTTTAAATGTTGGTTTTCGTTTTACATTTCTATTGTTAAATATTCCATCAACTGAGATACCAGCTCACCACCAAGCTTATTGATAACTTAATGTTGTAGCTAAATATTATAATATGATTCACTTTTGTTAAGTCAATCTAGGTCTTATTAAAATATTTACTAAGTCGAAAGTTATATATACCTGGAAACTGTGTTTTTTTAGCATAGTCTTGATAAGGATGAGGGTGGAGACCTTTGGTATGCTGGTGACCACACGAGCCACGTCTTCCTCTGTCACTTCAACCAACTGGCAGTTTTCTTCTTCAGATGGTAAAGGATATTTTCCGTCCGATGTCACCCATGGATCCATCTGAAATTTCAATGAATTTATTCTTTTATAAATATATGTTTATTTTCCTAACATTTTTTTAGAATCATTGATAATTTGAATAAAATTTTATTCAAAATAATATTGTTTAATTTATTTATTGTTAAAAAAATAATTAAAAAACATTTATTTTTGTTTACGAAAAAACATTGAAAATATCTAAATATTTTAATATGTAGATATTTTCTATTTTTTTTCGTTAACGCAGTGGAAGTTCATAGTTATTAACAAACACTTCGGTCAGCCACCACATCCATGATTGGCAAGTTGACTGAAATAAATAGTCAACACTACATCCTTCGGTGATCGTGCTTTTGCTGTGGCTGGACCAGCCTCGTGGAACAAACTACCAACTGAACTGAGGCGGATCAAACACCTGAAAAATCACTTCTTCGGCGAGTCTTACAAAAAAATGCAATTCAAAGCGCCCTTGAAGTGAGGTTATCACAAAAACGGCGCTATAAAAGTCATCCCAGTTGTATTATAAATAAACCAAAAATTACTTTATTGTAATACAATAACTGATTAGAGGAATAAAAAAAACGGTGCCACTATTTTTACGACCGGAATTGGCGGGAAAAGCGTTTTCCCGCCAAAAAGTGTCTATTTACATGACAAATTTTCTGACGTCGTCTATGTTTTTAGGTCATTTATAACCATAGAAAGCGCAGATAAATCAAAATACAAAAATATTTAACTTTGTCATTTTTTCAATGGTCATAAAAATGCATCATGGAAACTAACTTGAAGAAAAAATAAATAATATTGGCATCTTATTACATTTACTTAATTTTATAAATCATTTTTTCATAGAGATCTACAATTATAACAAAGTATAAACAAAGGTAAATATTTTTATAACTTGATTTATCTGCGTTTTCTGTGGTTATTTTTGGTTTTCGTCTATGGTTGAGTCGTGTAAATAGTCGTAGCCTAAAAAAAATCAGGTCTGGATAGACCTATAATGTATCAGTGTTAATATAAGTAACATGTCAGTGGTTAAGGGTCAAGTTGATCACAACTGCATAATGCACAATCTACTTATATATTTTGTAATTATAACAAAAATTGGGAGTTTTTGTAAATATGCAACCAAGGAAAAAAGTTTCGGGAGCGATGGATATTTTAATGTAGGGTTAAATTGCTTTTGGAATTATGTATACTGCGTCATATGTCATAACAACATGGCGCATAATGACAAATGAACGATACAAGAAAAACTTTCTTACTTTATTTCTATTATTGTTTTTCTGATTTATATTTTTATAACAAGAAATATATTCTGAAATACATGTAAATGTTATATGTAGGTACAGAATGACACTAATAAAAACGAGTGGATCGTGGCTAGGGTTGCCAGATGGAAATTTGAAAAAGGAGGACAAATAGCACAAAAAAGGAGGATTTTCCTTAAAAAGGAGGACAATCACAAAAAAAAACAGCCATACCTACAGACGCATATCGAAGATTTTTCATCGTCTCATAATTTCTTTATTTTTTCATTTTTTTATATCTTCAATGCAGTCGCTATATCGTTACTTACATAATATAGTTAAGTCATTACTTAAACTATTAACAATGAAACAAGTTTTTTTAATGAATTCACTTCATTTTATACATCATGTTTCACCAAAACAAAATTTTTTGTAATAAGTTCCTGGTGCTCTTTTATGAAATATGTATAAAAATCTTTAGAAGACATTGTTTTTTAAATTATATTGGATAATAATCAACGCAAAAGGAGGACATACGGTAGGTAAGGGAGGACAATTTGTCGAAAAGGAGGACATGTCCTCCTTTAGGATACCATCTGGCAACTCTAATCGTGGCCAACACTAAACTTGTTTGTCGGCCTTCGTGGCTCAGTTGGTTGGGTATCTGACTACTGATCCAAAGGTCCCGGGTTCGATTCCCGGTGGAAACACAGTTTTTAATTGTGTTTTCAGTCTGGATCTATGAGACGATTAATATCGTAAGTCTCCAGAATGTGGCAACTTGTTATTGGGTGCGTGTTAAATTAATATTTGACATAGTACCTGTTAGTTGCCCGAAAAATAATATATAAATAATATATAAATAAACTCTCTATTAAGTGTAAATTGTAAACTTTTTTCTTCTTGGTTGGTTAAAGATCCCCGAATGCATTTTGACGAAGTACATTAATTTCTATCGTATACATTCATTAAACGGCCTTCGTTGTTCAGTTGATAAGATACCTGACAAGCGAAGGTCCCGGGTTCGATTCCCGGTGGAGACACATTTTTAATTGTTTTAAATGTTGTTTTCAATCCGCATCTGTGACACGATAATTATCATAAGTCTCCAGAATCTGGCAACTTGTTATTGGTGCGTGCTGGATCAATATTTGACATAGTACCTAGTAATTGCCCAAAAACAATTCAAAATAAAATTAAACAAACATAATTTGAAAAAGAAAAACAGTTTCCAAAACGCGACATCATTTTCAACATTTTTAAACAGACAGGCGTCTATGAAAAACAAATTATCCCCAAGTTAATGCATTTTACGTATAGGTATAATTTTCGCCAAACATCTTGAACGAACTTCCGGTTGCGCAGAGCGAAAATTTGTATATTTTTGCAAATCGCCCCCTTTCTCGGCTAAAAGTTCAAGTTATTTGGCGACAACTGTATTATATCTGTAAGGACACAAATTCACTTTATATTAAACCTATGCCCTATGCCCTGCGCACTTTATACCGTTTGTATCGTTTATCGTAAAACAGAAATCTGTAAAATTATTCGTTGCCGACGAGTCAACATGGCTGCCGTTTGTGTTGTGTTGACTTTGAATTTCGCGGTATCTTTTGTTTATTTGGCATCTCTCGACTCTCGACATAGAGCCATGTATTAAAACAAAAACAAAAAAGTGAGGGTCCAAAAAAAAATCAAATCGTGTCCAATTCAAGTCAAATGCCGGGTAGTCAAAATGCAAAGTCAAACGAAGAACACGAGAGAAAGATAAAACATTGTTGAACGAAACGTGGAACAATCTAAAACTTTGCATTTTTTCACATAAATGGCAATTCTTTTTTCATAATAATACCAATAATAGAGGTCACACAAATAAAGGAGAAAATAATGCTGGTGTAAAGCGATGTTTTGAGTAACTTGTATTTTGGATGCTGTTTTAAGCGTTGATAACTGGACCGCGTTGAAAATCTCGTCCGTAAACAAAAAAGTAAAGTGCGCTTTTTAAATTATTTTTACGATTCCTGAATATAGATATAAATATATTTGAATATAGATATAAACTGTTTACTTTATCGTCAATTTAGGTTTTAAACTCAAGGTTTCAATCGATTTTTATTCCTAAATATTTAATTTCGTTAGTCTTGTATATTTCTATTGATCGGCTATTCTTTAAGACTTCGTAAAATGATAATTTAATGTCAGTGTCAGATTGTCTTGTGAATGGAATGAAGTGTTTTTTTCTGAATTTAATACAACTGTCGATTTGTTCAAGAGAATGCATTTCTCTTAACATATCGACAAAGTATCAAGCCAAGGTACGCGAAATTTGTATGCAGGGTCTATATTTTTCACAGTTTTTCCAACTTTGAAGTAAAAAAAACCACCAACTTAGAGGCTTCGCAGCATATATTATGTTCCATATATGGATTTACTCAGAATTCGGAGTAGAACATTTAGTGTCCCCCCCTCTTAAAAGTTTTGATCAGAATTTACAGAGCCCAAAATTTCAGAATATATAGATAGTTATAGGCCCACAAAACTTTTATACTCAGAATTTTGAATATTTGTTTCAGTCAGGGGTTATCAACATTTGAATTTTTACTTTATTTTTCCATACATCATGCTGTTTTCATATTCTGGGTGGGAAAAACAGACTGACCTCCATACTATCCTATATTGACATACATACCTAAATGTTCTATATAGAAAACAAAATATGTTAAAATATTTATTAATTTGTGTTTAAGTTTTGTACGTATTCTTCAATTATACATACTATCGTCATTGACAGTTGGATCTCGTGTGTTACATGCAACTACTCATAATAAATTAGCACCAAACATCATCATATTAGTGTAGGTAACTAATATATATTTTATTTATTTTTTTCGCTTTCATTCTTTTTTTGGTGTATGTACGATGTTGGACGAAATTGTCCAACGGCAATAAGCTCGCCAGTGTGCATTACATTTGTTTATATTATGTACAAATATATAAATAAATATGAATGAACGGTTGAATATACAAGGAAAAGTATTTCATTAAACTCCATACGCAATAAGCCGTATGTCATACACACAAGAACATCATCGTTTACGATAGGTCGAAGAAATTACACAAGTTTCATAGATAATAATACCTATATTAGAAAAGTAAACTTAAGTTACCCCCCGCGTATAACTTTCAACGCTCGTTGCGAACTATTGAGAAATAAAGTTTATCTCTGCAGGACTGGATCTACATATTTCAGCGTCTAAAGCGCCTAATCTTATATAACCGAAATTTATATGAGACTAGCGGGTGGCTCCGACAATTTAATACCTACACCTTTGATATTTTATACGAATCATTAAAAATCATAATATTAGCAGAAAACGAGTGAGTTGCGACCAAAAAGCTATACTCCTAACTACCAAGTCACTCCTCCACAGAGGATTCAAATTATGTATGGAAAATTAACAGCATTTTCACGAAATGAGTAGTTTGTTAAATTATTTTTGATTTAAATATTTTATTATGAAAACTTGATAATTCCTCGATGCCATTATATGAAAGTGATGTGCCTTTTAGCATTTGAAAATAAAAATATCAACTTTTAATTTTTCTGAGCTTGGAGTCACATTGAAATATTAGACACTCAATAAAATTAAGAACCACTGATCGGATTTCCTTCAAAGCGAGTATTAAATTAATATACAAATTTGCAAATTTTGAAAATAATCGAATGAGTACCTACTTGTCTCTGAATCGATAAAGTAGAATAAACACGCCGTATCTACATAGTACACACACATATACATTGTGTTGAAACTTTCATAATACAATCTCAGCATGATACCAGTTGATAATCTGCAATAAAAAAATAACCTTCAAAATTGCGAATTCATAACTTCCCACTATATCCCCTTGGGGTAGTGAGGAGTAAAAAATAAAATAAAAAGGTAGTATAGCGACCTCCTCAGAGCGAACTCCTTTCAATATTAATAACAATAACAAAAGTAATAAACAATTTCTATATCGCCGATTAATGATTCAGGATCATTCCATGAGTATTTATAGGGCGATTAATAAATGATCGGCCAACGCCGTTTAAAAACGAATGAGTTATGGCCAACACTAAACTCTCCACACCGTAGTAATGTGTTCATTTTTCTTCTTGAAAGTTTGACAATCTCTAAATGCATTTTTATAAAGTACATTTCTATTAGATTTTTAAACAAATATAAACTTCCCAGAACAAAAGTTTTCACTATATACCATACACACAAAACATTTTCACGAAACTCATAGAATGAATTTTCTACATTGCTATTTTAAAGAAGCTATTTTACTTTTGTTATATACATTTTTCATACAATTATGAAATTTATTTCACATTGATATCGCAGACCATAGATTTTCTTTAAATTTTGACAATCCTTGAATGCATTTTTGTATTTTTGATGAGTGTATTTTTGTTATATCACAATTTCAAGCAGTAGGTATAAAATACCTCGATTTTCCATACCGTGAGAGCATTTTGAAAATTTGGACAGATGAAATTATAGAGACGAAATTAACGGATATCTATGGAAAACTAATCAGTTCGTCTATCATCTATGCACTTTACACATATGATGTTAATATGAAGTCGATCGAATTTATAGTTTGGGCTATAGATAGGACATAAAAAGGATAATCCGTACGCCATACATACAAACAAATCACGACGAAACTCACAGTATACACTCTGTACATGATACCCGTTGAGAAATTGATGCAAAAAATACGCTTAAAATTTGTGAAATCATGACTCTCCACTATTCCATAGTGTGGAGAGTAAAAAACCCTTACAACATAGAAATCTAGGTTGAATTCGTTTACTTTTATTATTAAAAAATATTTCAATAATCCAAAGCCGATTGTATTAAAATAAAACTTGCAGTTTCATTTTATTTATAAATATCACTCTTTTGTTGACCTGGCCTGGAGCAAGATTAAAACTAACATCACCAGCGCTGCATTAGAGGCCATAAGAAAAAGGAAAACAAATATCCACCCTTGTAAAAATATCAAACCATGGTACTCGGATGATGTTAAGATCTTGGCTAAGGAAAAACGGAACAGCTATCTAAAATATAGAAGTAATCCAACGACTGAGCAATACGAAGAATACAAAATTGTAAGAAATAGAGTCAACGCCCAAATTGACAAGCTGAAGGAAGAATACTGGCAAAAATTCACGAAAGCTATGGAACATGACTTATAATATATGGAGCCCAAAGAAAAGTGTGGAAAATGCTCAAAAATCAAAGAAAACCAGTGAATGAATATAACCAGCAAAATATCAATAGATCAATGGGAACATTACTTCTCCGACTTATATAGAGGAGAAGAACAAATCCCGAACAATAACATTGAGGTAAACACAGCAGAAGAGATATCTACAATAGTTATCGAAAATGCCATAAAAAAGCTGGAAAACCGAAAACCTCCTGGTATTGATGATATAACCAACGAAATGATCAAATATTCAGGTACTCCATTGGTCACTGAACTACATAAAATGTTAAATAGGATCCTTAAGTATTGTGAAATCTCAAAAGAGTGGAGAATAAGTATAACAGTACCGATATTCAAGAAAGGTCAAAAAACAAACCCCGAAAATTACAGAGGAATATCACTATTAAGCTGTGTACTTATGTTGTTCACAAGTATCTTGAGGAATCTACTCCATCGTTATATTGAAAACAGAGAGGAACAACAAGGCTTTCGTAATAACCGCTCAACTAAGGGTGCCATATTTATGCTGAGACAACTGAAAGAAAAGTCAATTGAATATAACAAACCAGCATATGTATGCTTTGTAGATTTGATCAAAGCATTCGACAGAGTCACGCTGAAAGACGTTGTAAATATTTTAATAGAGAAAGCTGTCCCACCACCTATAATTAAGACAATAGAAAATATCAACACCGATGGAAAAACAAGAATAAATATATATATGGGAAACTGAGCAAAGAAATATCAGTCACAACGGGAATAAAACAGGGAGATAGTCTGAGCCCTTTCTTATTTAATTTAATTATGGACAAGGTGATAGAGGATGTGGTTTCTGTGGGTATGGGATACAGAATGGGCAAGAATATCGTCAACATTATATGCTACGCAGATGATGCAACGCTTGTTGCTGAAAAGGAGGATGACCTGCAATAGCTACTAAACAGATTCCATACATCAACCAGGAGATACAATATGATATTATCCATATCAAAAACTAAGTGTCTAACTATATCGAGACAACCTCTGGTATGCAATCTACTCGTAGACAACGAACCAATCAAACAAGTCACAAAATTCAAACACTTGGGAGTCGACATTTCCAGCAACAGTGACTTCAAATCGCAAACAGACAAGGCAGCGGTCGTTGCTGGCTGTTTGAGAGATACTGTCTGGAAAAACAAACACATGCTAACAGAGAGTAAAACCCGAATTTATAAATCATGTGTGCGACCCATCATGACTTATGCGATTGAGGCCAGAGCGGACACCGTTAAAACAAAGAGCCTGCTCCGGACGACAGAGATGAGAACCCTACGCTCCATCGCGGGTTTCACCCTTTTGGATCGGATGCGGAACACCGATATAAGACAGATCTGTGACGTTGTGACGCTAGGGATATTGTCAGATGGTGCAGGAGCCGAAGACGATTCTGGCGGGACCACGTGGCGAGAATGGGAGACAACAGATTTCCCAAAATTATCTCCCAACAAATAAACTTTGGCAATCGACCACGAGGTAGACCACCCAAGAGATGGTGAGATAGCTGGAGCTCGGCGTCACAAGAGGCCTTGAGGGACGGGCAAAGTTCCTGAAAAAAAAGGTGTCAACCTATAAAAAGAAGAAGACAATTTTCTTTCGATTTTTCCCACAGATTTCTTTGCTAGCGCAACTGCAGTACTTGAATCTATGATGGGCCCGTCCCTGTATCTGTTTATGTTGTCTATATCATATAATGTTATACCTATATCCTACACAAAACAAATGTCTTTGATCAGATTGTTAACAAAGAAAGATGAGGTGGGGGACTACTACCCTTATCCTTTCACAAAGCAACTTTCTATACAAAGGTATTGTGATATTCGTCAAATATTCCAGATATCCCTTTGAAAGGTTTGCAATTATGCTGATTGCGTCTTCTTACGTGCTATATCGAAATTCGGAGATAATTTTACAAATAATAATTATATAAATAAATTAAATTATCCTCTCCCTTTGATTAAAACTTCCTGGTCCCCTCCCTTTATTGCTTTTATCAAACTTTTTAAAAGAATTACCCCTTTCTCTTGTTCAATTTCAATATATTTACACAATTATTTTTTCAATATCTAGACATGTATCTGTTCATACGTTACAAATAATTGCTTTTAAAATACTAAGAGATATTAATCTACTTGAAAAAACACGAAGACGCTATTTCTTAATTTATACGAAAAAAGAAAAGAATATAGTAATTTCAGATACTTCCACAAGGTGAATTTTCCATTCGGTCAATTGTCCGTACGGTCAACTGTCCCCAGAGTTAATTTTCCCCACGGCCAATTGTCCCCATGGTCAATTGTCTATACGGTAAATTGTCCCCGCGGTCAATCGTCCATTCGGTAAAAAAGGCGTACGGTCAATGTCAATTTTCCCCACGGTCAATTGTCTATACGGTAAATTGTCCCCGCAGTCAATTATCCTTTCAGCCAATTGTCCATTCGGTAAAAAAGGCGTACGGTCAATTGTCAGCGGTCAATCGGCTACGGTCAATTGTCCGCGGTCAATCGGCTACGGTCAATTGTCCGCGGTCAATCGGCTACGGCCAGTTGTCCGGACACGCTAAATAATATTCCCCTGTGTCGTTAAGTCTGTTGTTGTTTTCTTGCAAAATGATCGCTGTACTGGTTAGATGAAAGATAAACGGCAATAAACTCGCCACTAGCACAGGGTGCAAGGAAGTGTTTATAATTATTTTTATTTATTAGTCACAATTTTTGTATTATTAATAAAAAAAATCAATGTATTATTAAAAAAATCGAATTGTAATATATTACTATCACTCATCATTGACCCCAAAGTAAATTGGTTATTAGGTATATGTAAATCGTAAAAAGCGTGTTACATATTTGCAAGAATATTGTAGACAGTAGAACGACCAAGATCACACCTGTTAGTGGAAGACCAAAGCAATGATTGAGGTCTCGACAACTAGAACACAATAATCCCCTGAGAGGTTCGATGAAATTGAAAAACTCTACAAATCTAACACTATAAGAAAATGAAGTCTGGTCTTATTTTCCACGAGAGAAAACAGCGATATGTTTGTAGAGTAATTCACTCTCGTGTATGTATAAAATTGAGTATTATGTCGAAAGAAGAGCTACCAATTATTCGAAACTATTCGAATATCAGATCGTAAATTAGTAAACTATTCGGATATTTGAAATTAGTAAATTATCCAATTGAAAATTTAAATACACAAATTACGAAAAAATAATTAATACAAAATATTGTATTTCAACATGCAACTTAAAAACCTTTATAATGATTGTAGATACGAGGCGTGTTTTTTAAGTAAGTACCGTTTTGCCACACCACCGCGGCCGCAGCGCTGCGGTCGGCGTTCTTTGCATGCGCACTGGGTACTTACATCTGTTGCCTACGCACACTGACGCCATTACATTCTGATTCTTCCTTTTATAATAATATAAATAAACGAAAAAAATCTAGGAAATAAGCACATAATGTTTCGGCATAAAATGATGCTAGTCTGACTTACTAAAAATGGTTTCTATGCATGAATAGGGCAGCCATCACCTTAATTGTTGACACCGGACAAAAACTTTAAATCCCTGGACATTTGGGTGAAATTAATTTTTTTAATCGGATACCCCTGGAAAAACATCGTGTATACCTATTCCATTTTTTATTCATCTATACAACTTGTTTGAACGAGAACTAGAACAAAATTTTTAGGTGAGACGATACTAGTTTGCGGGGATAAACGCATGTGTCGCACTTCCTTTTATAAGTTAACGCACACCTGTCGCTGCTGGATGGAAAAATAAATGCCCTAAGGTGGTTTGGCCTCATAAAAAAAATGAGTGATGACCGTCTGACAAAAAAAGGATATTAGGCCGATAAAAGAGGAACGAAAAGTAGATGTCGGCCAAGATAAAATTGGCACGATCACATAAATGGAATTTTGAAAGATGGAGACATTAGAAGTAAGAATAACAGAAAAGCGTGTATGAGAAGATGCATGGACGTGAACGAAGCGAGAAACGTATGTCAAGAGAGAGGAGTCTGGCGTTCGGTTCTCTCTGCCCAACTCAAATAGGGAAAGGGCGTGATAGTATGGTATGTTATGGCAAACAAATAAAAAAAAAATGGATTAATAATTCGAATATCGAATATGTTGATGGATAGCTCTAGTCGGAAGTGACAAGACTGGAGAAAACGATCCAGAATTCCATTAAAAGGGTTGGTATAAAAACATCAATAAAGGCTAGGCAATTTTCTACTAAAGAACATAGGTACATACATCGGTATTGGATGTCTGGTCTATTTCAACACTTAACAGAAACGTGACTAACTATCGAATATCGAAAGGCTTGTAGTAAAATTTTTATTCCCACGTGTTACTTTCGCCAAGATAATCCAATATCTATGTTTACATTTAAGGGGCGCCTGCTGCCAAAGTACCTCTTTTTGCCAAAATAGGCGGTTAGTGACTTCTTCCAGTCAGCAGACGATCTATGTTTACATTTAAGGGGCGCCTGCTGCCAACGTACCTCTTTTTACTCCTCACTAACCCAAGGGGATATAGTGGGGAGTTATGATAACGCAAATTTTAAGGCTATTTTTTTATTGCAGATAATCAACTAGTGTCATGCTGAGATTGTTTTCTGAAAGTTTCATTACAATGTATCTGTATGTGTGTGCTATATGCTGTGTGCTATGTACGGCGTGTTTAATCTATTTTATCGATTATAGACTAAAGTACTCATTCGATTCAATTCAAATTTTGTAAATATGTACCTATATCTAATACCTACTCGCTAAGACCGCATTAGATTTTGTAGGATATCTGAAGAGAGATTCTCAATTTTTTTAACAGTCAAATATTTCAAAGTGACTCCAAGCTCAGGAATCTTAAAATTTGAAATTTTTGTTTTCAAATTGGTAAAAAAGCACATCACTTTCATAAAATGCCATTGAAGAAATACCAATTTTTCATAATAAAATATTCAAATAAATAATTAAAATAGTTATAAAAAACTCAAATTTTTCATACAAAATTTGAATACTTTGTAGAGTGACTTGTTAGTGAGGAGTATAGCGTTGGCACAACCCACTCGTTTTAAATTGAATTTAAATAACAAAATCAAACGGTTGAGTAGGTACAGAAATTATATATAATATACAGTAGCAAACCTAATAATATAATATTTGTATAGTTGCATATACGTACGCATAAATTGGATTATTTTTCCCTGTCGGGTGTCAATGATATTATATTTGTGACAAATTTTTAATAAAATATTTAAATAAAAAAAATAATATAACAAACTCATTTCATGAAAATGTTGAATATTTTCCATACGAAATTTGAATACTTTATGGAGTGACTTTAATAAATAAATAAATAAAAAACGATTTGATAAGTAGTAATGATAATAATAAACACTTCCTTGCACCCTGCGCAAGTGGCGAGTTTATTGCCATATGGCAATTTCTCCCAACTAACCAGTGTTTCCAGCCCAGAGAAGCAATATTAGCGTGAGAAATGAATTTTAATAAATTTTTCCTCTGCTGGGGATCGAACCCAGGACTCCCGCATAGAAACCAAACGGCTTTCCAACTGTGCCATAATGATGGTATATCAAATTGAAAAACAGGTACGGGTAGCAGTCGCCTCCTTAACGAATAATATAATATACTTACCACAGGCGAGCTTTACCAGTCAATTTCTTTTAAAATATAACATTCTTATATACCTTTTTTTTAATTTCACATGTCTGTCTGTACTGGAATTTTGCAATTAATTTTTAACTAATTTCCCGATCAGTTAGAACTCTGAATCTTACAGAGTTTGTGTATTCCCGATGTCAACGAAATGACGAAAATGCGTTTCCAAGTGAACGTTTGTATAATTTGATTCATTTTCCAGTTTGATACATGTGATGTTTTGATAAAATTGAATAATTTTATATTTCATACAAAGTAATAATTTTATTCGTTTCGATGCAACAATAATAAATTACTGTTTTTACATGTTTTCAATGTAAAAACGGTTAAAATCATAATACTGTACATTTCAAAACATGATTTAACTGTCAACTTAATTAAAATTAAGGAAAATATGATATTTAAACAAAATGATTAATGTGAAAATAAAAGTTATTAATTGAGTAATTTAATGTAGGTATGGTAGGAAAAAATCGATTACAAAAATTTTAATATTTGAAGGAAACTTTGGTAAGGGTGTGCTGATTTTTTTTTATATACATAGTAAAAATATTATTTTAGGTACTTTGTCGAAACCACGAAAACCAATATTTGTACGTCACGCTGCCGGTTTCAAAGATAGCAGATTCCTCATCAGACAAATTTACAACTGCAATCTATAAAATTTTATACAATGAAAAGAAAAATATAAAATTTTGTTTTATTCAATGTACTGAATGAAGAATGCCCGACTAAGAAAATATATATTAATTTATTCCCTCATTCATTCACTTGTAGCAAGTACATTTTTTTTTTTTTGTAACCCATCTAGAGACCTTCTCACGTCGACTCAATAGTAGTCCATTGTGATAATTTGCCTGCTAGATGTCATTCCATAGTCCTATCTCCTGGAAGAACTGTAAAATCTTTTGTGGATCGGTATCTCTGATTTGCTTTTGATCAGCAATATGCAAACCTATTTTCTTTACTCTTGTTTAGCAAGTACATAGGATAGAACATAAAAAAAACACATACAATCCTTTGTAACAAATACATTAGACACAGAACATAGAAAACAGTACATATTATATACAATCACTTGAAGCAAGTACAAAGGACAGAACATAGATACACACATACATACAATCACTTGTAGCAAGTACATAGGACCGCACATACATAAATACATACAATCACTTGTAGCAAGTACATTGGACAGGACATATTATATACACACGTACGTACAATAACTTTTTGCAACTATATAGAAAATGACATAGATACAAGATACATATACAAACACTTTTAGCAAGTACATAGGACAGAACATAGATAGATACATACATATATACAAACAATAATCACTTGTAGCAAGTACATGTACAGGACGTAAATACATACAAATTAGAGTAAGTAATTCGCAGAGTTTGGATTTTGTTTACAATTCAATGGAAACTATAAATAAGTGACATGAATTCAATTGTATATTTCAATAAACAAATAAATTTTACCTTGATCTCTTTCAGTGTGATCCTCGTAGTGGGATCCTTGTCCAGCATCCTTGCTATGAGAGCTTTGAGAAGATCAGGCAAAGTCGGTGAAGGAGGGAACATCAGAGGCTGTCTCTTGATGAGAGCATAAAGACCAGCAGAACCCTCGGCCTTCCAGGGTAACGAACCAGTAACCAGGACGTACAAAGTCACACCCATGGACCAGACATCGCAAGCCTGAAAAGGAAAATAACTAATGTAAAAAAAAAGAAAGTACAGTACAGTCTTACAAAACAAGAACGGTCTTTAAAAATATTTATTTAAAAATATAATTATGTAAAAACATACAGACCAAATACATTTGTCCACAGATAATATATTAACTAGTTGCATGTAACACATGAGATCCAACTGTCGATAGCGATAGTATGTATAGTTGAAGAATAAGTACCAAACTATAATCCCATAAATACAAATTATTTAATATTTTAAGATATTTTATTTTCTATACAACACCATGTACCTACATATGTATGTATGTATGTCAAGATAGGATAGTATGGAGGTCAGTCCTTTGATCCTACCCAGAATATGAAAACAGAATGATGGTATGTATGTATGTGTGGAGATTAGTATCAAACAATTAAGTCTTCTTAGATATTGTGTGTAGGCGATTGCCATACAAATTGTATGAAGCAATGTCGTCACTAAATTCAATTTTTATAAAAATTATTAAAAAAAATTTGAGATGTGCTAATACAACGTTAATATTTTTTATATAAAATTAAATTGTCTAGTTGGGGTGTTTCGGCTTTTTTTGATATTTAAAAAAAAAATGGAAATATAGGCAGTTAAACTCATAAATTTATCATAAAAAAATATTTTTCTTAATAAAAAATGTTTGAGAAACCCTGGATTTTTTTTTAAAAAAACTAATTTGAGATTTTGTATTTGTCTATGTTTATAACAAATTTCAGCGTTCTAGCTTTTATGGTTTCTGAGATATATGGAAAAATAAACCAAAATTTCAAAAACTGATAACCCCTGACTGAAACAAAAATTCACACTTCTGAGTATAAAAGTTTTGTAGGCCTATAACTGTTTATATATTCTAAAAATTTGGGCTCTGTAAATTGAGCGGGTCAAAAGTTATAAGGGGACACACACACACACACACACACACACACACCCTCACACACACACACACACACACACACACACACACACACACACACACACACACACACACACACACACACACACACACACACACACACACACACACACACACACACACACACACACACACACACACACACACACACACACACACACACACACACACACACACACACACACACACACACACACACACACACACACACACACACACACACACACACACACACACACACACACACACACACACACACACACACACACACACACACACACACACACACACACACACACACACACACACACACACACACACACACACACACACACACCACACACACCACACACACACACACACACACACACACACACACACACACACACCACACACACCACACACACACACACAGACACACACACAAAACTCACATAAAATGTTCTACTCCGAATTCTGAGTAAATCCATGTAAGGGAACATATATGCTGCGAGGCCTCTAGTTGGTGTTATTAGCATGCAAAAAGTCCACTACACCATACAAAAGTTTCCTTCGTACACGCATCTTGGCTTAATAATGTCGATTCATTAAGAGAATTGAATTCTCATGAACGAATCGACAGTTGGAATAATTACATATCAATCAATATTTCAATTGTAGGTTATCTACATATCAGTATCATTTATCAACAAATAAATATTATTAAAAATTGTATGTTTTCCAATGAAGGGAAAAGAAAGGAAGAAAAGAGGATAGGAGAAGGACTGCGACAGTAGATAGTTTTGATTAAAAAAATATATAAAATAAAAACAAAAATAAAAATAGATACACAAATTACAAATATCTGTTCAATCTGGATGTCTAAAAATAGATACACAAATTACAAATATCTGTTCAATCTGGATGTCTAAAAATAGATACACAAATTACAAATATCTGTTCAATCTGGATGTCTAAAAATAGATACACAAATTACAAATATCTGTTCAATCTGGATGTCTAAAAATAGATACACAAATTACAAATATCTGTTCAATCTGGATGTCTAAAAATAGATACACAAATTACAAATATCTGTTCAATCTGGATGTCTAAAAATAGATACACAAATTACAAATATCTGTTCAATCTGGATGTCTAAAAATAGATACACAAATTACAAATATCTGTTCAATCTGGATGTCTAAAAATAGATACACAAATTACAAATATCTGTTCAATCTGGATGTCTAAAAATAGATACACAAATTACAAATATCTGTTCAATCTGGATGTCTAAAAATAGATACACAAATTACAAATATCTGTTCAATCTGGATGTCTAAAAAATATGGTCTGGAAAATAAATACATGCGTATTAACAGCAAGGTAAGTAAGTATAAATAAGAAATGCGTGCGACCGATCATGGCGTATGTATGCTGTGAAAACGCGAGCTACACTGTACAAACCAAGGGGCTCTTAAGGACAACGGAAATGAAGGTTCTAAGGTCAATCACTGAAAGAAAAACTCTCCAATATCGTGTTCGGAATGTTGAAATAAGAAAGCATGTGGAATAGAGGACATCGTTCGGTGGAGTTGATCCAGAAGAAGACATTGGAGGAACCAGAATGGACAGTGGGCAGAGTTTGATTCTTTTTGGTTTGAAATTGTGTTTTATTTTAGTTTTTTTGTGATTTATTTTATGAATTCTTTTTTAAAGTAAGCAAATAGATGTTGCTTTCCTAAACACAACATACACAAGCTACTAGCTCATAGAAAAAGAAACATTAATTAATTTTGATAGCTTGTAATATTGTTTGTAAATCTACAGTCTCTTTTTTTATTTAAATTAAAAAAAAAACAAGTGAGTTGTTGCTAATACTCCTCACTACCAAGTCACCAAGTATTCAAATTTTGTATGGAAAATTTTCAACATTTTCATGTAATGAGTTTGTTAAATTATTTTTGTTTCAAATATTTTATTATGAAAACTTGACAACTCTTCAATGCCATTTTATGAAAGGGATATTATGCCTTTTTAGCAATTTGAAAATAAAAGTGACAAATATCAAGTTTCCTGAGCTTGGGGTCACTTAGAAATATTTGACAGTTAAAAAAACCGAGAAGCACTGATCAGATATCTTTCAAAATCTGATGGAGTCTAAGCGAGTATTAGACATACAAATTTGCAAAATTAGAAAATAATCGAATGAGTAGGTACTTTAGTTTATAATCGATAAAGTAGAATAAACACTCCGTACATAGCACAAAACACACATAAGATACATTGTGATGAAACTTTCAGAACACAATCTCAGCATGATAGTTGTTGATATTCTGTAATAAAAAAACCTTAAAATCGCGAATGCATAACTTCCCACTATATCCCCTTGGGGTAGTGAGGAGTTATATATTAGTTTATAAATACTCTTTTTGAATCTTTATTTCTGATAGTAAACTAGCAATTCGAAAAATCTACAATTTTAAATTTTCAAATAAACTTAGGTAACCGATTTTTTGCTTGTACCATAGATTTTCATATAATATAATAGATGTCTCAGTTAGCAAATTTTGTGTGAATGGAAGTGGTTTTTACCGCGGGACTTTTGACAACAAGGTGGGCGGACTACATCACTTTTCTATATAGAATAACGACTAATGTGAATTATTTTCGGATTTATTTTTCAAAAAAAAAAAACACTTTTTTCATTAAGATTTAGATAACAGTTATCTTGGAAGTGTTGAAATGTATGGATAACTGCAATATGTTGCCAACCAAGACGTCAAACGCGCGATATACCATGACTCACTCATTGCACGTAGTACTACACCTAGTATATTATATTGAAATCTGTGCCTTGTACATATAATAATCCAATCAAAATGAGAACGTAAAGTTTTTATGTAAAATAATTATTGTGTTGTTTGAATGAAGAACTAAATAATTGTTTCATCAAAAAGTTTTTCCCGCGTCGTTCGACCCCCGACCGAATCCGGAAGATGTAGCGACGGCGACGGTAGCGAAAACTCGCGGTACAGCCCATCACTATGGAGGGGGGGGGTTTCTGTAAATATGAAACAACTCTAGTCCCGTGTTAACGACAGAATTTTGATAATAACGTAACGACCGACCTTACCGCTGTGATAATTACCATTTTGAACCGTCAGATAACTTATCAAAGAAACATAAATGAAAAAAAAAAAAAAATGATAATAATATGTATCTATCGTCTAACAGATCCAGACTTAAATGAATTGTTTTTTCAGTAAAATCGCTTATGTTTTGTCTTTAACATACATACATACATACATACGATCACGGTATATCCCACAATGTGGGGTTACCTTACCAGCGACAGATGCGCGGGTATGCATTACATAAGTAAAGAAATCACGACATAAGATCAGTCTCCTCACACACAAAAAATCGACATTCAGAATGGGTGGTGAACATCATTGCTGAAATTTGTGAGATGTTTATTTATTAGAAAACCAATAGTTCCTTTTTATTCCTACAAAAAAGACATAAACTAATTTTTTTCAATAATTTAATTTTTTTTTTAATTTTTTAATTTTTTTTTTTATGAATATGTCCTTGTTAAAAAAGTACATATACATCTTCCTACGTTCCCTAAAATAAGCAAATAAATGTTTGTGCTATAGGCGAACGAAATCGGTCGACGCAGGATTCGAACTCGCGACCACTGGATTACTAGCCCAGCGCGCTAACCGTTCTGCCATCGACCCATCTAACTTAAGGTATAATATAAGCATATAAACACGAATTATTTCAAATAAAAAAAGGTCCAAAACATTGGACATTTTGGATGATGACCGTATTCCTTAAAAGGTATTAGACACCTGTCCCGAAGGCAGAAGAATTAGATGCAGACCTAGGTTGAGATGGCTGGAGGCGACGTGCTGTGCGATATAAGAGAAATGGACCTGATAAATTGGAGAAGACTGGCCGTCGATAGGGAGGGATGGAGACAATTTCTGGAGGAGGCCAGGGTCCGTAGCGGACTGTAGCGCCAATGATGATGATGACGAAAAACCGAAAAATACAGCAGTGAAAGCATCGAAACTTAAACTTTTCACATCCTACAACATAATTTTCTCATATTTTTACCTCATATCCTTCCCTCCCTTAGTTGTAATTTTTCACTAGTGTCAGATACGTTAATTCGCCATTCATATTTTCGATAAAAACTTTTACATTTCCCATAAGTGTTGTGTACCATATTAAGAAGAATTTACGAAGCTCTGGTCGAAAAAAGCGGAAGGCAACATCCTGTGCATCGCCGAGAACCTGGGTATGTCGATCTCAGTTCCTGGTGATAAATTTCTCTTGTCCTATCCCAACCCGACCAATTCCTTCAAAATATACAGTCCACTTAAGCGAGTCGGGCAGTATCGTCCAGAGCCAATATTACCAATTTTCATTTCGCCAGGGTTACATCATTGCATAAATATTTCATTCGTTATTTTATATAGTAGATCCAATCTAGAAGATAGAAGATCCTATAGCGGACATGGCAAGGTCACTCCATCGGGTCGCTCTGGATCTAGATCTTTTACCCTGAAATTCTATGATTGAATTATTTCACTTGTTATTTTATATAGTAGATCCAATCTAGAAGATAGAAGATCCTATAGCGGACATGGCAAGGTCACTCCATCGGGTCGCTCTGGATCTGGATCTTTTACCCTGAAATTCTATGATTGAATTATTTCACTTGTAATTTTATATAGTAGATCCTATCTAGAAGATAGAAGATCCTATAGCGGACATGGCAAGGTCACTCCGTCGGGTCGCTCTGGATCTGGATCTTTTACCCTGAAATTCTATGATTGAATTATTTCACTTGTAATTTTATATAGTAGATCCTATCTAGAAGATAGAAGATCCTATAGCGGACATGGCAAGGTCACTCCATCGGGTCGCTCTGGATCTGGATCTTTTACCCTGAAATTCTATGATTGAATTATATCACTCGTTATTATTTCACTTGTTATTTTATATAGTAGATCCTATAGCGGACATAAACTAATTTTTTTCAATAATTTAATTTTTTTTTTAATTTTTTAATTTTTTTTTTTATGAATATGTCCTTGTTAAAAAAGTACATATACATCTTCCTACGTTCCCTAAAATAAGCAAATAAATGTTTGTGCTATAGGCGAACGAAATCGGTCGACGCAGGATTCGAACTCGCGACCACTGGATTACTAGCCCAGCGCGCTAACCGTTCTGCCATCGACCCATCTAACTTAAGGTATAATATAAGCATATAAACACGAATTATTTCAAATAAAAAAAGGTCCAAAACATTGGACATTTTGGATGATGACCGTATTCCTTAAAAGGTATTAGACACCTGTCCCGAAGGCAGAAGAAGTAGATGCAGACCTAGGTTGAGATGGCTGGAGGCGACGTGCTGTGCGATATAAGAGAAATGGACCTGATAAATTGGAGAAGACTGGCCGTCGATAGGGAGGGATGGAGACAATTTCTGGAGGAGGCCAGGGTCCGTAGCGGACTGTAGCGCCAATGATGATGATGACGAAAAACCGAAAAATACAGCAGTGAAAGCATCGAAACTTAAACTTTTCACATCCTACAACATAATTTTCTCATATTTTTACCTCATATCCTTCCCTCCCTTAGTTGTAATTTTTCACTAGTGTCAGATACGTTAATTCGCCATTCATATTTTCGATAAAAACTTTTACATTTCCCATAAGTGTTGTGTACCATATTAAGAAGAATTTACGAAGCTCTGGTCGAAAAAAGCGGAAGGCAACATCCTGTGCATCGCCGAGAACCTGGGTATGTCGATCTCAGTTCCTGGTGATAAATTTCTCTTGTCCTATCCCAACCCGACCAATTCCTTCAAAATATACAGTCCACTTAAGCGAGTCGGGCAGTATCGTCCAGAGCCAATATTACCAATTTTCATTTCGCCAGGGTTACATCATTGCATAAATATTTCATTCGTTATTTTATATAGTAGATCCAATCTAGAAGATAGAAGATCCTATAGCGGACATGGCAAGGTCACTCCATCGGGTCGCTCTGGATCTAGATCTTTTACCCTGAAATTCTATGATTGAATTATTTCACTTGTTATTTTATATAGTAGATCCAATCTAGAAGATAGAAGATCCTATAGCGGACATGGCAAGGTCACTCCATCGGGTCGCTCTGGATCTAGATCTTTTACCCTGAAATTCTATGATTGAATTATTTCACTTGTTATTTTATATAGTAGATCCAATCTAGAAGATAGAAGATCCTATAGCGGACATGGCAAGGTCACTCCATCGGGTCGCTCTGGATCTAGATCTTTTACCCTGAAATTCTATGATTGAATTATTTCACTTGTTATTTTATATAGTAGATCCAATCTAGAAGATAGAAGATCCTATAGCGGACATGGCAAGGTCACTCCATCGGGTCGCTCTGGATCTGGATCTTTTACCCTGAAATTCTATGATTGAATTATTTCACTTGTAATTTTATATAGTAGATCCTATCTAGAAGATAGAAGATCCTATAGCGGACATGGCAAGGTCACTCCGTCGGGTCGCTCTGGATCTGGATCTTTTACCCTGAAATTCTATGATTGAATTATTTCACTTGTAATTTTATATAGTAGATCCTATCTAGAAGATAGAAGATCCTATAGCGGACATGGCAAGGTCACTCCATCGGGTCGCTCTGGATCTGGATCTTTTACCCTGAAATTCTATGATTGAATTATATCACTCGTTATTATTTCACTTGTTATTTTATATAGTAGATCCTATAGCGGACATGGCAAGGACGTACCATCGGCTCGCTCTGGATCTGGATCTTTTACCCTGAAATTCTATGATTGAATTACCCTAATTAGTATAGTTTAATTATTCCTTGTCAGATTTTCCGTTGTTTTACAAAGTGTCCGATATTATGATTGATTATACCGGAACTCTGGGGGAGTAAGGGAAGATCAAAGCTAAGATTGCCATACTGTGTACACACAACATACCACCCTTGGCTTTAAAGCCAACTGACCTAATTTAGTGCCAGCTCGTTTATTCCTTTTTTCGAGTAGGTATTACATTATGTATGAGTTTATCTGGAAAAGCAAAGTGATACAATACGTGATCGTTCCGACTCAACATATACATAACAGATAATTCTTAAAGTGTAATAAGAGTTGATATTCAATTTAATTTGAAGAGGTTCTTGAGGTGTGATCTAACAAAAACGGCTCTGTACAATTCATTCACACCGTCAAGGTATTCTCGCAATGTGGGATAACCAGCAACAGAGATAAAAACTATCCAATAATATGTATAAACACGCGAAGAGTCCTAATAATTTCGACATTTTTAATATGTCCATTTAAAGTTTTATAAATATTTGAATGCCATTTGAAGCAATATATCCATTTAAAATTTTATATGTATTAGACTGTCATTTAAAGTTTTATAGATATCTGACTGTCATTTGAAGAAATATGTCCATTTAAAGTTTTATAAGTATTTGTCTGCCATTTAAAGCAATATGTCCATTTAAAGTTTTATAGATTTATGGCTGTCATTTGAAGAAATATGTCCATTCAAAGGTTTATATATATTAAACTGTCATTTCAAGTAATATGTCCATTTAAAATTTTATAGATATCCCACTATCATTTGAAGAAATATGTCCATTTAAAGTTTTATATATTAGACTACCATTTCAAGCAATATGTCCATTTAAAATTTTATATGTATGAATACATTATAATTATAATGAGACTGTCATTTCAAGCAATATGTCCATTTAAAGTTTTATAAGGAATTTTCTGCCATTTAAAGCAATATGTCCATTTAAAGTTTTATAGATTTATGACTATCATTTGAAGAAATATGTCCATTCAAAGGTTTATATATATTAAACTGTCATTTCAAGTAATATGTAGATTTAAAATTTTATAGATATCCCACTATCATTTGAAGAAATATGTCCATTTAAAGTTTTATATATTAGACTGCCATTTCAAGCAATATGTCCATTTAAAATTTTATATATTAGACTGTCATTTCAAGCAATATGTCCATTTAAATTTTTATAGATATCTGACTGTCATTTGAAGAAATATGTCCATTTAAAGTTTTATAAGTATTTGTCTGCCATTTAAAGCAATATGTCCATTTAAAGTTTTATAGATATCTGACTGTCATTTGAAGAAATATGTCCATTTAAAGTTTTATATATTAGACTGTCATTTCAAGCAATATGTCCATATAAAGTTTTATAAGTATTTGTCTGCCATTTAAAGCAATATGTCCATTTAAAGTTTTATAGATTTATGACTGTCATTTGAAGAAATATGTACATTCAAAGGTTTATATATATTAAACTGTCATTTCAAGTAATATGTCCATTTAAAATTTTATAGATATCCCACTATCATTTGAAGATATATGTCCATTTAAAGTTTTATATATTAGACTGCCATTTCAAGCAATATGTCCATTTAAAATTTTATATGTATGAGTACATTATAATTCTAATGAGACTGTCATGTGAGGAAATATGTCCATTTAAAGGTTTATAATATATTAGACTGTCATTTCAAGCAATATGTCCATTTAAAGTTTTATAGATATCTGAACTTTTAGCCGGCGATTTGCACGTAAACTAACGAAGCAAAAAGACACAAATTTGAGCTCTGCACAACTGGTAACTTGGCTGATTATACAAAGTTGTCCGTGGTTAACCAAGTTACTAGATTAATTTTGACAGATTGTTAACAAAGCTACTCGGTTAAAATTAGTAGATTATTTACTTGGCAATTTTTAGCAACGAACTTTGCAGGTACTATAATAACAAAGTTGCTTGGTTATTATTAGCAGTAAATCATTTATTTTTAACAACTACATTTTTTGAGTGCACGTTCAAGATGTTTGGCGAATACTATGAATTGGCAGTTGAAGAAATATGTCCATATAAAGTTTTATAGGTATCTGACTGTCATTTTAAGAAATATGACCATTTAAGTCAGCCCTCAACTGCCAAATTGCTGGCTGCTGGCTCAGTTAATTAAATTGTTGTCTGTTGAGCTCAGTTTTAATTACGAAAAGACGATAAATGTAGTTAGTCTCCAAAATGTGGCATATTGTTATTGGGTGCGCGTTAAATATTTGATAGCAATACCTACATTCATTCATTTATACAATCACGGCGTATCCCACAATGCGGGAAACCAGCGACAGGAGTTCGGATGGGCATTAATTTATATGATTGCTTCGAGAAGCAGTACAAAATAGAAAAAATGAACATGTTTCTAAGTGTTCACAATTTTTTTTTTGTTAAACAAGTACATATACATCTTCCTACGTTCCCTAAAATAAGCATATAAATGCTTGTGCTATAGGTGAACGAAATCGATCGTTTCCCAATGCGCTAACCGCTCTGCCATCGACCCATCTATTAATGCCATTTATCTAAGCCTCACATTCTATAGATATTATATAGATATCATTCTATAGTGTCCTTATTTATTTTTTTATTTTTGCAAATTGAAGCTAACAATGTACAAATAATAGTATATATGTATAAAAATATTAATTATAACTATTATCATCTCCATACATTAATTATTAGCTTACAATATTATCATATTATATAACAAAATACAGTCATATATTCAAGATACAAAATCATATGTGTGTGTGAGGGTGAGTATGTGTGAGGGTGTGTGTGTATGTGTAAGTGTATATGTGTATGTGCAAGCGTGCTGTGCGTAAGTGATAATCTTATGAAATTCCTGTTTTTAGTTTTTGAGCGAGTTTATGTTTTGTGTCACTGAATAGGTCTATATACGTAAAGGGACTTCTCATATTTCATTTATTATCCTTGTGCCCTCATAGATAAATTAAAGAAATTTTTATTTTCAAAAATAATTAAATCTTCTTTCTTTTCTCTTGCCCCCATAAAAACCTTCGTTTATTTATCAAAGTCCAGCGAATAGAAATGTATATTCCGAGCTTTCGTTCGGAAACTTTTGTACATTTGCATAATATGATGAGGGAACCGCAAAGCTGCGATGGGATTACTTAGCCCGCAAGAAAAAGATACAATTAGCGTTGAAAGCAGTCAAGGATAAAAAAATATAAATAGTGAATGGTTTGGAATGCAAACTTATAATTAATTAAAAGTTTCATGCTGGAGCTGAGCAAGTTTACCGGGAAAATTGAATTAAAAAGAAAATAGTTAATCAAAGAAAATAGTTAATCTTTTATACAAAACAAACCAACATACAAGTATTTAGATTATTTTTATTCCTCACTAACCCAAGGAGATAGGTATGATTTCGCAATTTTAAAGGGTATTTTTTTTATTGCAGATTATCAACTAGTGTCATTCTGAGATTGTATTCTGAAAGTTTATCACAATAACCCGTATTCAGTAACTATTGTAACTAAAATAGGAACGTACTAAAATTGTAGATTTTAGGTTTACGGTCTTATTTCAGCGTTATAAAATATCAACTTGGACTCAATGGAATAGGAATGTACCTATATTGGCCGGAACGTTCTTAAAAAGTAACTGAATAATTATGAAAATGACAAAAATTTCATAATTATTAAAAATACGTCTAATTCAGTAACTTTTTAAGAACGTTCCGGCCAATATAGGTACGTTCCTATTCCATTTAGTCCAAGTTGATATTTTATAACGCTGATATAAGATCGTAAATCTAAAATCTACAATTTTAGTACGTTCCTATTTTGGTTACAATAGTTACTGAATATGGGGTAATGTATCTGTACGAGTATGTGTGTGTACTATGTAGGACTATTTGGTATGTATGGCGTTATCATTCTATTTAATCGATTATAGTACTCATTCGATCCTTTTCAAATTTGTATGTCTAATACTCGCTTAGACCCTGTTAGATTTTGAAGGATATCTGTTCAGTGCTTCTCAATTTTTTTAACTGTCAAATATTTCAAAGTGACCCCTAGCTCAGGAGCATAAAAATTGAAATTTTTATTTTCAAATTGGGAAAAAGGCACATCACTTTCATAAAATAGCATTGAAGACTTGGGTTTCAAGTTTTAATACTTAAATATTTAAATAAAAAATAATTTAATAAACTCATTTCACGAAAATGCTGAATATTTTCCATACAAAATTTTAATACTTTATAGAATGACTTGTTAGTGAGGAGTATAGCGTTGGCCACAGCCCACTCGTTTTGTCATGACAACACAAACACATGTAACCATGCTCATACTGACAGCTCGATGTCACGATTTTTCTGAAAATCCAGCGAATTATGGGCATCTCGTATAGATCGCTAAATACTCTTGTGTGGGATTTGATTTGAAAAAAATACCAAGAACATATTCAATGCATTCGCTAAAATTATCTTCCATCTTAAACGTTTCGTATTTTAGTATTAAACCATCGCGATCAACCTTACTTTTTGACAGCAAATGTTAGTTTACGCCAAGTATTTAGATATGTCTCTGCAATGTAATTCTCGTACAAAAAACTTCGTATAGCATCCTTAATTTATGAAGCCACGTGATCTCCTAACTTTAGTGAGCGACTGTGCAATGAAAATGTGGTTTGTATTTAGAATTTAGTAGTACATAGGTCGGACTTTGAATTCGGGCCTTAGGGACCTCATTTTTACAGCGGTCGCGAAATTTGTTGAAAATAATTTCTCATAAAAATCTTGTTTCTCTGGACTGGAAACACAGGCTAGTTGGAAGTAATTGGCAACTGCAAATAAAGTCATCACTCGTACATTATGAAAGAAATGGTTTAGTATTATGAAAGTTTGAGAAGTCCTGTTTGAACAGTATGAAATGATAATATTATGTATAATGGTTGAATCACACCTAGTTTCAACGTGGGTGCTGGACTGAAGCCAATATAAGCAATCAAGATGGTCTTTATATACAATCAATCAACGTGTTTACTTAAGAAAAAGTAAAAATGTATACAGTAATTGAAAATAATTTGTATACGTTATGAAAATTATTGATGATTTCATAGATTTGAATTAAATTCGTTCGATTTATAATATCAAACTCACAATCAAACGTATTATCCATTTAAAAACAGTCTAAAATACATTGAAAATAATCCTAGTCAAGCTTCGGAATAACTCGGCAAACTCCGGAGTAATTCAGAGCCCAACGATTGCCGGAAGACTTCGTCCCACACGAATGTGATCTCTCCGTGTCGCGCGGAACACAATGGAATGTGTGCGAGTGAGACGCAAGGAGACGTGCGTTCTGTTTTCGAAAAGAAAGTATTCTAAGTAACGTGTTAGTAGTGATAAAATAGCAATTTTCAACAATTCGAAGGCTATTATATCCGAAAGCCACCACTACTCAGGGTTTATACTATCCAATCGTTGTTACCTACCGGCTATGGTATCCTAGTGCAAAAAAAATCAGCCTTTTTTCTATGACGTAAATTTGGGTCTTGGTCTATACGATCTACAGCGAATAATAATATTTAAACAATATTATGAATTGTTTTTCTTTGCAGTTGGTACTAACCTCATAATACATACTGTAGGTACTGTATACTGTAATATATCGATGTTGCGCCTTACAACAGTCAATCAGCATAGCTTATAGTCATTATACGAGTATGGACGAATCAGGAGTTCGGCATTCTTCGTGAGTTAGCAGATTTATATAAACGAGTGTGTATAAACTATTATTGTACTTCTACCTTATTTTATTTTATTTTATTTTTTATTTTTTCAAATTGTAGCTAACAATGTACAAAGAATAGTATATATGTATAAAAATATCAAATATAGCAATTATCATCTCCATACATCAATTATTAGCTTACAATACTATCATAATTTATTACAAAATACAGTCATATATTCAAGATACAAAATCATATGTGTGTGTGAGGGTGTGTATGTATGTGTGATGGTGTGTGTGTGTGTAAGTGTTTATGTGTATGTGCATGCGTGTTATGCGTAAGTGATAAAAATGAAATTCCTGTTTTTAATTTAAATAACAATTAAATATCAATTTACCTTATAAATATCCATTGCTGTATTCTAATAATAAAAATGGAAATAGAAACGCGTTTATTTATTTATAAATATATGTTATTAAGAGTACCATAATATTATTAAACATACATACAAAAGAATAAAACACTCAGGTCTTCACATAGGTATTCATTATTCAAGCTTTAAAAAAAATAAAAATTCATCATCGTTCGAAATTCAAACAGTGTGAGATATGTAGGTACCTAGTTTGATAATGACAAATGGCGAGATATGACACGAACGGATATTAACAACAGGGCAAATGAAATATGAATTGAATTATATCAACGTACCTATTAGAATGATAAAAGAACAAAAATAACCACGGGGAACTGTGATTAATAACACAGGAATTTAATTTGTCAAATTTTTACATTTGTCAATAAAAAACGAATCGTACCAACGAGAAAATAAAAATATTTAATACAGTCTTTTTACAAAAAGAATACTTTCCAACCTTTTTGGAAACGAAAACGAAAAAAATTAAAAATATTTCTAATATACATTTGAGTTATTCTCTTACATCCTCAAGTCTCCGAAGTATGCCGATCATCTTAAAAAGAAAGTCGTTGACGCTTGCGTTCTGCATAACTTAGCAGCACCTATTACAAAGAGTCGTGGAAAGGAGAATGCTGGGAATTTCGTTCAGAGATAGAAAAACTAACTTGTGGATAAGAGAGAAAATCAAAATAACCAACGTTGTCCAAAAGGTTGCTAAGCAGTGGTTGAGCTGGGCAGGGTATGTCTCCCGAACCAGACTCCAGATGGACTAAAAAGTGCTGGAATAGAGCGACCTAGAACAGGCAAAAGAATTGTTGGAAGGCCTCAAACAAGGTAGTCTGATGATATAAGAAGAATGGCTGGAGGCGGATGGATGCGGTCTGCCCAAGATAGGGAGTTATGGTTGTCTCAGAGGGAGACCTATGTCCATTACTGGACGAAGGAGGGCTGAAGAAGAAGATGATTTAAAGGAAACGGTCATTGAATAGAAAGGTCAATAATCTCAGTAACGAAAGAAAAAATCCGTCCTCAGGAAAGAGCTGTCGTTTTTTAACAATGTACCTGAATTGTTTTGTGACAATTTCAATAGAGACAGAGTTGGAATACCTTTTATAGGAGAACCAGAAACTCAAGACACCTACGACCTTTCATTGGCTGGTTCACGTGATCACTCTATGCTCTTGCGCAACGTTCTTCAAATAAGCATTCTAATTAAGTTCCCTATCAGTCCAATATTTGTTCTATATATTTTAATCATGAAAATCTGTTCGTTTGAAATAAGCTAAAAAACACCATCACCATCTATGAAGTAACGAAGAACCATTTAGTAACGACATCTATTGAGAAATTGTTAAAAACAATGTTAATAAACAATGTGTTTTGAGCTCCTGGTTCTCCTATAATAGTCCAACTTCGTCTCTATTGAGATGTTAAATATTTGTCATAAAATATCATTGACTCCCGACAGGAAAAAATAATCCAATGATTGCGTATATATAACTATAAAAATATTCGAAAGTAAATTGCATTAAATAAAAAACTCTGAAAATATTAATAGTATTAAGTGTAATGACTATGTAGGCTTTTAACATTTTTGATAATAGTAAAAAAAAATCAAACATTTAACTTTTGTTTTTTGATAATTACAAACAAATACTTAAAAATGGACACATTTAAATAAATTAAATTGATTTAAAACGTTCAAATCAAAAGTATTATAATTTAAAACACAAGTAATAATTATTAAATAATAGAGCAATATAATAGAGTGTTTTGATATTTATGAATATAATTGTTATAGCGCGGACATATTGTGTCGGTTAGGTATTAATAATACAGGTGCTAATGTGTTTTCCAATATCCAATACACAATTCTCTGACTAGGTCGGCCATATTGAATATTGACCTCGATTTCCTAAAACCTCCACTACACTACTCGCGAAGTTCCTCGACGAAGTACTCGGGAAAGTTGACAGAAGTCCGAAGTACGTCGCCACACACTCGTTCAACTTCGCGAGGAACTCAGTTGTCCGCCAGCGCTTGCACCGCACGCAACGTGTCATGGATAATGTTCAAGTGGCAGCTGCCGTTGCAATGTGCTCTCTCGCGAATTATAACTACGTTAGTATTGTACTGTTTACTATTCATAATCGAGTCGTGTAAAAAATAATAAAAAATAATTTCTAGCACGCACATGCAGTGATACACTCACGACAACGCATTGAAGCGAACTGAAGTTAGCCGAGTAGTGTAGAGTAGAGACGGGGAAAAATGAGTGATCCGTATTATTTGACCGGATCATTAAATTGAATCGGTGACTCACGGTTCACGTTGCCACAACGATCCGCTCATGAACCGGACATCACTCTCACACTTTCTATCTCATATAAAATATATCGTTAGAATGCGATACACATACCGACTCATGGCAATCATCGATTCACAACTAATTCATTATGGTTCATAAAATCTAATTCATTGCGGTTCTTAAATATGTTAAGCAATTTTGACCGCAACATACTTTGAAAAACAAATACGTAACGTCTATAATTGAATATACTATTTTGAAGGCGATCTTCGATTCACGACTAATTCATTATGGTTCATAAAATATTTAAGCAATATTGACCATTAAGTACATTGAAATGCAAACATTTTAACGCCTACATTTGCATATCATATTTTGAATCGGTTTTGTTTTCTCTGTCATACTACGTACATGTTATGTACGATAGATAAGGATAGCTATATTTGAATCATATTGAATCGAAGAGCGAATTGATGATCCGCATAAATTTCATGAATCGATTTTAAAAGACAGGATCTTACAAAAATATCGAACTTTGCACCACTAGTGTAGAGTGGCGCCTCGTGTCGGCACTTCGTGCAACTTCGAGTCCTTTGACTCGGGCGCAAAAACCGACAACAAACGGAGGTCGCCCGAGGCGAGCCAAGGTTGGACGAAGTAAGGCGAAGTGCCTCTCCACACTATCGTATTCGCCTATCTTCGATCAACTTCGCGAGTAGTGTAGTGGAGGTTTAACACTTGTTCAACCGTAGCTATACAAAGCAGCAGCAGCTATATAGTAGCTATATAAGCGAACTTTATTCAGCGGGAAATGGTGGCCATTATTTGGCGGGAAAATAATATAGATATGGCCGCCGAACCATAGACAATGGATAGTAAAGTACTTACCTAGTTTCATGACTGAAAAGTTTTATAATATAGGTAATGTATTAACCCTTAACAGCGCTTTACAAATCCTAAAAATATTACATTTCGAATAATAAGATTTTTATATTTTTCGTATTAAAATAATTTCTTCAGATGTATTTAAACCAATGAAAGAAGTCAATAGCTCACTTGGATTAACTTATTTCTTTACTTACACAAATTAATGAAATTATTAATTTACATTAATACCCACGAATGAAACAAAACACACTTGTAAATGCATTCGTCGTTTCTTGACTTGATAACTGCAACGGCAATTATGTTGGATTGCCGAAGTTATCAACTCGATAGATTACAGATGGTATTAAATGCAGCGGCAAGGCTTATGTTTGGTGCGGAAAAAACGATGTCCCATAAGTGTCCAGAGCTAATTGATTACATAAATTGTTTGACAGTGTTCAATGCTTCAAATAATCTAACACACAATACATTCAAGAGCTGTGTCAAAGAAAAGAGCTCTCTAGAAGGCATCTCACACTCAGGTCGTCTGGATCACAGAGTAACGACTCCACAAAGGAGTTGGACAGAGTCCATGATGTTTGTTGTGAGCGGTCCAATTATTAAGTGGATTGCATTGCCTCCAGATGTTCGCAGTGCTTAAAGCAAGAGCATTTTCACTAAAGGATTAAAAACAGCTTTCGTAGAGCAGCATATGATCAAACTATCAGCGCCCTTGGAAGGATTTGATTCATTAAACAGCGCCATATTAAATCCTCTATTATTATTATTTTTTTTTATTTATTATATAAAATACAATTTTTTCTTAAATCTAGTAACAAAATTTTTTTTAATGCATCATAATATATTTAACTTAGGTTACATAATAGTTACCAGTTATTTTACTATTGTCATAAACTGCCTCACTAGGTAAAACCTGTTCTGAGACAGTGTATGTTTATTTTTAATATAGACTCTGCCCTTTTTTTTAATCCAAATTTTAATGTCTCGCTTAAATATTTTCAAGTTACTGTTTTGTCTAAGTGTTAAAGGAAGTTCGTTGTATAATTTGACTCCAAAATACAGGAAATTTCTTTGTCCAAAAGTTGTCTTGAGTCTAGGTATTAGGAGTTTAGCCTGTTCGGTCTGTCTAGTTGGTCTAGATGTTTGCGTAGAGTCAAGTTTGTCTATGTTTTTATATATGTATGTACATGTTATTATTACATTATTGAGAACGGCACAATAAAAAGATAATATATGTAACCCAGCATAGCAAGAGAGTATTTCGCAGTCTCCTACACTACTCCATAGAGAAAGTTTGAGAACTGTATATTTATTTTCCTCCCCGAAGCGGCTGCTCGTCGGACAAAACAAGAACTACAATCAAGCATATTTCATAGCACTACCACTAAGAGTCCAACCACAAACGTGAAGTCTCGTCAATCATGGCGAGGGTTACCCTCCCAACAGTGCCACGGTAACACGTCACTCGGCAGGGAACCTTCAATACGCCTGTAGTACTTTCAGTTCTTCGATTTCCACGCCAAGCGCAGAGTCGGCTACACCTGTCTCATCAACATGGCGGACTACCGCCGAGTGTGTCGTGCCCACCAGACATGCCGGGGGGGCTCCTCCACCCCTTAGTACTCGTGTTGGCGATTTACAGTAACCACACCACGTGGACAGTACTTTCACTTCTTCGATTTCCACGCCCGGTGAATGATGCAGACTGGATCCTCGCCGCATGTGGTGAGTCACCGTCGAGCGAGACATCAAGGTGTCTGCCCTGCTCTTCCATAGATAAGAATTGAAGGGGCATAGACCTTTTTTGCCCAGAATCCTAGGGTGGGTTTACACGGCCACCCCCAACTTTACTGCCTAGGCCTCTATGGCCACAACCTAGTCCAGATTAGGACTGTTTATTGTGGGATAAGGTCCCGTTAAGAAAAATCCAATATTTTTATTTTTATTTACATAATTAAACTGCACACAAACTACACTAGGTAAAAAATTACATTGAGTAGGCTTAAGAGGGTGACTGCTGCCAACGTATCTTTTTTTTCAATTTGATATACCATCATTATTACTAAACGAAACATTTTGTAAAAAATAACCTAGTTAGTTTGGATATTAATAAAGAGAAATATACCTTAACTTTTTGATTATGTTCTGTATATATTCTTGTAGGAAAATAATAAGCATACCCTGATTTTAGACATTTATCTTAAATTTCTAAAAAAATATAAGTTATAGAGCAATATTTTTTTTTATAAATTAAAGAAGAACAAAATACCTGGAAAAATATGATATGACGTTGCATTAACGCATCAGGTTAAGTAAATAAACCAAAAAAACTTTTATTACGCAATGGCACTGAATGAAAAATAAATGTTTTTTAGGTTTATTTACTAAACCTGAAGCATTACTGCAACGTCACATCATATTTTTCTAGATATTTTTGTCTTCTTTAATTAAAAAAAAATATATTAGTACTCTACGCCTTATAGTTTATTAAAAATATAAGATAAACTTTGAAAATCGGGGTATGCCATTATTTTTCTACAAGAATTTATACAGCACATTATCAAAAAATTAAGGTATATTTTTGTTTATTAATACCCAAACTATCTAAATTATTTTTTTCTAAACGATTTGATAATAAATAATGATGGTATATCAAATTGAAAAATAGGTACGTTGGCAGCAGTCCTCCCCTTAATATATAATTCTTAAACTATCCCTAGTGTCAATTACTTGTGACATATCAATTCATATAATAACAAGTGGGTGAAAATGTGTAATGAGGTGTGTAAAATGATGTGTAAAATGTGTCGTTACTATGCTGATTTTAAATTGAACAGTAAGTTTTTGTATTGGTAATATGTTTAAATGTATCTGTGGTTTCCTACCTTGGTTATCTGCGGTGGGCTGGCGCAAGGAAATGCTTCCGGTGCCTGGAACGCTGGTGTTCCCCTGCCTCCGCCGCCAGAACCCTCACTACTGCCGCCAAGATCGGCCACCAGCACTCTACCGGCCTCACCCACAAGAAGATTGGCCGGTTTGATGTCGCGGTGGATTATATTCTGATAGTGCACTGGAACAAAGAGGATTTTATTTTGGGTGTAGCTTCTAAATTTACTTAATTCATGATAAGAAATATACATTGTGATTATTTTTCTGTAATATAAGTTTGGTTTTGTTTTTTTTTAATTGAAAAATAATAAAAAAAAAACATAAGATACTAAAAAAAAGAAAACAATGATTATGAGTCACGCCAAGTCTAATTTCTAGACTTGTCGGCGTGTTCTCAAGACAATATATATGTATACTTTAAAAATAACAAACAACATTACAGTAAAAAAGAGACATACAAATATCACAAAGATGATCTCCCATACAAACACACACTCCTTCCTATGTTACAAAAGTTATCTTTTTAAAATCATAAAAATAAATGAAATGAGAAAAAAAAATAAAATCGTTTGTGATCTTAATTATATATAAATCCACACCTCAATAGCCATTCCTTGACAAGTCTTTTTACATTGTTTTTGCTTTGGCATTTCTTAATAGATGCCGGCATCATATTAAGCACTTTAGGTACATTATATTCTAACGTTCTCATACCGTATTTATTATTATATTTTGGAACTACATATCCGTCGTTAAATTTAAATCTAGTGTAATGCGTATGTTGCGGTCTGTCTTAATATTCGTCCTTTAAAAACTGGTCAAGGATTGTTCTTTCCCAAAACATTTGCATATATGTACACTTTTGATCGCGCAGAGGTTAAAATTCAACAGTATTTTTTTTATTTTATTTTATTTTATTATTAACAATAAAAAGAGGGAATTACATACTAGAGCTAGAAGTTAAGTATGTAAGTGTGTACATATAAGTGTGTATGTGTGTTATTTATTGATTAGTGTGTAATTGTTAGGGTACGATGAACACCTCACTAGGAAGTCCTGTGCTGAGGTGTTCATTTGAACAGTTGTGTGACATAAATAGTACATTATGTATAGAGTTCTTGAATTAAATTAAGTTATACATTAAATAGTTATTGAGAAAAAAATGTGAAAATTAATTATATTTGATTAGGAGTAATTGTGTTATTGATTTGATCTGTGTTATTTGTGGTTAAGAGAGAAAACCAAAGTAACCGACGTTGTCCAAAAGGTTGCAAACCAGAAGTGGAGCTGGGCAGGGCATATCGCCCGAACCACGGACTCCAGATGGACTAAAAAAGTGCTGGAATGGCGACCTAGAACGGGCAAGAGTAGTGTTGGAAGGCCTCTAACCAGGTGGTCTGACGATATCAGAAGAGTAGTTGAAGGCGGATGGATGCGGTCTGCCCAGGATAGGGAACTGTGGAGGTCTCAGGGGGTGGCCTATGTCCATTACTGAATGAAAGAGGACTGACGAAGAAGAAGAAGAAGATTTATCCATGCTGTTACGTGTTTTTTTTGTATTTTTGTGACGATGTGTTTTGTGGTAACAGTTATAGTGAGGTTGGTAGGCAATTATGTAGTTTGATGGCATAGTATTTAAAATGTCTTTCTCCATGAGAACTTCCGGATATTTATTGTATTGGTGATAGAGGATCTTGTTCAGGAAGTGTCCAGCAGCAATAACCTCTTTGACGAAGTAAGAGAGCAAGCGAATAAGGCCGCCATCGTGGCTGGATGCTTGAAAAATGCTGTATGGAGAAACAGAGACATGCTGAAGGAGAGTAAGGTAAGGATCTATGAGACCTGTGTAAGGTCGATCATGACATAGGTACACTGAAACAAGAGCTGACACCGCCAGAACAAAAAACCTCCTAAGAAACACTAAGATGAAGACTCTACGACCCATCGCAGGCGTAACACTTCGTGACAGAGTAAGGAACTCGGAGATAAGAAGAATCTGTGATGTCAAAGATGTTGTGCGATGGGGAAGAACACGAAGACGATTCTGGAGAGATCATGTGGGGAGAGCGGGTTCGGATCGAGTGTTGAGGATGGCAGCGGATGGGGAGATAACAAATGGCAGACCACTCAAACGATGGAAGGATAGCTGGACGTCCACTTCACAAGAGCAGGCTCCGAGAATAACAGGACACAGTCCTAACTAAAGCAGAAGAAGAAGAAGGATCTTGTTTTCTTGGAGGTTGTGTATTGTGTACAGAGGGTATAAGTTGTGTTTAAAATTATTTAAAACTGCAGATCTTGTATACATAATTAAGTTTAGTTTGTCGATCGACAATTCTTGATAGAACTCCATTGTACGTTGATATGTTATAAAAAATATAAAAATACTTGGTAATTGTTCTATTGTGTTTATTTGATTATTGACGCGTTTCGTGCAAAGCACATCGTCAGAATAATGCTCTACAAGACTGAGACTAGTGGTTATATACAAAATTTACATGGCAGGTGTATAAAAATGTTGGTTTTTGAACGGTTGAAAAGAAGTTATATAATGCAAATGAATCTATACAAATCTACGTTTTAATACAATGAATGTAGTTGGGTCACTGGTTGTAGTCCCCTGTGTCCATTAGGCCTGTAACAAAAGGAAACGACAGCAGTAAAATTCGAAAGGTAAATAATATTGTATTTATTGGTTTATTGTTATCTTTTAAGTGTGGTTAAAACCAATGTATTTCATAGATATTTGGTAGTTATAATTACAAACAGCTTAATTTTAATCTTAATGTATTTAACAACAAAGGAAGGTATATGTCTGTCTAACCTATCGGTTTCAATAATGGTGAATATATATGATCAATTTGTTTATTGATGAGTAATTTTTGTGGATCCTTTTTTACTCTGTTTATTTCTAATATTTCTAGTCGGTCAAGTTTTCTCCCTTTTATTCCCCGATGTATTATATTTATATTATGGTCACTATTAAATTGGTGGTTGTTTTCGTTTATATGTTCTGCAAAATTTGAGGTGTCTTTCTTTAATCTAATGCATGCCATGTGTTCTTTAATTCTTGTTTTAAAGGCACGGCCTGTTTGTCCAATATATGTTCCCGTACATGAGTTACAATTTAGTTTATAAATTCCGCTGTTATCCAACTGTTCAACCTTGTCTTTATTATTAATTAACAATTTACCTAATGTACTTGGATTAGAAAATGCAATATTTTTACCAGTTTTTTTAATGACTCTACTGATATTTGTTGTGACATCGCCGACGTAGGATAGTTTTACCCATTTATTAGATTTTTCATTTAAATTTGTTAGGCCTGGTGCAATATTTTTTAACAATAATTTCTTTTTCTTTTTAAATATCAGATTGTCTATTAAGTTTTCGTTGTAACCATTATTATATGCTAACGTTTTTATTGTTTTTAATTCATCTAAATATTTATTTTGACTCTGTGGTACATGTAATAACCTGTGAATTAGTGAGTGGAAAGTGGATAATTTATGTGACATATGATAGCGGGATTTATTGTGAATAATATTATCACTGAATGTCGGTTTTCTGTATATACTAAAACTAAGTTTATTTTCTAATATTTCTATGTTGAGATCTAAAAAATTTAAAGAATTACCTCCTATTTCCATTGTGAATTGAATGTTTGCATTAATTGAATTTAATGCATTTAAAAACGTATTTAACTGTCGTTAAGGGGACGTGAATTGCCGCTGAATGAATCACGACGCTTGTAGTTCGCTCCTCATATTTTTTGTGTTTTTGATGTTTTAAGTGGTGCAAAAACTTATATTTTGTGTTAATTTTTGTTTAAATGCTTATGTGAACATATCTTAGTTAAAATATTGTCCCCACGTAACCGGTGAGTTCGTTCCATTTTTATTTATTTTATTTTTTTTTGTAAGTGTGTCAAAACAATTGCTTAGTGGAGGTAGGTAAGCAAACAATTTGCCGGCGCTTCATGCGCTGTGCTAGCGAAATGTTACCTAGTAACGTTGTTGCCAAGTCAACAGATAACAATGTATTAGAATGTACGCCATCAAAACAAACTCGTAAGGCCCAGTCCACACCGATAGATCATGATAATACATTATTGGATAGTTCAGTATCCAAAAAATTCAAACCAAACATAAACCCCTCAGTACACCAAGAGAATTCTTTACTGTATAATGAATCCTCTCTTTCCCCATTTATTGTACATGTACAAAAGAAAGTAGCGGGAGAAAGTCTTCAAATACAGGCTATCTCATTCGGTTCGTTTATCTACAAAAATAAAATTGATAATATAAAAAAAATCAAGCCGTTGGGTAAACGCACAATTGCAATCGAATTCAAAAATTATTTAGCAGCAAATACTTTTCTTAATAACAAAATTTTAGAACAAAACAACTACTTACCATTTATACCTTCCTTTCACGTAACTCGTCTTGGAGTTGTAAAAGATATACCTACATCTCTTTCTGACGAGGAAATATTAAGTAATTTGGAAGTCCCTCCGGGATTCGGAAAAATAATAAAAATTCGAAGGCTTAACTACAGAGACCGTAAAATTGAAATCCCGACATGGAAACCATCTCAAACTGTTGTGGTCACAATCGAAGGGCAAAAACTCCCATCACACCTTTACCTCTTTTACAATCGTCTACCAGTAGAAACTTACATATTCCCTACTATTCAATGTCATCAATGTTTAAGATACGGACACACTAAAACTAACTGCAAATCTGCAGCACCTAGGTGTTTTAAATGCACTTTACATCATCTTGGAAACACATGTAATGTAACTCAAGAAAATACTATTTGTGTTCATTGCTCGGGAAATCACCAGGCTATCGATATAAATTGCCCAGAATTGACAAGACAGAGGAACATTAAGAAAGTAATGGCTGACCAAAGTATATCGTATATCGAAGCAGCTGGAATGTTTCCCTCCGTGAAAATATCATACTCAGAAAAAACGAAAGCTGTCAACAATTCAAACAAAATTGAAACACAAAATAATTTCACACCAAAATGGAGGGTAATCACCCCTTCAAACAAAAATAATCTTAAAAAACATAGTAATACCCCCCCTTACTTGGATAAAAAACAAATCAACTCATTATTAATTGCACCAAATGGAAACCATCCAGTACCTAAAAATGGATGTGCTCTCCCGTTAACAAATGAAACTACCCCAGATACAATAATACCTGAAGACATTAATTATAGTCGTAAAGAAATAATTCTAAATTGCATATACAATATGATCCATGAACTTCTTACCACAGAACACTATATCTCAGTACCGTCCAACGATGCACTTATTAATAACACCTTACAAAATACTGTCAATATACTCAATAACAACCTAAATAAAGAAGATATCGATTCAAACTCTATCACAGAAACAAATTAGACCTTAAACTTGTAACTCGCACAATAATTCCCTGTATAATCTTTCATACAAAATGGCCTTAAATATTGCCCAGTGGAACTGCAGAAGTGCAATACCTAATAAAGACTCTATTTTAAAATTGCTATCCGAGAACCAGGTTCAAATAACGGCACTATCTGAAACCTGGCTCCGCGATGAAAAAACATTCAAAATTCCCGGCTACCAATGCCTAAAAGATAATAGACATGATGGCAAAGGTGGAGCTGCGTTATTAATAAAAGACACATTTTTCTTTAACCAGATAAATTTAAAACCAATAAATTGTCCATCACAAGTTGTTGCTGCGGAAATAGACGGTACAACTTTTGTCTCAATTTATATTTCTCCTAATTTCCAACCCACCAAAAATATTTTAAGAACCATAATTTCTCGAATAAAACATCCCTTTATAATTATGGGAGATTTTAATGCTCACCATAACATGTGGGGTTCATCATCATGCACAAAATTAGGTAGAATTATAGTTGATCTGCTAAATGAGTTGAATCTTTGCATTATTAACGACGGATCACCGACACGTATCCCTGTGCCAAATCAACGAATCAGCGCAGTAGATTTAACAATATGTAGTCCCGATATTGCTCCATACTTGAATTGGAAAATACTTTCTGACCCATTCAATAGTGATCATCTTCCAATAATTTTGCATTATTCACAACCGTCATACAGATACATATATACCTCTCATATTGAAAACTCAAAATCCAAAAGAAACAACAAATTCGATAAAAATGTTTGTAATTTTGGAAAAGCTAATTGGTCAGGATATAATCATTACACCAACAACCCCAATATAACATTTACTCCCCCCTCAATAGAAAACCTACAAGAATGCTACGATGAATTTATTAAAACGATTGAAATATCAGAAAAATTTATACCTAAAAAGAATCCCAAATTCAAAAAGTATCCCTTACCTCCTCCTTGGTGGGACTCAGCGTGCGAAGAACATTCGTCAATTAGGAAGCAAGCATATAAAGACTACAAGCATAACATGACACTTGAAAATTTCTTGTATCTTAAAAATGTTCAAGCTAAAGTCAAACGGTTCCTCAAAAACAAGAAAAGAAAAGGGTGGAAAGACTTCTGCACATCACTTAGTATCCAAGTTCCAATTTCAGAAGTTTGGAATAATATCAGAAAATTTCGTGGCTCATACAAAACCCCATCTTCTAAATCATGCCCTAAACTATGGTCAGAAGATTTCTTAAATAAAATGGCCCCACCGTATGCTGTTAACATCGATGAAATCTCGTTACAATATTCACATACTAGCAGTAACTGGCTAGATGCCCCATTCCAAATAGACGAATTAAAATCAGTCTTACAAGTGGTAAAAAATACTTCACCTGGAATAGACGGGATCCCATATATTATCTTACATAATAGTAGCGACAAAATTCTTGAATATCTCTTAAAATTAATAAACATAATGTTCGATACAGGGGTTATCCCAGAATCTTGGAAAACTCAACTCATTATCCCAATTTTGAAACCACTAAAGGACCCTAATTCAGGTGTCAACTACAGACCAATAGCATTATCATCAACTCTGCTTAAATTAACAGAACATATTATAAAAAGACGAATTGATTGGTTCGTTGAAAACAAAAATATTTTGCCGTACAATATGTTTGGCTTCAGAAAAAAAAAATCCTCAGTAGAAAGTGTAGCCAATTTAACAACGGATATTCTTTTAGCTTTCTCTAGACAAGAACAGGTCATAGGAGTAAGCTTAGATATCACAAGTGCATATGATAATGTGCTTCTCTCCCTTCTTAAATCTAAACTTCTCCGAATTGGAATCCCCCTAAAATTAGCCATCTTCATAATGAATATTCTCCTGGATAGAAAAATCATTCTCGACATTCGAGGAATTGATACTCAAGAAAGAAAAGTCGACAGAGGCTTGCCACAGGGGTCAGTCCTTAGCCCTATCCTCTTCAATATTTATATTCACGAGATTTTTCATGTACTGTTACCCTCGGCACAGTTACTGATATATGCAGACGATTTTTTTATTTATGTATCAGGGAAAAAAATCCAACAAATGGAGAACATTATGAATAATACTCTCAAAAATATTTCTTCGTGGTTATCTGAAAATGGCCTGAATCCCAGTCCTCCCAAATGTAAAGCCATTATGTTTACAAAAAAACGCTCTATACCACATATAAAAATTCAACTAAATGACATTATCCTCCCTGTCTCTTCGGAATTAAGATTTCTTGGTATCACTTTGGATTCCAGACTATCTTGGAACTCTCAAGTTACACATATCATTAACAAATGTCAGTCTGGACTAAATGCAATGCGAGCTGTAACCCGTACTTGGTGGGGAGGTCACCCTTCTGTTCTACGTTTAATGTATATATCATACGTTCGCAGTCAAATCGACTATGGAGCGTTTTTACTTAGTCCAATTTCCAAGAAAAATTTACAACGCTTAGATAGAATACAATTTGAAGGTCTGAGACTTATATTAGGCGCTATGAAATCGACACCGGTATGTGCACTCCAGGTGGAAGCCGTGGACCCACCACTTGAGCTGAGAAAACAGTATCTGTCAGATAAATTTGTTTTAAAATGCAATATTATTAAATTCCACACTCTAATTAGAAAAATCGCTATGCTTAAAATATTCACAAATCAATCACCATTTTGGAAACATAAAATCTCCCCTCCTCTTGTAAATAGCCTCACCTTTTTAGACCAATATTCATCGGATTTCATTAAATCTGAGACACTCCCAGTTTACTCATTACCCTATCAAAATTTAATCGAGCCGCCAAACATAATCCACTCATTAGGAATAACTCCAGATGCTTTTGCATCTAAAAGACTTAAACACGTAATTGAATCCAAATGGAATGACTGGAAAATACTTTATACGGATGGATCAAAAATGGACTGCAAAAGCAATACTGGAGCAGCAGTATTTAGTGATTCAGATAAAGTTGAATTACTTTTGACTCTCCATAAAGATTCTACAATATTCTCAGCAGAATGTATAGCTATAATAGAGGCTTTGAACTATGCAAATAAAAAACGATTCTTAAAGACATTAATATTGACCGATTCCTTAAGTACACTCGAAAAACTCTCTAAATCCCCTATTTTGTATAGTGATGACCACTACTGTATAGATATATGGAAAAAAATTAAAGAAATATGCAACCAAAACAGAAAACTTTGTCTGGCATGGATACCAAGTCACTGTGGTATACCAGGAAATGAGAAAGCGGATGAATTGGCTAAGAGAGCAACATATGGAAACACACGGACACATCCCAATATTACACAAAACGATCTCCTACCAATCGCAAAATACCGTCTGATGAATAAATGGCAGTTATATTGGGACACAAGCTCACTGAAAAATGGTAGACTTTACAAAACGACCCAACAAACAATTGTCAATAAGCCATGGTTCCATGATAAAGCTTTTGACAAACATTCCATCAGCGTTATGTGTCGTATCCGCATGGGACACTGTTGTACCAGAGAGCATTTAAAAAAAATAGGGATCATTGATAGCAGTCTCTGCGAATGTATGATTGGTGATGAGACACTGGATCATTTGTTTCTTGAATGCCCCATAAACGATAGGTATCCGTCCTTTTTTACCGACCTCACAGAGATTGGGGTTCCAATGCCAACAAATGTGAGGACATTGTTGAGCTACAATTCCAGGCAGGTAAACATTTTGCTCAAAAAATTCATCAAAATTAATGACATTAAAATTTAACTCTGTTCATAAAATTTAAATTGATCGAAGTAAAATAAATATACAAAAATAATTTAGGTTTCTCTATTTTGACAGTTTAATATTTTAACTTAGATGGCTGAGAACACTCTTAACGGGTGAAGAGCCAACAAAAAAAAAAAAAAACTGTCGTTAAGTTCCCGTCCATAATCCAATTATATCATCAACATATCTATAGTAAAATAATAAATTTTTAAAACCTTGAATGTTCTTAATTTTGGATTCTAAATGATTCATAAAAAAGTCTGCTAGTAAGGGAGAAATTGGGCTACCCATCGCTAAGCCATCGGATTGTTTGTAGTATTTATTATTGAATTTAAAGTAATTTTGATCTATACACATACATAGTAAGTCTGTTAGTTCATTCATTAACACAGGGTTTAAGTTGTTGTTAGATAGATATTCTTTTAATGAAGATTTTAACTCATTTATCGGTATACTGGTAAATAAACTGACTATATCAAATGATACTAAAATACTGTTTTTAGGAATAACCGTATTTTTTATGTTGTCTATTAATTGTAGAGAGTTTTTTATTGCAAATTGTGGTTTAAATTCAGTTAGTTTTTGAAATAAAAAATTGGCATGTTTTGCGATTTTAAAGCACGGTGCTGAGTTATATGAGACCACTGGTCTCCTTTTTATGCACTTTAGGTAGGCCATACAATCTGGGACATAAAGGATTCATTTGACAAAAACGTGTTTTATCGTACGGATCACTAAATATTGTTTTGCAATTATTAACTAAAGATTTAACTTGATTTGAAAAGTATGCTGTTGGATCATTATTAATTTGGGAAAAAATACTTGACAGAAAAATTGATTCGACTTTATTAATATAATTATTTTTATTTAAGATAACAGTGCTGTTGCCTTTATCAGCTTTCGATATCACTAAGTCATAGTTTTTAATTTTTGATTTTAAGCTTTTTATTGTGTTGGTATCAGAATATGGTATATTTTCAACATTATAGTGTTTTTTTAGAATATTAGCACATAAATATTTAGACGCGCAATCAGAATCTAAGGCAATATCTGTATCTAATGCTAAACATTCAAAATCACGTGTTTTCAAATTTATATAAGGACTATGTTTCAATACTTTATTTAAAAGGTTCGTTTCATTCAAATTTAATGCGATATCTGTAGTATTTACTATTCTGTCGTAGAAAGTTATATTAATATTTTGAGACTCTTGGTCAATAATAATAGAACTCCATTGTACGTTGATATGTTATAAAAAATATAAAAATACTTGGTAATTGTTCTATTGTGTTTATTTGATTATTGACCAAGAGTCTCAAAATATTAATATAACTTTCTACGACAGAATAGTAAATACTACAGATATCGCATTAAATTTGAATGAAACAAACCTTTTAAATAAAGTATTGAAACATAGTCCTTATATAAATTTGAAAACACGTGATTTTGAATGTTTAGCATTAGATACAGATATTGCCTTAGATTCTGATTGCGCGTCTAAATATTTATGTGCTAATATTCTAAAAAAACACTATAATCCGTACGATAAAACACGTTTTTGTCAAATGAATCCTTTATGTCCCAGATTGTATGGCCTACCTAAAGTGCATAAAAAGGATATGCCCATGAGACCAGTGGTCTCATATAACTCAGCACCGTGCTTTAAAATCGCAAAACATGCCAATTTTTTATTTCAAAAACTAACTGAATTTAAACCACAATTTGCAATAAAAAACTCTCTACAATTAATAGACAACATAAAAAATACGGTTATTCCTAAAAACAGTATTTTAGTATCATTTGATATAGTCAGTTTATTTACCAGTATACCGATAAATGAGTTAAAATCTTCATTAAAAGAATATCTATCTAACAACAACTTAAACCTTGTGTTAATGAATGAACTAACAGACTTACTATGTATGTGTATAGATCAAAATTACTTTAAATTCAATAATAAATACTACAAACAATCCGATGGCTTAGCGATGGGTAGCCCAATTTCTCCCTTACTAGCAGACTTTTTTATGAATCATTTAGAATCCAAAATTAAGAACATTCAAGGTTTTAAAAATTTATTATTTTACTATAGATATGTTGATGATATAATTGGATTATGGACGGGAACTTTACGACAGTTAAATACGTTTTTAAATGCATTAAATTCAATTAATGCAAACATTCAATTCACAATGGAAATAGGAGGTAATTCTTTAAATTTTTTAGATCTCAACATAGAAATATTAGAAAATAAACTTAGTTTTAGTATATACAGAAAACCGACATTCAGTGATAATATTATTCACAATAAATCCCGCTATCATATGTCACATAAATTATCCACTTTCCACTCACTAATTCACAGGTTATTACATGTACCACAGAGTCAAAATAAATATTTAGATGAATTAAAAACAATAAAAACGTTAGCATATAATAATGGTTACAACGAAAACTTAATAGACAATCTGATATTTAAAAAGAAAAAGAAATTATTGTTAAAAAATATTGCACCAGGCCTAACAAATTTAAATGAAAAATCTAATAAATGGGTAAAACTATCCTACGTCGGCGATGTCACAACAAATATCAGTAGAGTCATTAAAAAAACTGGTAAAAATATTGCATTTTCTAATCCAAGTACATTAGGTAAATTGTTAATTAATAATAAAGACAAGGTTGAACAGTTGGATAACAGCGGAATTTATAAACTAAATTGTAACTCATGTACGGGAACATATATTGGACAAACAGGCCGTGCCTTTAAAACAAGAATTAAAGAACACATGGCATGCATTAGATTAAAGAAAGACACCTCAAATTTTGCAGAACATATAAACGAAAACAACCACCAATTTAATAGTGACCATAATATAAATATAATACATCGGGGAATAAAAGGGAGAAAACTTGACCGACTAGAAATATTAGAAATAAACAGAGTAAAAAAGGATCCACAAAAATTACTCATCAATAAACAAATTGATCATATATATTCACCATTATTGAAACCGATAGGTTAGACAGACATATACCTTCCTTTGTTGTTAAATACATTAAGATTAAAATTAAGCTGTTTGTAATTATAACTACCAAATATCTATGAAATACATTGGTTTTAACCACACTTAAAAGATAACAATAAACCAATAAATACAATATTATTTACCTTTCGAATTTTACTGCTGTCGTTTCCTTTTGTTACAGGCCTAATGGACACAGGGGACTACAACCAGTGACCCAACTACATTCATTGTATTAAAACGTAGATTTGTATAGATTCATTTGCATTATATAACTTCTTTTCAACCGTTCAAAAACCAACATTTTTATACACCTGCCATGTAAATTTTGTATATAACCACTAGTCTCAGTCTTGTAGAGCATTATTCTGACGATGTGCTTTGCACGAAACGCGTCAATAATCAAATAAACACAATAGAACAATTACCAAGTATTTTTATATTTTTTATAACATATCAACGTATACATAATTGTCTTGTTCTGTTTGGCACATTCAGTATGATTTTTTTTTATAATTATGTATATTAATTTATTAAAATAATTAATGACGATTTCATTCTAAACTATCATCTTAACAAATTTTTATGATTAAATGTAGAGTAAGTTTGAGATAAGATTTTGATCGAGAACGGATTTATACATGTTTAAGATTAAGGCATGATAAGGACGTATTAAGAACGTGTCATGAGTAGCCCCTTGATCTTATGATAAAAACTATATTTAATACACAGTATATTTAACTTTCTCTGACGATGTGCCTCGTACGAAACGCGTCGAAAATCACAAAAAATAAATACCTACAGATTATTTTCCGTAATCTAATGCGAAATGACTTTGTGGCTCCATCATTAATAAATAATAAAAACAAAATTACTTTGTGTACACCACTTTATTTGACAACAGTCAACATGTTTCAAGAACGATGTTCTCTTCCTCAGGACACTTCGTATACTAGTTAACAGTGAGAAAAAAAAATAATATATAATCGTGAACACAGCGAACGATAGGTATTAGCAGAAGAAGGGAGAGAATGGAAGGGGTAAGGAGAGTTAGGGGATAGGTATAACATGCAAGGAACCATTATTTATACAAAAGAAATTAAACATACATTTACAAAATATTATATCATAACGGAAATATGTTAAAAAGTGGGTTGTTTGTGAAATTAATTTGATTATTAATTATTGGCTTCTTTAAATTGACACATATTCTAATTTATGGTTCTTTAAATCAAATCCCTCAAATATGTGTGTTTCTAGAAAAAATAGTATAAGTGTTTTCAAAATTGCTCTAGTGAATGTTCGTCACACAATTTTTTAATTCAGCTTAATTCCCCTAAAAAGATTATTAAAAATATCCTTTTTACAGCATTTTTTAAAATTACTCCTTATTTGCCTAAAGAGTCAATAAAAAAAGAAAAAAAATCCATCATTTTCCTAAAATCAAAGTGAATGACTGATAAAGTTTTTTAATTTCAACTAAGGTCTGTTCTTAAAATGCAAAAAAATCAACAAATTTAATTTTGGTATTCCGATAGTTTGAATCACGTATTACCCAGACAAACACGTAACTTCATAGTGGTTTAGGCGATTTAATATATCATGTTTTCAGTCACTAGATTTAGCAGTTGATGTTTTATTTTATGTCTGTATCTTGAGTACAAAAAAGTTATATAACGTTACTTATTAATTGTACTGGCAACAGTTTTGACCACAGTATTGACCAAATATTTCATACCTTAAGACCCCGTTCCCACTTGTTCAATCCGACAAAATGTCGGGTGATCTAGAAGCAATACATTTTAAATGGAGCTATTTACACTTACACGACAACAAGTGTAAACAGCTCCATTTAAAATGTATTGGCACTAGATCACACGCCATTTTGTCGGACCTAACACACAGCAAGTGGGAACGGAGTCTTACGGTATCCAATCCAATAATTAAACATAACTTACGGTATTCAATTCCAAGAACGACATCTCTGAAATAACTTCTGGCCAAGGATTCTGGTATCGGCTGTCCATCAGATTGAATCACCGGCCCTCTCTCTACCAGCTCAAACACTAAATACAAGTGATCTTCCAGAGGATCATCCAGAACCTGGAAATGAAGAACGAAAACACTTTAAAATCGTTCATAGGAAAATTGAAATTGAGATCGTCTGAAGAAAGATACCGGGGTCGTCCAAGAGCAGAATTTCTCGACATGTGAATTATATCCTGAAAGATGGAAAAGTAAGAGCTCGGGAAAGACTGCGGATACTTCCCAGATAGAAAAATGTGACTTTTGGCTATTCCATTCTGAAAGTACCTACTAACTTTTTAGGTGAGACGAGACTGGTGAGTGGGGATAAACGCATATTTCGTGCTTCCTTTTATAAGGTAATGCACACCCGAATATCTTCTGAAGAGACTGAAGGCACTGAAGGGACGGAATATACCTACTGAAAGGACGGGAGGCACTGAAGGGACAGAAAGGACCATTATTTGTAATTTGACAGGCAATACAAAGATTGCCGGGTTTGGCTAGAACCCACTTGATATAATTAAATTACTTATTAAAAAAATAAAAATATTATAAATAAAATTTGGCTCTATATTCACTTGTTTTTTTATGAATGAAATATTTCGTCTTTGTATAAATAATCTGATAACTTCTTCATCGCAACTACTTGAAAATGTGCTTAGCACGAAACCTGTTGTAGGTAGTCTTGAAATATATAGTGGAATCATTGAAAATGTGTTTTTTTGATATTTTTTTGTTTGAATTTTAATCAAAATATGATGGGTTTCAAAACTGAAGATGATATGGAATTAATATATCGTTATATCATAGTCTCCAAATCTCATACATCTAAGTGTTTGAACGAGTGTGAATCTATTGTTAGTTAAACTTTTATTATTATTTTCTATTGCTATATTGACTGAATGCTTGTTAGATTCTGTAACTTTAACATAATGTACAAATTGTACTACTTATCTGACTGTAAATGATCTGTTAGCTCCCCTTTAATAAATAAATATGTTGTTAAGATTATTTTAATAATTTAATTGTTTTAATAATTTATGAAGCCCTGTCTCGGGCCATTTTGACGACCCTGGGGTATTCCACGTGACAGTCTCCCAGTAGGTCCATTATATCGAGTGCAAATCATTCACATGGCTGCCTCTCTCCTTTCATCCGATGGAGAAGTAATCAATTGATGATAATCTTTTGCGAAATTGTACGCGGCATTAACGCAAATAAACACGTGGAGCCTTTTATTAAAATATTGTACATTTTGAGATCAAAGTGGACGCTTTCGGAACAGATTTATTAATATTTCAGTGACGTAAAGTGAGGCGAAATTGAAATCATGGGGCGACATTGATATTGCATATATTTATTACGTATTTGTATTTACTAATTTTCATAAGACTTTTAAGAAATGGTCAACTATTATGTTCTACATATCTAAGGATTAACAGTCTGAAACGAACTTGTACTGATATTTGATTTTCTTTTTAACAAATATATCAGTAAACATCACTGATACTTTGCAGGCATTTTTGTGAGTATCTACCCTTTTATTTATTTATTTATTACATTTTAAATATTTTGTATACACGTGCACAATGGCGGGCTTTTTGCCATATAGCAATATCTTCCAACCAACCATATTCATTTGGTGAGGTAAATTGTGTTTATGACACGTACGAATTTATGTGAAAAAATTACATACATAAAACACACCATCACGCCATGTCCCTTACGGGGTAAGCAGAGACAACCGAGCGCCATACTTCTATAATTTTGCACACATTTCTGGCTTCCTTTAGATCCATGCATCGTCTCATACCTTTTTATGTTTCCTTCTTTCAAAATATCATTCACTTGGTCATGCCATCCCTTTCTGGGGCGACCCCTGCTATTCACTCCATCTCTTACACCCATGTCAATTTTTTTGGTCAGTCGTTCATCGTTCATTCTTTCAATATGTCCAAACCACCTCAAGGCATTCACTTTCATTTTACATATAACATCCTTCTTTATCTTGAATTCTCTCATGTCCTCATTTTTTATTCTATCATATATCGTTCTATTACATACTCTTCTTATTGATCTTATTTCATATATAAAACCAAAACAATAAAAAAAAACGAAGGGGACAGGAGAGGGGGCGACAAGGATAGGATAAGGAGACAAATTGAAGTGTTATGTGTAAGGAATTGATTCCTCAGATTTCTTTTGAAAGCGGGAAGTGTAAATGAAACTCGAAGTTGCGATGGGATGTGATTCCAAAGACGAGCTGCTTGTACGGAGAGTGATGTGGTGATAAATGAAGCATTGTATGGTGGGATACTGAGACTACTGAGAGTTATTTCAGTATTTGAACGAAGAGTTTTTCAGATATCCTTCAAAATCTAATGGGGTCTAAGCAAATATTAGGTATACAAATTTACAAAATTTCAAATGAATCGAATGAGTATTTTAGTCTATAATCGACAAAGTAGAATAAACACACTGTACGAGACAAAGTACACAACGCACACACATAGATACATTGTGATGAAACTTTCACAATACAATCTCAGCTTGATACTAGTTGATAATCTGCAACAAAAAATTCCTATGAAGTTGCGAATTCATAACTCCCTACTATATCCCCTTGGAGTAGCGAGGAGTAAAAACATTTCGAGTTTCTTACGAAAATTAATGACGCGTAAAGTTTGCTCTGTCGTAAAGTTAAAGTAGGTATCGGTCTATAGATATTTCCTCTCCTCCAGTGTTGCCATCCTGAAAATAATTCTACGCTTAATTAATGACGCAATGAACATGGTAGCGAGTCACTGAACATCGCCAGAACATATTGTTTGTAAGAACCCGAGGAGTCTCATCTGACGATAAACTTCAAAGGCATATCTATAGTCGGGGATTTTATGGAGATACTTTACCAATACGTAGAATCAATAGTTGGATTATACTCAATTAGTTTATCATTTGTTTTTGGGTAACTCACAGGTACCTACAATGTCAGTGTTCGGTAAATGTGGTTACACTTCCAACCTTTTCCAAAAAGTATTGCTACATACATACATAAGTAGTCAGTAGTCATCATAATCGTCCACAACTCGTCGTGCCGTGTACATCTCAGTTCAATATTTTCGATGAAAGACGAAATATACATATTTCACGTTATCAACTAAAACTACGCGCCGTGCGCATACAAATACCCAAACCGTGTTTGAAAGTGGTGTGTTATACCAACATTATAGTGTTGTGATATAGAGGTTAGAGTGGGTGCCTTCCCTGAAGACCTCTGATTACGAAGAAAGAAGTTCGCCACCAGGTAGGTACAATATACTTGTTATTGGGTGCGTGTTAAATTAATATTCGACATAGTACTTGTTAGTTGCCCGAAAAGTATCGTAAATAATAATAATACAGTGGTACCTCGACATACGAGTTTAATTCGTGCGCAACCTTGCTCGTATCTTGAATTACTCGTATCTCGAAGCAAATTTCCCCATACAAAACAATTGAACTACCATTAATCCGTTCCAACACCCAAAATGTCACCCCAGTTATTTTTGTTACGTGGTTTTGAATAGTAAAAACGTATTTATAAATGACAAATATTTACTGTACAAAAATAAAAAAGAGAATGTAAAGAAAAAAATTAGATATCCTCACTGGTCCTTGCCTTTTTCGCTACATTTTTCTCGCTTTCACCTGTAGGCCGTTTAGAAAAAAACATGTCCAAGGAGGTTTGTTTCTTCCTCCCTCTCAGAATGTTCCGGAAATGAGTAAGGCAAGTGTCATTCAAAAGATCAGATGCACGACCTGTTGCAACTTTTTCTGGATGTTTCTTTTCCACGAACTGTGAAACTCTCTTCCACATTCCTAAGATCTCCTTTATCTCACTTGTAGAAATAACCTCCTCCTCTGCCTCCTCGAAACCAATATCTTGCATAACCTCCGTATGCTGCTGTGACTGTAACTCTTGTATCTACCGGCCGACCTGCTAAACCGAACTCGTATCTCGAATTTCGCTCGTAACTCAAAGCAAAAAATCACTCGCTCGCCGGCTCGTATCTCGAAAAACTCGTATGTTGGGGCACACGTATGTCGAGGTACCACTGTATTCCCTTCTGTCTATATCCAAGAGTAAGATAATATTCATTTTGCACGCACCCAAAAAAAATTTGCAACAATTATTTCTTATTTCACAATACATGCCCTTCTGGAATAAAGGTCTTGTGTTATAGAATGTACGTTAGAATCCCATGTTATGATTCTAGCATATAATCTTTGTACTGTTCCTTCTATGTTCCAGGCATGATCCTATAATTTTGTTTTTCTCATTTGTTAAAAATTGTATGTATACTTTAACAATTTCTTGATGTCCTGTTATTATGTACCGTGATGTCCTGTTATTATGTACCGTGATGTCCTGTTATTATGTACCGTAGTCTATCATTTACTGTTTTTCCATTGTTCTAAATCTCATACTATGTTATTATATTCTACTGTACTGTTGGATATCCAAAATAAAAAAAAATAGATAGCACCAAACTTCTTGAGCCTTTTCGCCGTAGAGGGGGGCGATTTGCACATATACCAACCAAGTAAAAATACACAAATTTGCAATCTGCGCACCCATGTGACGGGTTCAATTTGTTTTACGATAGCTAAACGTTGCTTAATGACATTAATATTATTTACCTATAGTTTCTCTCCTACTGAGTTAACTCTGTTAGCAGATGTCAGTAGTTATTTATTTATTTATTTAATATTGCTTCTCGGGCAACTAACAGGTACCATGTCAAATTTTAATTTAAAACGCACCAAATAACAAGTTGCCACATTCTAGAGACTTACGATACACAATTAAAAACTGTGTCTCCACCGGGAATCGAACCCGGGACCTTTGGATCAGCAGTCAGATATCTAACCAACTGAGCCACGAAGGCCGATTGAGAAATGATTGGGAAATAACATAAAACTAAATTTTCCGATGATTCAATGGATTTCAAATCGACCATATCAGTATGAACTTAATGGTTGTTTTATCAATGCTATTTGCGGTTGAGTTTGGTATTAAGAGACATATCTTCAGATCGTAAACTTTAACCGCAGATACCACCACTTTATGACCGTAACATCAACATAACGTTTGAAACTGTTTCATAAGCAGATTCTCATGGCTGTCAGTTGAATTTTATAACTTTAAAACATTCTAGGAAGAAATAATATTTATATTGAGATATGAATTGGAAAGAAAATACGACGAACGTACACATAAGTATGAAAGCACAGGACCAAGAATCTATACGAAAGACTTCACAGTTTGAGTTCTTGACGTTATACATGTAGGCCATGACTCATTTTCAATTTGTATTACAAATATAGTGCTGTTTTTGACGTTTGTAAGTTATAAGAGTAAGTTTTGTTCTAATGTGTGTTGGTGAATTGATTTCATTGTTATTTAATGTGTTAAAGTTTTATTGTAGGTATAAATAAAAAAAGTGTTCAACTATTATTCATCGTTTTAATGGTTCGAGACTGAGATTTAAGCATTATAATATAATATTTTATTCATTTTATTTTATTTTTTAACAGATTTTTAATCATCTCAATAGAGACGAAGTTGGAATATTTACTGTAGGAGAACCGGGAAATCAAGGCACCTACAGGGCTTACGACCTGTCATCGGCTGGTTTACGTGATCACTTTATGCGCTTGCGCAACGTTCAACGTATTTTATTTTATTAAAAAGGGTACATCATCATACATCCAGCATACAATTTTCATAAAAAGAAAATAATATTGGTTATTATTATGATTGCTGGATTATTATGTAGGTATTATTATATTCAACATAATTCATATGTAGGTATTATTTAAATAAAAAAAATATAACGGAATGGCACACATTACCCATATACTCGCTTTATGATAAATGGGTTTTTATAGGACATTTAAATAGAAAATTTAGTGTTTAATATGCGCATGGATATATTTAACTCGCCCTTAAATTAATTTCATTGATAAATATATAAAGGAATTCTTACATTTAAGTCATTTTAAACTCGACGAGATAATTTTAAGACTTTTTTGTGATTCGAATATAGCTGTGAGGCACCGGCTTAGAATAGTGCTTCCACTCTTTTCTATTATTGTTTTCGAGTGTCCCGTAAGAGCCGGGTAATCGAAAATACAACAGGTAACAATAACATCTCACATAGTTCAGCAATGAGGTTCACCACCCATTCTGAATATAGTGCCTTTTTAGGTGAGTAGAGACTGGTGTGTGGATATACACAGATATGTTGTGCTCCCTTTTATAAGGCAATGCACACCCGCACACATTTCGCTGGTTATCCCACATTGTGGGATATGCCTAGATGGTATGAATGAATGAATGAAAGCGGTTTTTGAATCGTGTGAGAGGTGACGGTGGACAGAGTATGTGGTTTTACGAGGGACGGTCGGCGTTCGTCGGTTTGTATGCGTGCAAACGTGTGCTTCACTGATGAGCGTTGGCTTTCTGTTGCGAAATCTGACGTCTGTTTACTTCGACTTCACCCAGAAACGAATGAAGATAATGACTATGCTCCTCCCTCGAACATGAGATCTGATCTCAAATGAGAGATTAATGTTATTTTTTTACTATTTTTAATGTATGTCAATCATTTTTATTAAATAATAAAATAATATATTAGCGAATTAATATATCAAAAGAGACTAAGAAAGTAGGCATCTACAGGGCTTAAGACCTGTCATCGGCTGGTTTAAAATACTAACCAGTTAGCCACTAACGATATGAAGAATTATGAGTCAAAATCAAGTGAACATACCTCCACAAGTTTGACGACATTGGGGTGATCCAGTTTTTTCAGTACGGCAATCTCCCTCCTAACGAGATCCAAGGGATCTGGAGGAAGCCTTCCTCTCCGAAGCGGTGGAGCTCTTCCAAACAGACCGGCCTTCCGTAGAAGCTTCCTCTTGGATAAGATCTTCATCGCCTGTAAATCAAATAAACGAAACAAGTTGAATTCTTTGCTTTTTTAAACACACGATTGATCAAACTAATAAGAACAATTTCACTTAATAATACGCGAAAAAAAATCCATTCCACTTTGTCGATAAATTTGGTGACTTTCTTTTGGTGGGATATGATGGAATGAATGAAGGAAAAGGTGTATTAAATGATCAGCTTGATAGATTACAAATAATTTTCAATGCAGCTGCGATGTTGATATATGGAGCTGACACAAGATGTCAAACAAAACCCGAACTACACTGGTTAAAATATCCAGAACAAGTGGACTATATGGTATGCCTGATGGTGGCTAAGGCTCTGAACGACTTGACTCCATACTATATTCAAGAACTTTGTCAAAAGAATGTTCCATCAGAAATACAGCTTACATTGAAACCATCTGGATCACAGAGTACTAACTCATTAAAGGAATTGGACAGAGTCAATAAGGTGGCTTACATTGATCGCGGTTTCTTGACATTCGTATAGCTCAGAGCATTGACACCTTCGTTAGACTTCTTAAGACTGCCTTGTTTCGAAGAGGCAACAAATAAGCTATAGCGTCCTTGTAGTGATCTTGTGTCACTGAACTGGGACGCTTTATTTACGGCGATGGCCGATTTACTAATGATATAAATAACAATTAAGTACCTACTACAAATAATAACACTCAATTATTATTATTACCATTATACACTTCCTCAAAATAATTAGCAGATCAATGCGTAAATTGTAAATTATTTAAAAGAGCAAAATAAAATGCAACAATGTATCATCAAGCTTTCAATTGGGAATAGTTCACCCATCCAGATACTTAACATATAAAAAGAATAGGCTCCGAGGAAGTCTCTATACTACCTATCAACGCTAATGATTCCCGATTATCAACGTTTAAAAAATATTTGACGATTCTACATGTATTCGTTATTACCGATTTTCGAATTTAAATTATTGTTTTTTCGAAAAATCTATATTTCTAAATTACGGCTAAACGATTTTAGAAGGCTGACATAATGAACGGTAGGTAATATTATTATTTTACGAGAATGCTAAAGTCTTTTAATCACGTTACCTTTTAAGCTGCATATTTTCTATTTTTTTTCTAATTATACCTCATGGCTATATATTATGTTCCATATTCAATAATTAATTGTCTTGAATTGAACACGTATTAGAAGGAACATTTTGCGTTGATAAACCGTGTGCATTTGGAGGACACGCGCCTTGAATTCAACACGAGTTTTTAAGTGCATTAGCGCAACAAACTAGTGCCTAATTCGAGGCAGTACTTGCCTCCTAATCAACACGGAAAGGTAAATACGCAACCCAACCAATTCCTTCAAAATACGGGCAGTATCGTCCAGAGCCAATTTTACCAATTTTAATTTCGCCAGGGCTACAACAGTGACATTATATACTTTTTAAGTTTTCTTTACGGGAATGAATTGCTAAATTTTATAATTGTGTGACTAATATTCACTAAATAAATTTTGAACATACATATTTTAGGAACACTGTTTAACATATTTGAGAGAATTGATTTCAAATTCGACGTTTATGTTTACATGCCCTATTAACGAGAAACATATTTTGTTAAAACATATACGCAAACAAAAGATGTCTGACTATTTTATATAATAATTATAATTGATATAGAGTTAACTTTCAGGGTTTACGTGAATGCTAGATCGCGACTCATAATAAATAACACAGCAAAAGATTTATGAAGTCTCAAACACGGAATTGTGAATTAACATAAATGAAACAACGTTGCGACTAATTAAAATTTCAATTAAAAATCCTATGCCACATTGTTTGTCAAAGAAGTAAGTAAAAAAAAAAACACTCCCATCCCACATAGGGCCGGTATTACAGTCGGCCCTCAACTCATTGAGTTTGTTGAACTCCAGATTAATGTTAAGGGGAGATTGAATCCATTTCCGTATTACAGTGCAATATGACATGTCAGTTATAAATCTTCAATTATATCTGTCAATTTTAAATAACCTCAAATAATACGAATTACAAAACGGGACGCTACGACTTGAAATACTATTGTTTTATTATCCAACATGGTAAATTTATTTTTTTTTCACCAAAATAATGCTTTTAAATGCCCATGTTCGTTTCAATATGGCATTCAGTTTGTTTTTTTTGTGTGGCGCCACCGTCGATACAACTAACGCCTCTAGTGATTAGAACACTGAAACTACACGCGTTGCCTAGCAATGAGTCGAGAAATGACAGTTGACTCACCGTTAAGTACTGAATCCGCCAGAAAGGTTGAGTTAAATATTTGTCGTTTTAGTGACGTATTTGAGGGAAATTTAGCCTTAACGGACACTATATTTCTGCTAAACTTGAGTATAGCTCTTAAACTGAGACTGTAATACCGGCCCATAGTCAGGTAACTGAACTCCACAGAAAAGAGAAGTTTAATAATTGCTGCATAAATATTTTCAAAGATATTGCATTGTCAACTTAATTAAACTGTCTGCATTCCAAGCAGTTTCTATGATTATTTTCATTAAGTTTCATTGTTTCGAAATATTTTCACGAACGTTGAAGATTTCAATTTCTGACTGAGATTCGTTTTTACTCCTCACTAACCCAAGGGGATATAGTGGGGAGTTATGATTTCGCAATTTTTTTTTGCAGATTATCAACTAGTATCAAGCTGAGATTGTATTCTGAAAATTTCATCACAATGTATCTGTGTGTGTGTGTGCTATGTGCAGTGTGCTATGTGCAGTACGTACGGCGTGTTAATTTTTACTTTATCGATTATAGACTAAAGTACTCATTCGATTCTTTTCAAATTTTGCAAATTTGTATATCTAATACTCGCTTAGATCCCATTAGATTTTGAAGGATATCTGAATAGTGCTTCTCAATTTTTTTAACTGTCAAATATTTCAAAGTGAGCCCAAGCTCAGGAAATTTAAAATTTGATATTTTTATTTTCAAATTGATAAAAAGACACATCACTTTTATAAAATGACATTGAAGAGTTATCAAGTTTTCATAATAAAATATTTAAATAAAAAACAATTTATCAAACTCATTTCATGAAAATGCTGAAAATTTTCCATACAAAATTTGAATAATTTATAGAATGACTTGTTAGTGAGGAGTTTAGCATTGGCCACAACCCACTCGTTTAAATAGTTTTTTTTTAAATCTAATAAAACTTTACTTTTATTCGGCTAGTTGCAACGATATTGTTTTACCGTTTTTGCATGATTTCAATGTAAACACAGTTAAAATCATAATAATTTACATTCCTAAACATGATTTTACTGTGAACTAATTCAAAATGAAATAAAACATTAAAAATTGAGTAATTTAATATATTATAGTGAAAAATTTATTAGGTACTTATTTATCAAATAAAAAAAAATATGTGAAGTTCTTTGAGAAGGGTGTAGGTACAAAATTATTATTTATTTATTTATTCATCTTTCTGTACACAATATAAACAAATATACTGTAGGTACCCTGGCAGGCTTATTGCCATTTGGCAATTTACTTGATTTCAATGATATCTAATGATAATTTTGTGGAATTCACTTTGTGGCTTTTCTGTTAAGCTCTTACTCTTTAGAAATACTTTCATTCATTCATTCATACCATCACGGCATATCCCACAATGTGGGGTAACCAGCGAAAGGTGTGCGGGTGTGCATTTCCTTATAAAAGGGAGCACAACATATCTGTGTATAGGTACCCACACACCAGTCTCGTCTCACCTCAAAAGGCACTATATTCAGAATGGGTGGTGAACCTCATTGCTGAACTATGTGAGATGTTATAATTGTTGCCTGTTGTATTTTCGATTACCCGGCTCTTACGGGACACTCGAAAACAATAATAGAAAAGAGTGGAAGCACTATTCTAAGCCGATGCCTCACATCTAAGGGAATCTTTAGAAATACGATTTTTGTAACATATGAAAATGAAATGAAATCAAATTTAATGATTTCTTTTCTATTATTTACATATATATTACAATAGCAAAAAGTAACTTACAAAATAACGACTGCACCCAATATAACACAGGGATTATCCCTAGCATATTGGAGAGTAAAATCTCTAATTGACAGCAAAGCGCAAGAGAGTGTCAATGGTATGGATCTTTCCATTGTCTCTGTCTTAAATATACCTTCATTATTGTTGACAAACCTCTTTGTTATAAAAAAATAAATAAAAAAAGACTTATAAACATACTACGTACCTACAATTGTTTCCATTTGAAAATTTACTGCCTCACTAGACGAGTCTGTTCTGAGACAGTACTTTTTCAATTTGGTCTAAGGTTAGATCTTATTGAATACAAAATAATTAACAGAAATAATTAAAAATTAACAAGAAAAATATTCAGTGACCTCTCAATTATTTTAACCTATAAAATTGTAGTGGAAATGATGAATGGCACCAAGCTATGGTAGAGATTCTCAGTAGCGTCTAGTCCCAGCTCTTCTTTTATGCATTCTTAGGTTAGGTTCAAGTTTGTTTATAATAATAATAGCGACTCGCGTGAGCGAGTTGCTTTATAAATTGAATTATAAATTATTATAAGTTAAATTTACATTTTTAATTTAATTTTTCGCATTTAATATAAAATTTCACAGCTCATTTGACTTAATACTACGAGATCTCAACCAATCAGAGAGCCAACCGGAAACAAAATGCGGAATGGTAAATGCGGATTGTAGACGCTAGTGAGGATCTCAGGTTATGAAGGCACAGAGTAGTGAACTATGACAGGATATGAGTAGATTATATTCTGTCATTACTTCTCAATCAGTCGATTACCAGAATATTATAGAAAATGTTGGACTTCTCCAAATACATCAAAATAAAATAAAATTTCAGGAAACAAAAAAATACCATAAAAAGAGGAATAATAAAATATTAGAATGATTCATCTCGCATACTCCACATAATGTCTCAATCGCTACTAAAATCATAACGGTAATATTTTTTAAGAGACGCATTACAATTAGTTTTAGCGCAAAAAAAACACTCTTCCTATGCTAACAGGTCGTTACTGAGATAAATGCGAGAGATCGGAATTATTTGACAGGCATTCAAAATGGACCATTTGTCAAAAATTCAAAGGTCGCCATTTGCATCTCCCTCCCACTAATTGGCGCTTTGTGAATTTGACATCTTGTCTCTGGATTCATTCCTCTTAACCTTACTTACCTACCTACATCTTTTAAATTAATTATCCTTTTTCACTTTTCCCGACAATTATTCGTCAATTCGGCGAATTGTGTATTTATTAATTTAGGTACTGATTTTATTTAAAATTTAAATTCTTATAAAAACAGAACAGTAAATAATAAATTAATTTTAACGTAAGTACCATTCAACTATTTTAAGACTTACTTAGGTACTAACTACAGCACAACTCTAGTAGTAGTAGTAATAACTTTTATTTAGACGCAAAAAAATACAAAATTAATACATCTAGTGTAAACAAAAAGTATATATTTTTTTTTTTGAAACAATAATTATGGTACAGAGTATGACACTAAATTATTAAAACATGTAAAAGTATGGAGAACATTAATATTTTTTAACTATGTGTTCAGCACCTAGCATACGAAAGGTGGCAACACTTGTGGTTTCTTTTATTTTTAAACTATTATATATTTTGAGACCTTTATGGTATAAACAATTTTGTGTACCTACTTGTTAATCTTGTTTTTGGAAGTCTAAAATCCTGACATCCTCTCGTAGGGTAAGTGTGAACATTGGCATTGAATAATATATTTTTCTGCATATATTTTGGAAGCATATTATTTTTTAGTTTGAAAATCAAAGTTAATGTGTTGTATATAATATCCCCTATTCAGTAACTATTGTAAATAAATTAGGAACGTTCTAAAATTGCAGATTTTAGATTTGCGGTCTTATTTCAGCGTTATAAAATATCAGCTTGGACTAAATGGAATAGGAACATGCCTATTTTGGCCGGAACGTTCTTTAAAAAAATCTGAATCAGACGTATTATGAATAATTATGAAAATGATTAAATTTTCATAATTTTCATAATTATTCAAAATACGTCTAATTGAGTAACTTTTTAAGAACGTTCCGGCCAGTGTAGGTACGTTCCTATTCCATTTAGTCCAAGTTGATATTTTATAACGCTGAAATAACACCGTAAAACTAAAATCTACAACTTTAGAACGTTCTTATTTTAGTTACAATAGTTACTGAATAAGGGGTAATGTATTGCTTTACTGTCATTAATTTATATTGAACGAATTCTTATTTACTTTAAAAATGATAAAAACCATATCACTGCTCAACATTCTCACGATACAAGACACAGACATCAACTAATCACTCCGAAGACAAACACTACATACGGGCAAAGACATAATCAATACTTGGCTCCAAAGATTCTTAATTTAGTTGCAAAAGATATAAAGAACATACATTTAATAGAAAATACAAGACTAAAACATACAATACAAACATTGTTATATAACAAAGGTATCAATCAACTATTGTCAGCAAATTCTCAATTCATAACAACATATACGACAAAACTACTAACATAGGACTCAATTAGTGGACCATGGGCTACACAATCATTCTTATTTTTTGATATTCTCTTTCTTATTAAATATAGATGTAAACGAGTGGGTTCTGTATGGAAAATTTTCAGCATTTTCATTCAATTATTTTTTATTTAAATATTTTACTATGAAAACTTAATAATTTTTCAATGTCATTTTATGAAAGTGTTGTGTCCAATTTGAAAATAAAAATTTTAAATTTTAAGTTTACTGATCTTGGGGTCACTTTCAAATATTTGACCGTTAAAAAAATTGAGAAGCACTATTCAGATATTCTTCAAAATCTAATGGGGTATAAGCGAGTGTTAGATATACCTACATATTTGCAAAATATGAAAAGAATCGAATGAGTACTTTAGTATACAATTGATAAAGTAAAATAAACACGCCGTACATAGCACGCAGCACACAGCACATAGCAAACACACACATAAACATTGTGATGAAACTTTGAGAATACAATCTCAGCATGATACTAGTTGATAATCTGCAATAAAAAATCCCATTAAAATTGCGAAATCATAACTCTCCACTATATCCCCTTGGGTTAGTGAGGAGTAAAAAAATCATGCAAAGGAAAAAGATCAAATTGTTGGAGAAATAGAGGCAGTAGGTATAATATGTTAATCTAAAATCATTAATCTCTGTAATTAGCTTTAGCTCTGCTGTCTTTGCTACTGTTTTTTTTATTTCCAAGAAAAACTAATTAATGTCCTATACAAATGGTATATGTTTGTTCTTTAAAACATTTCTTCATTAACGAGGCTAATCCAAAGAGATTTCTTCATTGTTATAACATTACATAAATACAGAGGGTTGAAATTAAGAGTCAAATTCAGTTGAACATCACATCATAATAATATGTATACACAGCATACTTACTGGGGAAGGGGAGAGAGACAATAAGAAAAACCACCCTATTCTAGTCTCTAGAATTACAATTTTTCACGGCTACATCATATCCATTTTACATATACGTTTTTTCAATAAATCAATCAGATTTCTAACGTACTAATTTCAAAAAATATATTTATTTTTACATACCTACACGGCTTCACACCACTAAACAAAAACATATTTATATACACACGTCTACACTTATAAATTACAACAATCAATACTCAACAACTCCAATATATTTTTTCATTAAGTACATACACAAATTACAATTAGTACACAAACTACGTCATCTCAATCCATTCAAATATTTTAAGGTAAATTAAAAAAACTTTATTTGTCAAATAGTTCCTAAATTCCTTCTATATCCTTCCGTAACCTCCTTTTCCTCATTGCTATGATCAGTGTTATTTTTATTATTCTTTTATTTTTAAACTCTCTTTTCATTTTTTTCTCTTTGTAATTTTTTTTTTATATTTCTTACTCTTTTATGTTATTTTTTATCAATTTATTTCTCACTTCATTAGTACTGTACCAATTTAACTAAGAGACTTCACGTTGCTCGGGTTGGTTGGAAGAAATTGCCTTATGGCAATAAACCTGCCTTTTTACACATGTACATAAATTATATAAATAAATAAATAAATAAATTAAGAAAATAAAAAACATTTTTGATGAAAAAAATACACCTAAAGACAGACCGCGACACACTAAATTTAAATTTAACGATGTATACATAGGGCCGGTATTACAGTCTCGGTTTAAGAGCTAAACTCAAGTTTTTCAAAAATATAGCGTATTACAGTGTCCGTTTAGGCTTAATCTTCCCTCAAATACGTCACTGAAACGACAAATATTTAACTCAACGTTTCTGGCGGATTCAGTACTTAACGGTGAGTCAACTGTCATTATTGCTAGGCAACGCGTGTAGTTTCAGTTTCTATCACTAGAGGCGTTAGGCAACGAGTGTAGTTTCAGTGTTCTATCACTAGAGGCGTTAGTTGTATCGACGGTGGCGCCACACAACAAAACAAACTGACAGCCATATTGAAACGAACATGAGCATTTACGAGTATATGCATTATTTTGGTGAAATAAATTTAATTTACCATGTTGGATAGTAAAACAATAGTATTTCAAGTCGTAGCGTCCCGTTTTGTAGTTTGTATTAATTGAGATTATTTAAAATTTGACAGATAATAACCACAGAAAAAGTAAAATATGTCTATAATTGAAGATTTAGTAACTGACATGTCATATTGCTCTGTAATACGGAAATGGATTCAATCTCCCCTTAACATTAATCTTGAGTTTAACAAACTCAATGAGTTGAGGGCCGACTGTAATACCGGGCCATATATTATTATTTAGTTCCCAAATATAAAATACGTTCAGATAACGTGAGTATAATGTACCCAAATTGCTTAATATGATGCCGACATCTAAATAGTAGGATAAATAGTAAATTTTAAATATTTTTTTTCCCCACTCAAAAGAAACGTCTTTGATATAAAGAAAAAAATATTTTACATCTTTATTCTATTGCGGCAATTTTTTTTTTAAATTTGAAGTTATTTTATACTTTTTTTAGTAAAATTAGTTTATGAAAAACCCTTTTTTATTGTAGCTTACTAAAAAACTTCAAGGTCTACGATGTAGATTTTAACTTCAAACGAAAGAGAAGTAAATTCAAATGTTGATAGCCCCTGACTGGAGTAAAAAATATAATCGTATTAATAATTCGATTAATCGTATTAATAATCTTATTTTTTTATAGAACACAACAGCAAACAAAAAAATTTATACAAATATAATTTTTATACTGTCAATTATAGCATTCTAAAATATATTACATAAACATTTGTTAACAATTTCGAAAACAGGATGGGTAAAGAGAGAGGTAGGGAGGGGGGGGGGGAAGCATCTACCACTAGAAACTCATATTATGATCGTTAAAATTAATCGTATAAATTTTGTTCTCAGAATTTAATTTATTATTAAAAAAAAATGTTTTTTTTTCATTTATTGTTTTTTGAGTATTTTTTTTCTGTATTATTAATTTTTCTTGCCTATATTTTTTGTTTTGTTTGAATTATTTTGTTATATATATGATTTTGGTGGTGCACACTGCACATGTTTGTTTTTTAATAAATAAATAAATATGAAAATCTACCGGCTAAGCTTTTAACTACTATTCATTATTCATGGTAATTAATAAAACAACTTTAAATTTTACCTTTGTGAAAAAATAAAAATATTTGGTGGCATACAATATCTTTTCATGTTTCATACATTAGTATGTAATTTAGTGTGACCTGTGAGAGTGTGAGGTCTACAACAATCCACGGTTGCTCGGTCCGCGAATTACCAAAGATAATCTTAGAGTTTAGGTCCCGCCGAAGCGGGAAACAAAAAATTGTCTTATAGACTCATTTGAGTGTCCCCCTCCACGGAAATCTTTAGTAAAAGGCGAAAGATTTATTCGTATTGAAGGGAAACCAGAGTGCCAAATAGGACCGCAGTCGAAGCTTATATCAATAAGTTCGCAACCACTCGCACGGGTTTTACGTACGATACTAACGCCATCTGTGAAACAAAATTTTAAGCTATTTTCATTATTGATCATTTTTTACTTGAAATACCTATGTATTTTGTACAATGCTCTTTCGTTTATATAAAATTTCATTTAAAAAATAGTTAATACATATTATTAGAATAAAATATATACATGAAAAATGGCGTTTATATAGCTTATTTTGTCATACACGGAAGTCATTGCCGATATAATAACTAGGTGAAATAAACCATTTTTATTACTAAACATTAATTATTTGAGGTATACTCATCTTATTGGCGATAAATTAATTTAAATGAAGTATTTCTACTAAATAGAATTAATATGCTAATTATTGACAGTAAATTAAGATAAATAACGGTTTGAAATGCTAAAAAGTGTCTCCTCTAATAACTTTTGATCAGCTCGATGTACCTATTTAGCCTGAAACTTCATATCATGTCGATAATTAAAATTTTCAAAACTCTCATACCTAAAATTTTGATTTTTTGTTCCAGTCAGGGGTTATGAACATTTGAATTTTTATTTTATATTTCCACGAATCTCAAAACCAGAAAAAGGTATCTACACCGCTGAAAATTAGTGTAAAAAGACAAATAGGAACAGTACCTATCACAAACTTTTTATACAAGCACATAGTACCTACCTACACAGCAAACACACAGATACTTACATTGTAATGTAACTTTCAGAATACAATCTCAGCATGAGAATCTCACACACACATCATTTATTAAGAGAATCTCACACACACACACACACACACGCACATTTTTGTTTTATAAATAATAAAGTTGATTTATATGTGCAATCACAATATTTCCCATAGAGAAGTTAGGAACAATGTAAACATAGACGTGCTTAGAGATTAATATAGAGATAAAAAAATATAAAAAATCAATACTTATTGAAAAAACATATTTTAAAGTATTAAGTATTGTAACACTATGTATATTTGGGGCACACCATACAATTGGGCAGAGAAAACCAAACTGCTGAAGTCCAAAGAAGAATTGGACTAAACTGGGCAGCCTTTGGGAAAATGGGTCATATACTTAAAAACCGCAAAATACCCATAAACCTTAAGCGGAAAGTATACGAAACGTGCATATCACCAGTAGCAACATATGGCTTAGAGACTGCGACACTGACCAAACGAAGCATGGAAAAAATAAGGATTACTCAAAGAGCCATGGAAAGAACTATGTTGGGTATAACCTTGAGAGATAGAGTGCGGAATGAAATAATTAGGCAACAAACAAGAATTATAGATGTCGCCAAACGTATAGCAACTCTAAAATGGCGGTGGGCAGGTCACGTGGCCAGAAGCTCAGATGACAGATGGCTAAAAAGAGTCATAACATGGAGACCAAGAGCAGCAACCAGGAGCGTGGGGAGGCCACCATTGCGATGGAGAGACGACATTGTAAGATATGCTGGTATAAACTGGATGCAGGCAGCTCAAGACAGAGCAAAGTGGAGAGAAATGGAGGAGGCCTTCGTCCAGGAGTGGACGGGAGTAGGCTAACAAGAAGAAGTATTGTTAGGAATACACAAGAATGACATCACTCATATAACATTACATACTTCCTCAACAGTGCATTCCAACCATACCCAGGTCCTAAGAGGTTGTATCAGTGATCTTTTTTAAAATTTCCCTTTTGAATATAGATTCAGATGCAATAAAAATGTCAATATGGTCATTTAATTGGTCATTGAAGTATTTACATATTCTATAAAGCGGTATCCTGAATCCTGCATTAGTTATCGGAGTATTTGTGAAAAAAAGTTGATAATATTCAATAAAAAAACCTTAAAGATGAAAATAACTCTCTCCAATATATCCCCTTGGGGTAGTGTAGAGTAAAAAATGCAAACGAAGAAATGAAGCGAATGCAAATTAATATTTTGCACATCCCTAGTCTTATGTAACTAAGGGAAGAACCCACAGAGTAAAACCCAATGGGTATGAACATTTCCCTTCCGAGTCTGAACTTATTCCTCTTCGTTTGTGGTTTATATTTTAATTTAGACAAACTCTTAAGAACACCATTTCCACGCTCATTTCCATACTAATGGTACCACAAATATTTCTAGCTAATTTAAATATTTCTCTCTACTTCAAATCCGCAACCAGCCAATTCAAAAACTTCTTTATAATATGCAGAACATTCACCTATTACATGGTGAAATTTGCATAGTTTAAAATTCGTGGATGGAATCATTTTCCGAATCACTTGCCCTAACTGCTGCCAACGTACCTATTTTTCAATTTGATATACCATCATTATTTCTTATCAAATCGTTTTGAAAAAAATAATTTAGATAGTTTGAGTATTAATAAAGAAAAATGTATCTACTTTTTGACAATGTACTCTATAAATTCTTGTAGAAAAATAATGGCATACCCCGATTTTCAACGTTTATCTTATATTTTTAACAAAATATAAGGCGCAGTTCAACATATTTTTTTTTAAATTAAAGAAGACAAAATTATTTAGAAAAATATGATGTGATGATTTTTAATCAATTCACATACTTAGGATCTCATCTTACGGAATGCAATGAGGAATCGGAGGAAATAAAGAAAAGAATCTCAGCAGGTAACAGGACATATTTCTCCTTGGTACCAGTGTTTAAATCTCGAAACGTCCATAGAAAAACCAAAATTATCCTATATAAGACAATTATAAGGACTGTGGTTACATATGGGTGCGAGACGTCGACACTTACAATAAAATCTGCTGAAGCTTTGGATATATTTGAGAGGAAAGTTCTCCGCCGCATATGTGGACCAGTGAAGGATGGGGAAGAGTGGCGTATAAGGTAAAACGATGAACTGTCCAGAATATATGAAACACCCAGTATCTCAACATATATAAGACTATCGAGATTGAGATGGGCTGGACATGTTCAGAGAATGCCAAATATGCGAATTCCAAAGAGAATTATGAGTGATCATCCAGGAGGAAAAAGGAAGATAGGAAGACCCAGGTTGCGATGGCAGGACGAGGTGAGGAGGGATGCAGTACAGCTCTTAAGCATTACAAACTGGAGGACGGCAGCTGAGGACAGACGGGGTTGGAGGCAGAAGTGGAAGGAGGCCAAGGCTCGACTTGGGCTGTAGCGCCATCGAAGAAGAAGATGATGTGAAGTTGCATTAATGCTTCAGGTTTAGTAAATAAATCTAAAAAATATTTATTTCCCATTCAGCGCCATTGCGAAATAAAAGTTTTTTTGGTTTATTAACTTTAACCTGATGCATTAATGCAACGTTACATCGTATTTTTCCAGATATTTTGATCTTCTTAAACTTATAAAAAAAATGTAATGCTCTATACCTCATAGTTTTTAGAAATTTAAGATAAATGTCAAAAATCGGGGTAAGCTTATTATTTTCCTACAAGAATATATACAGAACATAATTAAAAAGTTAAGGTATATTTTTCTTTATTAATATCCAAACTAACTAGGTTATTTTTTTCAAAATGATTCGTTTTGTAGTAATGATGTAAATTCATATTGAAAAAATAGGTACGTTGGCAGCAGTCACCCTCTTAAAAATAAAATTTGGAATGTGAAACGTTAGCATTTTCTTTAAAAAATGAGCTCACAAAGGATTAGAACGTCCTGTTTTTAAGCCTCAATTACGTATATTGAGAGGTTCTTCGTAGTTCTACCACTCCAACCCCATACGGGGACGTTGTCGAAATGAGTCTATTCTACCTCGGGATAGCTGGTAATCGGACAACACTACAAGAGCATGGAAAGAGCACTTATTATTTTACCAACGTCAGATGAGCTGTCAAAGTTGACATTAACCGCGATAATTTAAACATAAAAATAGCAAATAGTGTTCAAAATCATAAAAATATGTTTTTGGGGAATTCCCCACAAATTGGCAACGCTGTTCCTAACGTTCATTCCAATGCCTTTCTTTTTTGTCTCCGTTACACACAATTTGTGTCTTTATTTATAATTATGTCGCACGATTTGATCATTTTTCTATAACCATTCCTCCTCTGATATTCCAAACTGCCACTCTGCACTCGGTTCTCTTCTTTTCGCCTACCCCCTGGATCAAAATATGACGAGTGGCGGGCTGCATCGATGAAAATATATAGGACAGCCATTTATTTTATTTTATTTATTTATTTATTTTTCACACCTTTATCACATTATTGGCTAGTTTCTTTATATATGGATTTTGTCATTTTAAACTACCTACGTTATTATATATTTAGAGATCTGAAATTGGCTAAAACTAATTAAAGTCATTTCCATTGAATCCGTCAGCTATCAATATGCCGATATGCCTATGTCAGGGGTTCAGTTTAAGTGACAATGATTAATGCGGCTATTCCGCCGTTTTAAAAATCTCATGAAATATTCATGTCTTGTCCTTTTTCAGAACACAAAGAATAATGAATAGCCCTAATATCGCACAAAAGGACACAGGATCCCATGGTAGGTACCACACCTGGCAAGGTATGTACATAATATGTATTATCTAACGTGTGGTATAGGTATACCTATTGTCAAATGAATGGTTTAGAAAAATTTCATGTTCCTACCTACATGAATAAAATTTGTATTCTTTTACATATCTACATTTTTTTTATTTATTTAACATATAATATTATAATAGACATAAAGATATAATTCACTAGTATAGTAATTTTTACAAATAGTTTTTTTTGCAATGCCTCATCAAAAAGATTCATACATACATACAATCGCGCCATATCTGTCAAGTGAAGGCAAAGCGAATCGCCATATTCCAACTGTCAATTTGTTTAAGGGAAATTATTTCTCATAACATATCGACAAAGTTTCAAGTCAAGATACGCGAGATTTGTATGCCAGGTGTATATTTTTCACGGTTTTCCCAACTTTGAAGTCAAAAAACACTAACTTAGAGGCTTCGCAGCATATATGTTTTATGTAGGTATATGGATTTACTCAGAATTCGGAGTAGAACATTTTTTAGTGAGTCTGTGTCTGTCCATCCAGCCCTCATAACTTTTGATCCGCTCAATGTACAGAACCTAAAATATCAGAATATATAGATAGTTATAGGCCTACAAAACTTTTATACCTACTCAGAATTTTGAATATTTGTTTCAGTCAGCAATTATCAACTTTAAATTTATTCTTTATTTTTCCATATATCTCAAAAACCATGTAAGCTGGAACGCTTAAAATTGGTATAAATATATGGAATAATACAAAATCTCATTTTTTTTATATTTCAGAGTTTCTCAAACATTTTTTTATGATAAATTTATGTGTTTAACTGTCTATATTTCCCAAATTAATAAAAATGTCGGAAAAAGCCAAAACACCCCAACTAGATAATTTTAATTTTCTACAAAAAATATGAATATTGTAGTAGTACATCCCAATTTTTGTTAACAATTTTAATCAAAAATTGAATTTAGATGGGTCGGTGGCAGAGCGGTTAGCGCGCTGGGTTAGTAATCCAGTGGTCGCGAGTTCGAATCCTGCCTCGACCGATTTCGTTCACCTATAGCACAAGCATTTATTTGCTTATTTTAGGGAACGTAGGAAGATGTATATGTACTTGTTTAACAAGGACATATTCATATAAAAAAAAAATTTGTGACTACATTGTTTTATACAATTTGTATGGCAGTGGCCTATAATACACAATACGTAAGAAGACTTAATAGTTTGATACTTAATCTCCAAACAAACATACATACCATCATGCTGTTTTCATATTCTGGGTAGGATCAAAGACTGACCTCCATACTATTCTATCCTGACATAAATACCTACATGTTTTTATGTAGACAACAAAATATCTTAAAATGTTTATAAATTTGTGTTTATAGTTTTGTACGTATTCTTCAATTATACATACCTACTATTGCCATCGACAGTTGGATCTCATGTGTTACATGTGGGGGTTCGAATGGCTGGTAGGGTCCCGGTGGTGCCTGCCTTGCTGGAGGGTAGGTACAAGTAAGTGCCGAGAAACGTCATGTTGCAGAACACCAGCAACAATACCAGCAAGTCCGACTCGCTACGTCACGAACCCTGGGCAATGTGACCTATATAGGTCATAGCAGATAGCGAGAGGGCGATGGCGAGCCTCCGGCGCAATAAAACCGGAACCACCCAGCTAAGGGACGGACAACCCCTACAGAAAAACCTTGGTCTTCCAGATTGGGGGTTGGGCGACGGGCCAATAACCACTCCCCGTAAAACGAATCCTATTACGAAACCTAATACAGAGCCTCGGACAATTTCTGGACTTAGGAAAAGACCCGGCAAATTAAATAAGGAACTGAGAATCGCAACATGGAATACAAGTACACTGTACAGAAGTGGAGCATTGGGAGAAGTCACCAGAGAAATGATTAAGTATAAGATTGACATAATGGCAGTGCAGGAGACAAGATGGACAGGAACTGAGACATTTGACTCGAGGACACACAATAATGCACAGTGGAAATGTAAGGCATCACGAATTTGGAGTGGCCTTCATTATCTACCGAAGAGCGAAGAATAATATAATGGACTTCAAAGCTATGAATGATAGAATGTGCACCTTGCGTATAAAAACAAGATCAATACATAAGTGGACATGGACATCACCAGATGGCAGGTCTCATAACCAGATTGACCATGTACTGGTAGAAAAAAGAGGAGCAACAAGCATCACAAATGTTAGGACATATAGAGGATCCAATTGTGATTCTGATCACTTTATGGTGGTGACCACATATAGGAGCCGAATAGCCAATAATAGGATACAAAAGCAACTAACCATTCCTAAAATCAACACAGAGGCTCTGAAAACACTAGAGGGCTGAGAGGAATATCGCACCGCTCTTTCGGAAAGCCTACCAAATCAAATCACTGAAGAAAACTCCCCCGAAGCAATTGAAAAATATTGACATGATATAAAATAAGCAGTGCTAAGAACCGTAGACTCAAGTGTCGGAAATATACCAAGAAATCACAGGAACCCCTGGTTTGATGAAGAAAGATAGCTGATAAGAAGGCACTTAAAAAGCAATACATTGAACGGCCAACAAGAATAAAGAGACAAGCATATGAGCAGGCAAGAAGAGAAGCAAACAGAGTAATAAAAGAAAAGAAGCTTCCTGAATAATATTCTGCTAAAAATGGAGCGAGATTTCATCGAGAATGATACTAGAGAAGCATATAAAGGAGTAAATTTCTTTAAGAAAGGCTGCAAACCCAACACAACACTGTGCAAGGATTCAAATGGAGCAATTGTATCTGATAAAGGAACGCATACTATCAGTATGGAAAGACTACTTCCACAGACATCTTAATCCCAATGACAATCTGAGAACACATCCCACAACTATCCCGACAGAAACAAACGACGAAGATCGACAAACCCACCAACAATATTAGAAGTGAGTACAGCACTGAAGAACCTCAAAAATAACAAATCACCCGGAAAAGACAACTTGCCTGCGGAATTGCTCAAGTATGGAAATGAGCTATTGATAAATCTATTACATAAGCAAGTCACAAAGATATGGACCCTAGAAATCACCCCAGAAGAATGGCGAATAAGCGTCATATGCCCAATCTACAAAAAGGGATGACAAACTGAAGTGCGAAAATCATAGAGGAATATCACTTCTATGCACAGCATACAAAATGTTCACTACCATATTAAAGCAAAGAATTCAAGGGTATGCGGAAAATATTCTGAAAGAGTATCAGGCAGGTTTCCGGTGTGGCAGATCTACAACAGACCAACTTTTCACAGTCACAGACAAATGCTGGCAAAATGCTGGGAATTTAACATAGATATTCACCAGCTGTTTATAGATTTCAAGCAAGCGTATGATAGCATAGACAGGGAATGTCTGTATGATGTATTGCTCAAATTCCAGATACCCCCGAAACTAGTCAGACTTGTAAAATCCACCGTGTCTGACTCAAGATGTCAAATCAAGGTGGATGGAGAATTGACGGAAGAATTTATAGTGTCACAGGGGTTAAAACTGGGAGATGGGTTAGCTCCCACTCTCTTCAACGTTAGTCCTAGAACATGTTGTTAGACAAACATTAATAGATACCAGCTCGAATATATGTTTCAAGAGCGGTCAAATAGTCGGGTATACGGATGACCTCAACATTATTGGGAGATCAATTACAGCCATCAAGGAGGTCTTCGATCCCCTGGAGAATGCCGCTCGTGAAGTGGGGCTTAGCATAAACCAAGACAAAACCAAGTTTATGACACAAAGTAGAAGCCCTAGAGAAACAAGAGGTAGTGTGACGTTCAAGGATGTTTACTCCTTTGAAAAAGTGGACCAATTCACATACCTAGGCTCAACCATAACAAAATGTAATGAAGAACCAGTGGAAATCAGAAAGAGAATCTCACCTGCAAATAAGACATACTTCTCTCTGCTGCCAGTATTTAAATCTCGAGACGTCCATAGGAAAACAAAATTGACGCTGTACAAGACAATTGTCAGAACGTTACTGGCGTATGGATGCGAGGCAATGACACTGTCAGTAAAAGCAGCTCAGTCCCTGGACACATTCGAGCGGAAGGTGCTTCGTCGAATCTGTGGGCCCGTGAGGGACGGCAATGAATGGCGCATTCGGCGCAATGATGAATTGTACAGCATTTACCAGGCCCCTAGTATCTCAACCCATATGAGGCTCTCGAGATTGAGATGGGCTGGACACGTGCATAGAATGCCAAACTCACGAGTACCTAAGAGGGTGATGATGGGTCATCCGGGGGGAAAGAGAAGGATAGGAAGACCAAGACTGAGATGGGAAGACGAAGTCACCAAAGATGCGAACCAGCTTCTCCAAGTTACTGCATGGAGAACAGTGGCCGAGGACAGAATGGTTGGAGGCGAAAGTTGGAGGAGGCCAAAGCCCGATTTGGGCTGTAGTGCCATTGAAGAAGAAGAAGAAGTTTAGTACGTATTCTACAATTATACATACCTACTATCGCCATCGACAGTTGGATCTCATGTGTTACATGCAACTAGTTTTATATTAAGGTACCTGTTAATATATTGTGTTGATGGATGAATAATAAATGCCGTATATAGCTAATCACAGTATATCTATTATTATTATGTCTGACTACCTAGCTAACAAGTCAAGAGAGGCCTGCTCATATCATTCGCGGCTGTTTATATATACCTTACGTCTATCTCTTTCGTACTATGTTGTCCGTCTCATTCTAGTTCATCTGTAGTTTCTTAGGCACATTTCCCTGTTTCAGAATGCCGTTCATATGGTCGAGCCAGTCATTTCATGGGCTCCCCCGACCGCGTATTTACCTTTCCGTGTTCATTAGGAGGCAAGTACTGCCTCGAATTAGGCACTAGTTTGTTGCGCTAATGCACTTAAAAACTCGTGTTGAATTCAAGGCACGTGTCCTCCAAATGCACACGGTTTAGCAACGCAAACTGTTCCTGCTAATTCGTGTTCAATTGGTGAATCTCACTGTAGAACTATGTGAGATGTTTCTTTTTTTATTGAAAAATAATAAAGATAAAATATTACAAAAAAAATATATATATTTCTGAGTCACGTCAAGTCTTATTTCTAGACTTGTCGGCGTGTTCTCAAGACAATATCTAAATATATTTTAATAATAACAAACAACATTAGGTAGGTATAGTAAAAAAAATACACACACAAAGATGGTCTCCCAAACATACATTCCTTCCTATGTTACAAAACTTATCTATTATGAAATGAAAAAAAATATAATAAAATCGTCTTCTGACTTCTGACAAGTCTTTTTACATTGTTTTTGCTTTTGCATTTCTTAATAGATGCCGGCATCATATTAAGCAATTTAGGTACATTATATTCTAACGTTCTCTTACCGTATTTATTATTATATTTTGGAACTATATATCCGTCGTTAAATTTAAATCTAGTGTAATGCGTGTGTTGTGGTCTGTCTTTATATTAAACTGGTCAAGGATTGCTCTTCCCAAAACAAGCCTTTGGGGGATAACATTCAATTTTTTAACTGTTATTTTGACTGTTGTATTTTCTATTACCTGGTTCTTACGGGACACCCGAATACGATGAAAATCGAAAAGAATACTACTATTAACAGCCGGTGACAACATAAATAACAAAAAAAACAATTTTTGGTTTAAAAAATTCCATTATAAGATTTTGATAATCTTTACCGTAAAATATTCTTTTTTTCCAGCAAATCCTTTTGATGTTCAGTACTTTCTTTGGTACAACAAAGAATCATAATATTTACTAATGAATTAACTCCCCTTTCTCAATTTCTCAAATTATCAATTAAAATATTTCTTTATTTTGAGATTTGAAATTCCCTTTCAATTCATTTCGCTTGGATTCATCCAGACTTATTTTTTGTTTTGTAAAGTATAAAATGGCGTATAAAAGAAAATTGAAATTTAATCCTTTTCAAATTTAAAATTCTTCTGAAATAGAACCGTTTCCTAATCCTTTTATTGCTCTAAATTAAATTTTTTTTAAATCTAAGAAGGTATATAATATTTTTTATTTTTTCATATCAATATTTGTGTTATAGTGGGTACATAATATTATATACTACTCTGTTGTTAGTGTTGATGGTGGGGTACTGTTTTTCTCCTCACTACCCCGAGGATACAGTGGGGAGTTATGGATTCGCAATTTAAAGGTTATTTTTTTAAACCTGTTGATCGGAAGAAATTGTCAAATAGCAATAAGCCTATCAGTTGACTATTCGAATATTTTTTTTCGTTTATTTATATAAAAAAAAATACGTAAGCCTAACATTTTAAAACATACCGATAAACCATTTTTATATATTCGGAGGTAACATCTCCACATAACGCTCTGAATTCAAACGTAAGCTTTCTTTTGAGACACTTTTTTTTTAAATAAAAAAAAAATATGTCCTTGTTAAACAAGTACATATACATCTCCCTACGTTCCCTAAAATAAGCATAAATGCTTGTGCTATAGGTGAACGAAATCGGTCGAGGCAGGATTCGAACTCGTGACGCTCTGTCATCGACCCATCTAAACTTTGTATTTGCTTTCCATCGAAACGTATTTTCAATTTCTCAATTGAACGTAGCTGTATATTCGAAGAACAACAGAGTCGATAGGTAGAAAGATACAATATACGTAGTATTAAATCATATTGAAAAGTTGGGTTAATACAATAATGCTACGTGACTTTCAGAGCAGGTTCCATAATTTGTTGACAGAACTGCACGTGACATATTGTTGACGAAGTATTTGATTATTTTGTGCACAGGTATTTTATCCTGCTTGAATGTTGTGATTCAGGCTAAACATTCTGACTCCAAGTAAGTCACGAATCAGTCTAATTCTATATTCTATACACTACACAATATCTCACTCAATAGTTTGATACCTACTTAATCTACAAACAGAAATCATACTGCTTACATATTCTGGGTAGGAAAAACAGACTGACCTCCATACTATCCTATCCTGACTAATATACCTACAAGTTTTTTAATATAAATCAAAATATCTTAAAAGATTTTTTAATTTGTGTTTAAGTGTTTGTATTTTGGTACGCATTCTCCAATTATGCAATGGTACTATCGCCATCGACAGTTGGATATCATAATATATGTTACATGCAACTTGTTTAATTAAAAACGTTACTGAATTGGATGTACTCGTTATGTCTCTAAGTACCTATTGTTTTTCCACTTCTTTGATTTGATTTTTCATGTGTATGATTGATTTTTTTACAGGTGTATATTGTATATTGCTTATTTTGCATTGTTGAATTTTGGGTTTTATGCATGTTTGATGTTATTGTATTTAAATATATTATATTTATACAGTAAATTATACGAATCACATATAAAATACCCCAGACAGCACATTGTTGGTATAAAGGGTAATGACACTTTTAATTTTAAATATTAAAACAGTCTTCTTCCTACACAATATTTTATACATTTTTATCTCGCTTCTGCAATATAATACAAAATTTTGTTTTACCAAACAACAGAACATTATGAATGTTTTTTTTAAATCTTTTGGCATTTCATTAAATATTTGCGGTGCCATGTGTAAAACGAGTGGGTTGTGGCCAACGCTAAACTTTTCACTAACAAGTCACTCCATAAAATATTTAAATTTTGTATGGAAATTATTCAGCGTTTTCATGAAATGAGTTTGTAAAATTATTTTATTATTATGAAAACTTGATAATTCTTTAATGCCATTTTATGAAAGTGGTCTTTTTACTAATTTGAAAATAAAAAAAAAATAATTTCCTGAGCTTGAGGTCACAATAAAATATTTGACGTTTAAAAAAAATGAGAAGCACTATTCAGATATCCTTCGAAATCTAATGGGGTCTAAGCGACTATTAGGTACCTGTACATATTTGCAAAATTTGAAAATAATCGAATGAGTACTCAAGTCTATAATTGATACATACATACATACCATCACGCCATATCCCTTACGGGGTAAGCAGAGAGAACCGAGCGCCATACTCCTCTATTCCTAGCTTCCTTTACACCCATGCATCGTCTCATACATGCTCGTCGATTATTCAAGCTTCTTATATTTCTATAATTGATAAAGTAAAATAAACACGCCGTACATAGCACGCAACACATAGAACACATACACACACAGATACATTGTGATGAAACTTTCAAAATACAATCTCAACATGATACTTGTTGATAATCTGTAGTAAAAAAATAGCCTTAAAAATTGCGAAATCATAACTCCCCACTATATCCCCTTGGGTTAGTGAGGAGTAAAAACATATCTTTCTCTAATTGTTCTCGGTACCTGAACGATGAAATTATAAGTGTGTATATTTTTTATGGTAATGTGTATTTTATAAGTTTTTTTTATATTTCTGACTACTAAAGTTATATTATTATATATTTATTACGATATCCACTGTTAAAAAATGTAAATTGAACTTTATAAAGAACTAAAAACAGTTTTGTTTCAGAGAGAAACACAACATTAAACTATCAGCGCCCTTAGTATGATCTCGAATCATTAAACGGCGCTATACAAATAACTTATTATTATTATTATTATAAACTCACATAGTTGGTGTCGTCTTCTTCATTATACGCCAGTTTGACGATGCCATATGATCCCTGGAAAAATAATAAAATAAGAATTCATAAGCACATTCTGGAAGGCTTTAAATATTAAATACAGGAATTATAAGCGGTTTATAAGCGTTTCATCATTCTTGAGAGGGTAATTTTGTGATGTCACTATAAGATTTGTACAACATGACAAAAAAATGTATGTATACTCCACATTATGAGCACTAATATGGACTGGTTTTCATTTTTTAATCACTAAAAATGAAGACATGAAATGTAATTTTTCTTCTTTTATTTATTTATGATAAACATGACATTCTACATAAAGAGGTTTGACAACAATAATTAAGGTATATAAAAAAATAAAATATTATATATATTTAAGACAGAGACAATGGAAGGGTGGAGAGCAAAAGCTGTCAATAAGAGCTTTTGCTCTCCAATATGCTAGGGATAATCCCTGTGTTGTATTGGGTGCAGTCTTTAGTTTTGTAAGTTAAATAACATTATTTTAAAGTGAATTCAGCATAATTGATCATACACTTCCTAATACTTCCTAATAAAATAAAAAAGTACGTATCAGAACAATTAAAAGGGTATATTCAAACACTGTAATGTGTTAGCTTTATATCATAAAGTAAAAATTGCCATCTTAAAAGACGAACATGAAAACATTAATAAATTAAAAGTAAACTCACGTAGAAATAACCTCCGAAAGTTAAACTACTTAAAGAAATATACATTACCTGTGTACAAAAATGTATATGGCATGAGAACATGGGAATATCTCCTGCCAAAAATATTAAATGATATGGATGATGAGCTCTTGCATATGTGCACTACATGCCCTAAATATTTTACCCACTTAAAAAGGTATATTATATGATGAGGTCCGATGACGACAGCTATGTGCTCTAGAAGTATACTCCTTGAGTTGACCGGCTGTCGTAGGTCGAAACCTGCATCGTATTATTTTATTTTTATATATGGGTATGTAGGATTTATTCCTTATTATTTTTTTATTTATGTATTTGCTTGTTTGCTCACTTGTTTATTTCTTTATTATTATTATTATTTTTAATTTTATTTTTGTTTTATGAATTGTGTATATTAAAATAATTTCCAAACTGAATTCGTCAACCTCAGATAAACCCTGAGGGTTTCGATGGTTGACTTTGAACTGTAAATGTTATAAAAAAAAGAAAAAAAAAAACACACGCGCACAGGCACTCTCCATACACACGTAATAAACTGTACCATATAACATACACACACACACACACACACACACACACACACACACACACACACACACACATACTAAAAATATGTTATTGTGGTGAATTTGATTCTATGATCCATTAGGTAATTTCTCTTTTAAACCTTTGGTAGTCATTGATATTTTTAATAGAATCTGGGATGGTATTGTATGTAAACACTGGGAGCTTGAAATGAATAGTGTCGCTGAGCAAGGATAGTGTTTGGATGAGGGATAATGGTAGTTTAATTGAGATGACGTACGTGTAAATCTTGTTTGTTGTGTTCGTATTTTATCGGTGTCTTTAAATGTAAAGTAGTAAATAAGGCATTTAGTGTAGAGTTATTATATGGTTATACATAAATACTCGAAGCAACAAATTTTCTTATAAAACTACCCCTGTCTTTGGAGCGTAGGTATATTAAGAAAGCGGGAAATTTGCCTCAAGTCTGAAAATTAAATTACTTCACAGTAAAAAAATGAAATATTCAAATAGCCACCTTAAGGTAACCTCTTCTTGACAAGGAGATAGAGGAATAAAATGTGAGAAAGGTGGGCAACATAATATACGAGTGTTTTATTATTGTTAAGGTATACTCGGGCTTAGAATCCCGTACATGCAGATTCAACTTAATTGAATATTCATATATTGACACTAACAGATGTTAAACTATGTATTTGAAAATTCATATACATTCATACCATCACGGCATATCCCACAATGTGGGGTAACCAGCGAAAGGTGTGCGGATGTGCATTGCCTTATAAAAGGGAGCACAACACATATGTGTATACCCACACACCAGTCTCGTCTCACCTAAAAAGGCACTACCTTCAGAATGGGTGGTGAACCTCATTGCTGAACTATGTCAGATGTTATTGTTGCCTGTTGTATTTTTGATAACCCGGCTCTTACGGGACACTCGAAAACAGTAATAGAAAAGAGTGGAAGCACTATTCTAAGCCGGTGCCTCACAGCTATAATTTATTCAACTATTGACTAGATCAAACTACTTTCAGTTACTTTATATGAAAGGTACCAGATTCGTAAAATAGAGAAATAAAAGATCACTCACGATATTAATCAATCTATTTTAGTTACACTTTCAAACATACAATATAAATTCACTAAACAATAAATATACAAAATCAACACAAAGAGGAGAGATTGGCATTGAAGCGCGTCTCCTGCGCGTTCAGTTAAATACCCCCCTAGCGCCAAATTCTTGAAAGATCGGTGCTCACTGATTGGTCGCTAGGAGGAATATGTATCCATCTGACTAGGTGACTAGGCACTGCGCCGCCACAGTTGAGTTTTTGTTAAAACTGTGTTATTATACTTGTAATAATTTCATTACGAACTTCCACTCTATGACTGAACCAACGAAACTTAATCAAATCCAATTCGATTCGTTCAAGAGAATGAAATTCTATTGAAGGAAGAGGCAGTTTAAATCCAAGATGCTTGTACGAAGGAACATTTTGTATAGCGTAGTGGACTTTTTGCATGCTAAAAACACCAACTTAGAGGCTTCGCAGCATATATGTTCCTATATACATGAATTTACTCAGAATTCGGAGTAGAACATTTTATGTGAGTTTTGTGTGTGTGTGTGTGTGTGCGTGCGTGCGTGTGTGCGTGCGTGCGTGTGTGTGTGTGTGTGTGTGTGAGGGTGTGAGGGTGTGTAAGGGTGTGTGTGAGGGTGTGTGTGTGTGTGTGTGTGTGTCTGTCTGTCCCCCCTTATAACTTTTGATCCGCTCAATTTACAAAGCCCAAAATTTCAGAATATATAAATAGTTATAGGCCTACAAAACTTTTATACTCATAATTGTGAATTTTTGTTTCAGTCAGGGATTATCAACTTTTGAATTTTTGGTTTACTTTTCCATATATCTCAGAAACCATATAAGCTAGAACGCTGAAAATTGGTATGAACATAGACAAATACAAAATATCAAATTAGTTTTTTCGAAAAAATTCCAGGGTTTCTCAAACATTTTTAAATAAGAAAAATATTTTTTTTATGATAATTTATGAGTTTAACTGCTTATGTTTCCAATTTTTTTAAAAATATCTAAAAAAAACCGCACCCCTCCAACTAGATAATTTAATTTTCTATAAAAAAATTTAATATTATAGAAGTACATCTAATTTTTTTTAACAATTTTTATAAAAAATGAATTAAGTGACGACATCGGTTCATACAATTTGTATGGCAGTCGCCTACACACAATATCTAAGAAGTCTCAATAATTTGATTCTTAATCTGCAAACATACATTACATACCATCATGCTGTTTTCATATTCTGGGAAGGAAAAAAGGACTGACCTCCATACTATCCTATCTTGATATACATACATACATACATGTTTTATATAGAAAATAAAATATTCAATAATTTTGATTAATGGGTTTATAGTTTGGTACTTATTATTCAACTATACATACAATCGCTATCAATAGTTGGATCTCATGTGTTACATGCAACTAGTTAATATATTTATATAAGTTGAAATGGAAAAAAATAATTCTGTGATATTTAACATATTTTTATATGTACCTACACGATTTGAATGCTTGTTCCTGAAAATCTGCGCAATAAGTAGGTACACACATCTAAGTTTTTTTTTTCAAGTGTAACAAATTCACAAATTTTTTCATAGAAACGAAAAGGAATAATTAGAAATTATGTTTAATTCCGCTAGAATGAATTCGCTCAAAAAAAAAATTTCATTTCCGAGACATAATATTATGAACACAGTAAAAGCGCCTCATTCCTTTCTTATAACACAATTTTTATCATAAAGAATAACGCTAACGCAAACTACACCGCAGTTTTTACTATTCTTCTATCCGAGTCCAATTGAGCCTATAGGCCTCTTTCAAATTTAGCCTTCAATTCAGTCTGTCTTCAGTCATCTCCAGGTCTATACCTACTTTTTCCCGAGTCCAATTGAGCCTAGGCCTCTTTCAAATTTAGCCTTCAATTCAGTCTGTCTTCAGTCATCTCCAGGTCTATACCTACTTTTTCCCGAGTCCAATTGAGCCTAGGCCTCTTTCAAATTTAGCCTTAAATTCAGTCTGTCTTCAGTCATATCCAGGTCTATTCTTCTTTCCGAGTTCAATTGAGCCTAGGCCTCTTTTAAATTTACCCTTCAATTCAGTCTATCTTCAGTCATCTCCAGGTCTATTCTTCTTTCCGAGTCCAATTGAGCCGAGGCCTATTTCAAATTTAGCCTTCAATTCAGTCTGTCTTCAGTCATCTCCAGGTTTATTCTTCTTTCCGAGTCCAATTGAGCCTATAGGCCTCTTTCAAATTTAGCCTTCAATTCAGTCTTTTAAGGGGGGGGGGGGGGCAAGTCTGGTCCTACAAGCAAAATCAAAACCCTCGTGATTACCGATGATATCATGGATATAATTATTATATGGAGTTCTATAATATCTTTAGATGTCATAATATGATAATTATATCCATGATATGGGTAATAACAAAGGTTTTGATTCCGCCTGTTGGACCAAAATTGCTCCCCTGGTCTACTTGCAGGAGCACATGCCAATTTTTCAAATATGCTGCGTTATATATAAAAATAAATCTCAAATAAATAAAAATAAAATTCTCTGAACATTCAATACTAAACGACCACTAATTTATTTATTTATTTATATAATTTATGTACATGTGTACAAAGGCAGGTTTATTGCCATAAGGCAATTTCTTCCAACCGACCCGAGCAACGTGAAGTCTCTAAGTTAAATTGGTACAATACTAATTTATTGAGAAATAAATTGATAAAAAATAACATAAAAGAGTAAGAAATATAAAAAAATACAAAGAGAAAAAAAAATAAAAAGAGAGTTTAAAAAAAAAGAATAATAAAAATAACACTGATCATAGCAATGAGGAAAAGGAGGTAAATAAAGAGATTATTAGGAGGAGAGTTTACATGTAAATAAAGTAGATTTTACGTTAATTTAGACACTTGAAATAATAAATTAAAGATGAAACATCTTATATAACCAAGTTTATAGATGGAAGTTCATAGATGGGTAGAGTGGCTACCACCGATTTCGTTCAACTATAGCACAAGCATTCGCTTAATTTAGGGAATGTATGAGGATGTATATGAACTTGTTCCAAGGACATATACGTTCTTGAAAAAAAAAGAAAAAAAAATCCACTTATAAATAACATATCCTTTCTCTTTAGCTCTTTCCACCAGTCAAAGCTACTTCAAATAACATATGTCCCAAATTATTTTCAGTTGGTTGGTTGGGTATCTGACTGTTGATCCAAAGGTTGTGGGTTCGACCCCAGTGGAGACAAAGATGTTAATTGTGTTTTCAGTCTGGATCTGCGAGACGATTAATATCGTTAGTATCCAGAATGTGGCAACTTGTTATTGGGTGCGTATTAAATAAATATTTGACACACCACATGTAAGTTGTCCGAGAAGCAATTTTAAATAAAATTACTTCTTCTCAACTTCCGATTCCATAATCCTTTTAAGCACACAATATCTTCCTGAGGAGGGAACGGTTAATTTTGGAAACCGGTAGCAAGTTCAATTCAATATATACTATGGTTTACACAAAGTCATGGAAGTAGAATATAAGTTTACTCATAAAAGTAGAATTAACGCGTTTGAAATGAGTTCACTAAGATGAATGTGTGGTAAAACGATGTATGAAAGAATAGGAGGATAGTTTAGGTGGTTTCTAAGGTGGTTTTGCCACATAGAAAGAATGGGTGATGACCGTCTGACAAAAAATGTACAAGGCTGATAATCAAGGAACGAAAAGTAGAGGTCGGCATAGGAAAAGTTGGCACGATCACATAAATAGAATATTGAAAGATGGAGACGATAGAAGTAAGAATAGCAGTATGAGACGATGCATGGACGTGAATGAAGCGAGAAATGTATGTCAAAATAGAGGAGTCTGGCGTTCGGTTCTATCTGCTTACCCCAAATAGGGAAACGACGTGATGGTATGGTACACAAGTCAAAAATAAATCTGTTGTTTCAGAATAAAATAAAATAAAAAGGCTTGTGTTGAAGAAAAGGAATAAGGCTGCAGGTGATACTTGATTTGAAATTTTCAAGTATCCCCTTTTTCGTATTTCAACAATTTTATTTTTTGCACATTCAATTCGAGACTTGTTGACATTTCAAAAAATAAACACCACTTCAACTTTGACATTTCATATGGTGTATTTTTCTCACAAAACGACGGATCATATAATTCAAACGATAGTATTTTTAAGATATTATATTTCACAGAATACACTAATTAAATACTCGTATTTTATTCATATTTAATATCAAATTAAAACGTGAAATGCCGAGAGAAAACTCAAAATTCTTATTTCTGAAGAATTGTCAAGAATAAAGCCGGTTGTTGACCAAAAGCTAAGCTTAGTTTGTTTAGCTTAGCTAGCATTGCTGAGGTCATATCATCAAATGTTAATTTTATTAAAAATTACTATAAAAATAAGAATAATATATGTAAGGATATTTCAAATAAGGAAATAATTTATACTTATAAACTGATATCTTTTTATTTATTTACAAAATATACGACATAAGCCATTTACATGTTTCAATATACACTTAAAATAATTAATTACACACAAAGATGAAATATAAAAACAAATAAAAACATTAAATATAGTGTAAAAGCATATTTCCTTTGAATCCTTTCCATGCAATTGTCCCCTCACCGATGCGTTTGAAAATTGTGTCTTGGAAAGTTGGTCACAATAATTTTGGGTGACAATAAGAGACAATTTAAAAAAAGGATCAGTACAAGTTTGAAGACCACTGCGTGTGGATGTGTGCACAGAAAAAATAATCAGTGAACCAGGAATAAAGAAGCATCGGTGAGATCGTTTAAAATACAGTCCACTACCTACCATCTTTAATACCCATCACCTGATGTTTTTTACATATAGATTCAGATAAAATATAAATATACAGATGTAGATAAAAACATAGATGATAAAATAGACAAAAAAAAATTAGAAAAAAAATGATAAGAGGGAAAAAGATCGAATGTGACAATAAATCTACTGCGGCTATATAAGTTGACAGCTTTATCGATATAAAAGATCCATAATTTTTTTTTTTTAATTTTTATATTTTAAATGTTTGTGCATCTAAACACTTAATTCTTAAGCGTATAAAAATATTTTTGAATAGAATAAGTCGCGAACAAGTGGGCTCGCATCCAATTGTCCGTCGCACCCAAGTGGCCGTCTCAGCCAAATGCCCCGCACCCAACTGTCTTGCACCCAAGCGGTCGTCGCACCCAACTTTCCCGCACCCAAATGGCCGTCGCACCAAAATGTCCCGCACCCGCATAACATAGATTCTGTCAATAGCACAATCATTGCCCACCATAAGATCGTGCATGGTGCATGGTGCAATATCAAGTATATTGCTGTTGCAATATTAAAATAAAACGAGATATAGTCTAAATATTATTATAATTTATGTTTAAACGAAACACAATATGATGCAAATGATGAAACATAACATCTCTCAACACACAATGAGGATTTTCATTATAAAGAGAAAAGAGCATACATATTGTATGAAGATATTTTAATAATCCAACTGTAGGTACGTTGAGGAATTTGAATATAATGAAGATGTACATATGTAATATAATATCTAAAGAATTCAAAATGGAGGGGAAACACACTGACATTGTCCTTCTCGACCTCACGACTAAGGATGGCTGCTACACACTACATCGAATTGTATCAACTCCACGAGGGACGGTCTTAGAAAAATCGAAAAGCTTTGGTCATTTTATACGGGGCTGTGTTCAGATCCAACGCTCGACGTCGGGTGTCGAATGTACGAGGGCTAGCCAAGATGCAAAAAACGAAAACGTTGACGCTGAACGTTATTTTTTTTGTATGGGATTTGACGTTTGATGACGTTATCAAACGTCAAATCCCATACAAAAAAAATAACGTTCAGCGTCAACGTTTTCGTTTTTTGCATCTTGGCTAGCCCTACTGAAGTTGCAGATTATGGCGTTTTTCACACCAATATCACTGAACGCTTTCGAGCGGCGTTTCAAACTGAACGCTGCATCGGGCGTTGTAAATGCCAAATGTCATTTATCATACATGTCTCTTTTTAGGTTATATTTTCATCGAATGTCAACGATTGGGCAGTGGTGTAAATAATGATCTCTGACCTTTTATTGGAAAATGTTGAATGGTATTTTTATAAATTAACCTCTTTGTGAATGCATATTGTCATCACAAATAACGTCAACTGACATAATAGATACCACAGAACCAAATAGAAGTCATCACTATACAGATAAAATATATTTCAACATACACTATAACTGTCAGAGTGTTTTTCACCCGGAAATTTTACCGAGCGTTTGGTGCGTACACTCGACGTTCAATATGAACGCTACATAGTGTCTTTCGAGCGTATGTTTCCGGTCATTATGAACGGCTTACAGCGTCACTTAGTGCACTCGGCGTTCATTGTGAACGTAGATCGGTACCACAATTGGAATGGAAAACGCACTTATCATTTTACCAATGTCGGATGAGCTGTCAAAGTTGACATTAATTGAGATAAGTTAAACATAAAATAATAAAAAATATTGTTCAAAATATATAAAAATATTTTGACATATATTATTTATATATATTCTAAAAAAATGGCTTGACAAAAACGAATACACTTGCGCAGGGTGCAAGGAAGTGTTCATTATTATTATTATTATTAATACATAATAAACTTATTCCTTACTTCAAATGGCAAAGGTGTTGATAATATTTTTCCTGCAACCAATTTCTATAATTTATAAAGCAACTCGCTCACGCGAGTCGCCATTATCATTAAACACTAACTAAACCTAACCGAATATTATACGGGATGTAATAAAATACGACAACGAAATAATAGTATGATGTGTAGGTACGTAAATCTCAATTCCAGTTAATTTATTGGTTAGGTTTAGTTAGACTTTAATGAAAATAGCGACTCTCGTGAGCGCGTTGCTTTATAAATTGAATGGAAATTGGTTGCAGGAATAATTTCATCAACACCTTTGCCATTTGAGGTTAGGAATAAGATTATTATGTATTCGCATTTGATCACATTTTTCAAATAAATTAGTATTCTCAACATATTAAAATACACATGGTTGTTTGAAGGTTGTGGAAAACATCAGTCGACTCGGTTAAGTGTTTACTTTGTATCATACTATTTAAATAATCGTGTCCTGATTTTTTATGAAGATGGTATATTCAGCCACTTCAATATTCACCAATAGGTAAGCGAAGGAAATTTAGGCCGTTTATGGGTCGGGGGCATTGCTGATGTGATTTTTGATAATGATGACTTGGGAGAAATACGCACAGTAATGCTCCCTACAGTGCAATGTTCAAGCGTCATTGGAAAAGAATGTAGCCTAAAGATATTTCATTGTAATATACGTAGTATAAACAAAAACTTTGATAATTTAATAGTTTTAATTTCAAATATGAAAATCGATTTTGACGTGTTAGTGCTCTCTCAATGTTGGCTGAGGGATAGTTTTTTCCAGCATAATATTGATAACTTTAATACTTTTTACACTACAATTAACTATAAACAAAATGACGGAGTAACGATTGACGGAGTGTGTGTGTGTATGTGTGTGTGTGTGTGTGTGTGTGTGTGTGTGTGTGTGTGTGTGTGTGTGTGTGTGTGTGTGTGTGTGTGTGTGTGTGCAAAACAGGCCTTATATAATAATATGTAAATATTGTATATAAATGTATTGATGTGATTGTAAAATATTCCACCTCGGTACAGGCAAAGCCTAGTGAGGTGGATATGTATATAATAATATGTAAATATTGTATATAAATGTATTGATGTGATTGTGAAATATTCCACCTCGGTACAGGCAAAGCCTAGTGAGGTGGATATATAATAATATGTAAATATTGTATATAAATGTATTGATGTGATTGTGAAATATTCCACCTCGGTACAGGCAAAGCCTAGTGAGGTGGATATATAATAATATGTAAATATTGTATATAAATGTATTGATGTGATTGTGAAATATTCCACCTCGGTACAGGCAAAGCCTAGTGAGGTGGATATATAATAATATGTAAATATTGTATATAAATGTATTGATGTGATTGTGAAATATTCCACCTCGGTACAGGCAAAGCCTAGTGAGGTGGATATATAATAATATGTAAATATTGTATATAAATGTATTGATGTGATTGTGAAATATTCCACCTCGGTACAGGCAAAGCCTAGTGAGGTGGATATATAATAATATGTAAATATTGTATATAAATGTATTGATGTGATTGTGAAATATTCCACCTCGGTACAGGCAAAGCCTAGTGAGGTGGATATATAATAATATGTAAATATTGTATATAAATGTATTGATGTGATTGTGAAATATTCCACCTCGGTACAGGCAAAGCCTAGTGAGGTGGATATATAATAATATGTAAATATTGTATATAAATGTATTGATGTGATTGTGAAATATTCCACCTCGGTACAGGCAAAGCCTAGTGAGGTGGATATATAATAATATGTAAATATTGTATATAAATGTATTGATGTGATTGTGAAATATTCCACCTCGGTACAGGCAAAGCCTAGTGAGGTGGATATATAATAATATGTAAATATTGTATATAAATGTATTGATGTGATTTTGAAATATTCCACCTCGGTACAGGCAAAGCCTAGTGAGGTGTATATATAATAATATGTAAATATTGTATATAAATGTATTGATGTGATTGTGAAATATTCCACCTCGGTACAGGCAAAGCCTAGTGAGGTGGATATATAATAATATGTAAATATTGTATATAAATGTATTGATGTGATTGTGAAATATTCCACCTCGGTACAGGCAAAGCCTAGTGAGGTGGATATATAATAATATGTAAATATTGTATATAAATGTATTGATGTGATTGTGAAATATTCCACCTCGGTACAGGCAAAGCCTAGTGAGGTGTATATATAATAATATGTAAATATTGTATATAAATGTATTGATGTGATTGTGAAATATTCCACCTCGGTACAGGCAAAGCCTAGTGAGGTGGATATATAATAATATGTAAATATTGTATATAAATGTATTGATGTGATTGTGAAATATTCCACCTCGGTACAGGCAAAGCCTAGTGAGGTGGATATATAATAATATGTAAATATTGTATATAAATGTATTGATGTGATTGTGAAATATTCCACCTCGGTACAGGCAAAGCCTAGTGAGGTGGATATATAATAATATGTAAATATTGTATATAAATGTATTGATGTGATTGTGAAATATTCCACCTCGGTACAGGCAAAGCCTAGTGAGGTGGATATATAATAATATGTAAATATTGTATATAAATGTATTGATGTGATTGTGAAATATTCCACCTCGGTACAGGCAAAGCCTAGTGAGGTGGATATATAATAATATGTAAATATTGTATATAAATGTATTGATGTGATTGTGAAATATTCCACCTCGGTACAGGCAAAGCCTAGTGAGGTGTATATATAATAATATGTAAATATTGTATATAAATGTATTGATGTGATTGTGAAATATTCCACCTCGGTACAGGCAAAGCCTAGTGAGGTGGATATATAATAATATGTAAATATTGTATATAAATGTATTGATGTGATTGTGAAATATTCCACCTCGGTACAGGCAAAGCCTAGTGAGGTGGATATATAATAATATGTAAATATTGTATATAAATGTATTGATGTGATTGTGAAATATTCCACCTCGGTACAGGCAAAGCCTAGTGAGGTGTATATATAATAATATGTAAATATTGTATATAAATGTATTGATGTGATTGTGAAATATTCCACCTCGGTACAGGCAAAGCCTAGTGAGGTGGATATATAATAATATGTAAATATTGTATATAAATGTATTAATGTGATTGTGAAATATTCCACCTCGGTACAGGCAAAGCCTAGTGAGGTGGATATATAATAATATGTAAATATTGTATATAAATGTATTGATGTGATTGTGAAATATTCCACCTCGGTACAGGCAAAGCCTAGTGAGGTGGATATATAATAATATGTAAATATTGTATATAAATGTATTGATGTGATTGTGAAATATTCCACCTCGGTACAGGCAAAGCCTAGTGAGGTGGATATATAATAATATGTAAATATTGTATATAAATGTATTGATGTGATTGTGAAATATTCCACCTCGGTACAGGCAAAGCCTAGTGAGGTGTATATATAATAATATGTAAATATTGTATATAAATGTATTGATGTGATTGTGAAATATTCCACCTCGGTACAGGCAAAGCCTAGTGAGGTGGATATATAATAATATGTAAATATTGTATATAAATGTATTAATGTGATTGTGAAATATTCCACCTCGGTACAGGCAAAGCCTAGTGAGGTGGATATATAATAATATGTAAATATTGTATATAAATGTATTGATGTGATTGTGAAATATTCCACCTCGGTACAGGCAAAGCCTAGTGAGGTGGATATATAATAATATGTAAATATTGTATATAAATGTATTGATGTGATTGTGAAATATTCCACCTCGGTACAGGCAAAGCCTAGTGAGGTGTATATATAATAATATGTAAATATTGTATATAAATGTATTGATGTGATTGTGAAATATTCCACCTCGGTACAGGCAAAGCCTAGTGAGGTGGATATATAATAATATGTAAATATTGTATATAAATGTATTGATGTGATTGTGAAATATTCCACCTCGGTACAGGCAAAGCCTAGTGAGGTGGATATATAATAATATGTAAATATTGTATATAAATGTATTGATGTGATTGTGAAATATTCCACCTCGGTACAGGCAAAGCCTAGTGAGGTGGATATATAATAATATGTAAATATTGTATATAAATGTATTGATGTGATTGTGAAATATTCCACCTCGGTACAGGCAAAGCCTAGTGAGGTGGATATATAATAATATGTAAATATTGTATATAAATGTATTGATGTGATTGTGAAATATTCCACCTCGGTACAGGCAAAGCCTAGTGAGGTGGATATATAATAATATGTAAATATTGTATATAAATGTATTGATGTGATTTTGAAATATTCCACCTCGGTACAGGCAAAGCCTAGTGAGGTGTATATATAATAATATGTAAATATTGTATATAAATGTATTGATGTGATTGTGAAATATTCCACCTCGGTACAGGCAAAGCCTAGTGAGGTGGATATATAATAATATGTAAATATTGTATATAAATGTATTGATGTGATTGTGAAATATTCCACCTCGGTACAGGCAAAGCCTAGTGAGGTGGATATATAATAATATGTAAATATTGTATATAAATGTATTGATGTGATTGTGAAATATTCCACCTCGGTACAGGCAAAGCCTAGTGAGGTGTATATATAATAATATGTAAATATTGTATATAAATGTATTGATGTGATTGTGAAATATTCCACCTCGGTACAGGCAAAGCCTAGTGAGGTGGATATATAATAATATGTAAATATTGTATATAAATGTATTGATGTGATTGTGAAATATTCCACCTCGGTACAGGCAAAGCCTAGTGAGGTGGATATATAATAATATGTAAATATTGTATATAAATGTATTGATGTGATTGTGAAATATTCCACCTCGGTACAGGCAAAGCCTAGTGAGGTGGATATATAATAATATGTAAATATTGTATATAAATGTATTGATGTGATTGTGAAATATTCCACCTCGGTACAGGCAAAGCCTAGTGAGGTGGATATATAATAATATGTAAATATTGTATATAAATGTATTGATGTGATTGTGAAATATTCCACCTCGGTACAGGCAAAGCCTAGTGAGGTGGATATATAATAATATGTAAATATTGTATATAAATGTATTGATGTGATTGTGAAATATTCCACCTCGGTACAGGCAAAGCCTAGTGAGGTGTATATATAATAATATGTAAATATTGTATATAAATGTATTGATGTGATTGTGAAATATTCCACCTCGGTACAGGCAAAGCCTAGTGAGGTGGATATATAATAATATGTAAATATTGTATATAAATGTATTGATGTGATTGTGAAATATTCCACCTCGGTACAGGCAAAGCCTAGTGAGGTGGATATATAATAATATGTAAATATTGTATATAAATGTATTGATGTGATTGTGAAATATTCCACCTCGGTACAGGCAAAGCCTAGTGAGGTGTATATATAATAATATGTAAATATTGTATATAAATGTATTGATGTGATTGTGAAATATTCCACCTCGGTACAGGCAAAGCCTAGTGAGGTGGATATATAATAATATGTAAATATTGTATATAAATGTATTAATGTGATTGTGAAATATTCCACCTCGGTACAGGCAAAGCCTAGTGAGGTGGATATATAATAATATGTAAATATTGTATATAAATGTATTGATGTGATTGTGAAATATTCCACCTCGGTACAGGCAAAGCCTAGTGAGGTGTATATATAATAATATGTAAATATTGTATATAAATGTATTGATGTGATTGTGAAATATTCCACCTCGGTACAGGCTAAGCCTAGTGAGGTGGATATATAATAATATGTAAATATTGTATATAAATGTATTGATGTGATTGTGAAATATTCCACCTCGGTACAGGCAAAGCCTAGTGAGGTGGATATATAATAATATGTAAATATTGTATATAAATGTATTGATGTGATTGTGAATTATTCCACCTCGGTACAGGCAAAGCCTAGTGAGGTGGATATATAATAATATGTAAATATTGTATATAAATGTATTGATGTGATTATGAAATATTCCACCTCGGTACAGGCAAAGCCTAGTGAGGTGGATATATAATAATATGTAAATATTGTATATAAATGTATTATGTGATTGTGAAATATTCCACCTCGGTACAGGCAAAGCCTAGTGAGGTGGATTTATAATAATATGTAAAATGATATTGTTAATTGTTAAAAATAAATAAAAAAAAAAAAAATATTTAAGTAATTGTATGATACTATTTTTAAAACAACTTATTATTGTGTTGAAAATTTTCGCGTTTAATATCAACTTTGACAGCTCTTCCGATATTTGTAAAATAAATAGTGCGTTTTCTAAGGTTTAGTCTATTTCTACGAACGGAATTGGCGGGAAATGCGTTTTCCCGCCAAAAAAAGTGTCAAAAAGTAAAGTGTCTTTACGAGTGATTTTCGGGCATCGTCGCGTCGTCTATGTTTTATACATTTGGCGCCAGTGTGTTTGAAGCTATATAAAAAGATATTACATATCAAATGATATTTGTGGAACAGAAATTTATAGAACCGCTTCCACAATGCGCTTGATTCGATACTGCCCTGTCATTAAAAAGTTTCAACATTAAATTATAATTAAAAAGTTTCAACATGTAAAGTGAAAGAGTATTCATGTATGTAGCATTATAAACATTAAAAATAAAACTTTATACTCCGTTACAAAAAAAAAAATTTAACTTTCGTCGAAAAAACGAAAAATTAAAAAAAAAGCTTTTTCCCTCTCTACGCACACGTGTGCCTGCCGAATGTTAAACAACTTTATTTAATACTATTATCAGGTAAATCTCTCCGTGTTTTACAGTAACTGGCCACATTATTACGCACCTTTATTTTCATAGTGACACTATACAAAATTAAAAATATTAAATTTTTCATTTTTATTCTAGATGAGCGCTATCTATTGAATACAGAAACACCAGATCACTAGTTCAAATATTGGCCACCAATCGGCATTATTGCGATTTGTATTTTTTCAAATTCAATAAAAAAAAATCCAAAACATTAATCCCTGATGGTGAAACAATTTTTTTTGTTTAGTGTTACTATGAAAATAAAGGTGCGATTAGACTCTCAAAGATCTGTTCTAATTTGCCAGTTACAACGTAGAGTAACCAGCGACAGGGTGCGGGTGTGCATAACTTGATAAAAAGTATGCACGACACATGTGTGTGTGTATCCACACACTATGTTTACACACATGTGTGTATACCGACCGCCGTGGCACAGATGGTAAGCCGTTCGGTTTCTATGCAGGCGTCCTGGGTTCGATTCCCAGCAGAGGAGAAATATATTTAAATTCATTTCTCACGCAAATATTGCTTCTCTGGGCTGGAAACACTGGTAAGTTGGAAGAAATTGCCATACGGCAATATACTCGCCACTTGCGCAGGGTGCAAGGAAGTGTTCATATTATATATTACTAGAGTCGTCTCACCTCAAAAGTCGTCTAACCTCTAGTGTGTGGGTATACACATGTGTGTATACCCACACACTAGAGTCGTCTCACCTTCTCAATCAAAATTGGTAGTGAAACTATGTGAGATGGTATTATGCCTGTTGTTTTTTCAATTACCTGAGTCTATGATGATAGAAAAAGGTGGAAGCAATATTCAAAGCTGGTGCCTCATAGCAAATTCTTCAAAATATTTTTTTCCGTGTGTCTAATAATATGACCAGCGTCTGTAACTACTTTCACGGTAATATAATTCAAAAACACGCCTCTCATATCATCTTGCAGGATGTTCTTTAAGAAACATCCTGCTCAAATGAATGGCAAAATATATTTTTAAATTTACGTAGTTACGGCGTATACGCAGCATCAATATGAAATGTAAAGCAGCTGAATCACCATGTCGCTGAATATAATATCGAGCTTGTTACGCGCCGAGCACCTCGAGACTGCATATTAGAATGTTAAATCTAGTGACATCATATATTAAAACCGCCTAATACACTATGAATTTACATGTTAGTAAGGGTTGCTATCGCGTGCGTTATTAAGGGTTTATACGTGATTTCAATAATCGAAAATTTGTTGATTTTTTGCATTTTAAAAACAAACCTGAATTTAAATTAATAAAAAAAAAAATATTTCTAGTTTGTCTTATAAGTAAGTATATAATATGTATATTTTTTCATGAAATGGATCCCTCTTGGGTAGGCCTCCTCCAATAGTTTCCATATAGTTCTTATTTTGTTAATAAGAAAATCAACTTCATATAAACCTTTTGTCTCTCCCTTGTAACAGAAAATATGTTTGCTATGTTCTTCTATTCTGCAGTTTCTTTTTCTTACTTTTGAGAGTCTTAAAATGTCACAGTTAATATTTTCGAAAGCATTTTTAAGTTCTATCATTTTTCAGTTGATGAGAGATATCTGACGTTATAGGTACATATCTTAAGATTGTTGTTTTTCTTACATTTACTTGAAATTAAAAAAAAAAATAAATCGACCATTCACTTTAATTTTATGCACTCTATAAGCACACAAAATATTTATTTCTCTACGACATAATAAACTTATGGAGTAATTTTAAAAATGCTTAAAAAGGATACTTAATAACAGTAACGAAGTTTTGCTGTCACATAGTTCAGAAATAAGGCTCAACACCCGTTCTGAATATGAATAATGTCTTTTTAGACGTGACGAAGCTGATGTGCTTCCTTTAAAACGGTAATGCACACCCCCACACCTGTCGCTGGTTTCTCCTCACTGTGGGATATGCCGTGATGGTATGAATGAATAAATGTTTTCGAAACAAATTAATAAAAAATGTTTATTTTTCGACAGAAAATTTTTGCTACTCCATAATATAATTAGGTACTAAAATATGTACAAATAAAAAAAAAACAAAATATTCTGAAAGAAAAATGTTAGGAGAGTTGACATGTCATGTTTGTTTTGTACATATTATAATGAATAGTATCATCAATTTCTCTGTGAGATTATTTTTGATAAACGTCACAAGTTGAAATATCATAAGAGCGTGTACGAAAAGGGTTTAACTGTCGCTGCGACATTATGATGTATACGAATCATAGTAAATAAAACGACAAAAAATCGCCATAAATCTTGGGGGTACTTAAGCGTATCCTCAACTATTCAGGGGGTTAAGGAAAGAAGAGTTTTTCTCTTCAGTTTGTTTTCATTAAGCTTTATCTTGAAAATAAATACACCTCTTGTATCCTTTTGTATTATTGTTTGGGACTCGAAATTGGAACGAAAGATCTCAGAAGTAAAAATAATAGAAAAACGAGTGGGATGTGGCCAACGCTATACTTCTCACTACCAAGTCACTCCACAAAGTATTTAAATTTTGTATGTATAGAAAATTTCATGAAATGAGTTTGAAAAAAAATATTTTTGATTTAAATATTTAATTATGAGAGAGATGTGCCTTTTTACCAATTTGAAAAAAAAAAATTCAAATTTAAAGTTTCCTGAGCTTGGGGTCACTTTGAAATATTTGATAGTTAAAAAAAATTGTGTAGCACTTTTCAGATATCCTTCAAAATCTAATGAGGTCTAAGGGAGTATTAGATATACAAATTTTCAGCATTTGAAAAGAATCGTAAGTACTTTAGTCTATATGTTATAGATAAAGTAAAATAAACACGCCGTACATTGTACACAGCACATAGTCTATAGCACACATAGCACATAGTACATAGCACACACACACCAGATACATTGTGATGAAACTTTCAGTATACAATCTCAGCGTGGTACTATTTTATTTTTTTTTTTTCAAATTTACGGCTTGAAAGTCGTAAATTAGAAAAAAAGCCATACAAGTTGATATCTGCAATAAAAAAATAGCCTTAAAAAGTGCGAAAACATAACACCCCACTACATCTCCTAGGGTTTGTGAGGAGTAAAAACGTATCGGACCAGTAAAATACCAATCATTTAAAAATATTCATGTTAATTATTTTATTTTATTTTATTTTATTTGGGACACTTACAGACATTGACAATCGCATACATGAAAGTATATCATAATAATTTAACATAATGTTTATATCCAATTGGAAGTGAACACAACATGCGAAGTTCATAAATTATTTACACAAACATATTAAAATATCCAAGAGTAAAAACAGTAACAAAAAAACTTTACTTATAAGACATAATTATACAAAACCTATAAAAACATAAAGAAGCAACAATAAAAAGTACAAAGTAAATATGGAGAAGCATTATATAAAACAATGAAAAGTAATGAAAATTGTGCATATAACAAAAAAAAAGGGATGAAAACATCAACAGAAATTCTCCTCTCCACTCAGAATCAAGAGCATTCTTTTTTTAAATACTTCTCTTGTGTTGCAGAAGATATCAACTATGTTGGAGTTGCTATGACTATTGTAAATACGGCACATGCGATACAATGGATTATAAAATGATATGTTAGATATACAGAACCCTATGTGAAAAATATTTGGGTTTCTTAGTGATTTAATATTGACGTTGTATTTTAAGTCATTGACTAGCTGTGTGTCCATCACATTATTTATTATATTAAATAAACATGCCACGTCCGCCACTTTTCGTCGAGTACTCAGCTTAGAAATAGTGATGAGCAAATGCAAGACCAAGACCAAGACCGGGGTGGTCTTGGTCTTGGTCTTGGTCTTGCACCTGCGGTCTTGGTCTTGGTCTTGCGTTTACAAGTATAGTCTTGGTCTTGGTCTTGGTCTTGCATACATAGTCTTGGTCTTGGTCTTGGTCTTGCAGCAAGAGTCTTGCAAGTCTTGCACTTTTACGAGTAGGTAAAGTAGGTACATATTCGAGTTTTTTTTAATAAAACCTAAATTTTCGTTGAAGTAAACGTGTGATATAATTTTAGGTATCAAATTATTACAATTTTTGGAAAAAAAATCACCGAACTATGAAATATCGTTTACATGTCGTCTTTAAATTTCTGTATTTTTATAACTTTTCATATATTGTTATTATAGTAGGTAATAAAAATATAAAATGAAATACAAATATGTTGAAGAATTTAAGATTCATAGAGTCAATGTATAAGCTGAAGTGAATCAAAACTAAAATCATTGTCTGAATAAGTGTCTGAATATAATAAATCTTTCAAAGATGATTCTTATGAAAATATCATGAAACAAAATATTTTTCTAGTCATGAACTTTGATGTCAATTATATAAGTCCTCTCTTTAAAACTATAATATACAAATAAATACAAGGAAACTAACAGACATTCTTAGAGGGCTTCAACTTCAGAGATCCAACTGTCGATGGCGATATTATGTTTAGTTAAAGAATACGCACAGAAATAGAAACCCCTAAATCCAAATAATTGAATATTTTAAGATATTTTGTACTCTATACAAAACATGTAAGTATGTATGTCAAGATAGGGTAGTATGGAGAGGTCAGTCCTCCCTTCCTACCCAAAATATGAAAACAGTTTGATGGTATGTATTTATGTTTGAAGTATCAAACTATTTAGTCACCTTAGATAATAATATTATATTTCATTACCTTAGATATTGTGTATAGGTCACTGCCACACAATTTGTATGAAATGTCATTACTAAACTATTTTATTACAAAAATTGGTAAATTTTGAGATGCCTTACAAATTGTATGAAAGATGTCGTCACTAAATTCAATTTTTATAAAAATTGGTAAAAGTTTGTCTTAATAAATAATGTTTGAGAAACTCTGGAACTTTTACACATGAAAATTAAATTTGAGATTTTGTATAAAATTTGGCTATATTTAGGTAAGAATACCAATTTTCAGCTTTCAAGCTTTTATGGTTATTGAAATAGGTATATGGAAAAATAAATTTAAAATTCAAAAGTTTATAAAAAGCATTGTAGGCCTATAACTTTATATATATTCTGAAATTTTAGGCTCTGCATTTAGCGGAACAAAAAAGTTTAAGAGGGGGGGGGACAGACACACTAAATGTTCTACTCCAAATTCTTAATAAATCCATATTATCTTTTTTTCATAAAAAATGAATATGTCCTTGTTAAACAAGTACCTACATAATATGTTATATGTATATTATACATCTTCCTACTTTCCCTAAAATAAGCATAAATGCTTATGTTATATATGGACGAAATCGGTCGAGGCAGGATTCGAACTCGCAACCACTGGATTACTAGCCCAGCGCGCTAACCGCTCTGCCATAGACCCATCTAATAATCTATTTAAGTATAGAACATGTATGCTGAGTAGCCTCTAAGTTGACGTTTTTTGACTCCAAAGTTGAAAAAACATGAAAAATATAGACCTAGCATACAAATCTCACGTATCATCGCTTGATAATTTGTCGATATGTGAAATAAATTCTCTTAAATAAATCGATAGTTTTTGGAAAATAAAATATCTTAAAATATTTATTATTATGTATTGTGTTTTTAGTTTTGTAGGTATTCTTCAATTATACATACTATCGCTATCGACAGTTGGATCTCATGTGTTACATGCAACTAGTAAAATAATGAACATACCTACCTTGCTTGAATGATAGATATGTATGTAGGTATAATATCATAATATTATCGTGTCAAAACTCGCTCAAAAACATGTACCTACACAGGATGTTAAAATATGAATTGTTCCAGATTCAAAATGTCTTAATTTCGTTTCAATCATGCAAAAATGTACTTTTACGATAGTAACATAAATGTTATGTTTGTCTAACGTCGGCGTAACAATAGAAGACTAATCCTTACTTTGACTTCCCGCTATTACAGAGTCATGCCAAGTGCCGTGTTTTTTTTTTTAATAATTGATTTTAATTTATTACCTTGTATGGTAAATTGAATTCATCATTTTTTATTGTTAAATTAAAATAATGTGCATGGCATCATTATTTTGTTTTATTATACATTTAAAAAAAACATAGACTATCTTATATAACAAAAATCTATGTGATTTACGAAAAAAAATATTTATTACATTTATTTATGGTAAATCCTTTTTTTATATAAAAACCAAAAGACATATTAATTAAATGAAAGTTAGATCAGAGAAATCAATAACATGATAACTTTACACAAATACAAAATTTAGGTGGGTATTCATAATAATAAGAAAAACTAAAACACTTAAAAAATATATACATGCACAATGCCCACATACATACCCATATATACATACGTCATAATATTCCAACTGTCGACACGTTCAAGATAATTTATTTCTTGTCAGTATTAGGAGATTTTTATGCCAGGTCTATATTTCTCATGGTTTTTGTCAACTTTGAAGCCAAAAAACACCAACTTAGAGGTTTAGTGTGTCAGTGTAGGTATGTGTGTGTCCCTTATCCAACTGTCGATTTGTTCAGGAGAACTTTGTTCTCTTAACATATCGACTATGTTTCAAGCCAGAATACGCGAGAATTGTATGAAGAGGTCTACTTTTTTCACGGCATTTCCAACTTTGAGATCAAAAAACACCAACTTAGAGGCTTCGCAGCATATATGTTCCATACACGGATTTACTCAGAATTCGGAGTAGAACATTTCGTGTGTCTGTGTGTGTGTCCGTCCCTCCCTTATAACTTTTGATCCGCTCAATTAACAGAGCCCAAAATTTCAGAATATATAAACAGTTATAGGCCTACAAAACTTTTATACTCAGAATTTTGAATTTTTGTTTCAGTCAGGGGTTATCAACTTTTGAATTTTTACTTTATTTTTCCATATATCTCAGAAACCATAAAAGCTAGAACGCTGAAAATTGGTATAAACACAGAAAAATACAAAAAAAATAACAAATCGATTTTTTCAAAAAAAATCCAGGGTTTCTCAAACGTTTTTTATAAAGAAAAATATTTTTTTTATGATAAATTTATGAGTTTAACTGCCTATATTTCCAAATATTTTAAAAATATCGAAAAAAGCCGAAACACCCCAACTAGATAATTTAATTTTCTATAAAAAATATAAAAGATGTATTAGCACATCTCAAACTTTTTTTAACAATTTTTATAAAAATTGAATTTAGTGACGACATTTCTTCATACAATTTGTATGGCAATCGCCTACACACAATATCTAAGAAAACTTAATTATTTGATACTAATCTCCAAACATACATACATAACATCATGCTGTTTTCATATTCTGCGTAGGATCAAAGGACTGACCTCCATACTATCCTATCTTGACATACATACATAGGTACAAGTGTTGTATAGAAAACAAAATATCTGAAAATATTCAATAATTTGTATTTATGGGTTTATAGTTTGGTACATATTCTTCAACTATACATACTATCGCTATCGACAATTGGATCTCATGTGTTACATGCAACTAGTATATTTAATGCTTTGTTTGCATATTCATTCAATCGATTAACTAAGTAGGTATATATTATGTTTTTCCAATCGACTGTGATGAATTTTCCAACTGTCGATTCGTTCATGAGAATTCAATTCTCTTAATGAATCGACATTTTTAAGCCAAGATGCGTGTACGAAGGAAAATTTTGTATGGTGTAGTGGACTTTTTGCATGCTAATAGCACCAACTAGAGGCCTCGCAGCATATATGTTCCCATACATGGATTTTCTCAGAATTCGGAGTAGAACATTTTGTGTGAGTTTTGTGTGTGTGTGTGTGTGTGTGTGTGTGTGTGTGTGTGTGTGTGTGTGTGTGTGTGTCTGTGTGTGTGTCTGTCTGTGTGTGTCCCCCTTATAACTTTTGATCCGCTTAATTAACAGAGCCCAAAATTTTAAAATATATTAAAAATTACAAGCCTACAAAACTTTTATACTCAAAATTGTGAATTTTTGTTTCAGTCAGGGGTTATCAACTTTTGAAATTTTGATTTATTTTTCCATATATCTCACAAACCGTAAAAGTTAGAACGCTGAAAATTTGTATAAACATAGACAAATACAAAATCTCAAATAAGTTTTTTTAAAAAATTCTAGGGTTCCTCAAACATTTTTTATTAAGAAAAATATTTTTTTTATGATAAATTTATGAGTTTAACTGCCTATATTTACATTTTTTTTTAAATATCGAAAAAAGACGAAATACCCCAACTAGAAAATTTATTTTCTATAAAAAATATTACAATTGTATTAGCACATTGCAAATTTAATATAATAATAAAAATTGAATTTAGTGACGACATTGTTTATACAATTTGTATGGAAGTAGCCTACTCACAATATCTAAGAAGACTTAGGGCCGAATTTATAAACAATTCTCAAATGGTGACTCTGAGAATTCTCACGTAAGCACTACTCAAACGAATCTGAGAACTACTAACACTGTCCTATTAATAAACAATACTTTCAGTTTACTCAGTCGAGAACAACGTTTGTCAATGAGTTGTATTTTTTGCTTTATATTACCAACACATTTAAGGGCCGCTGCGTTGGGATTCTGAATACTTATTGCATAGACACGTGTGCACATTTATAATAATAATAACAACTAGATATGGGATGGTGAATTGACAATATAATATAACAATGAATCTCCATTGCCTCTCTAGATAAAAAAAATATAAAGAGAATTACTAATTTTGAATAACCATGAATAAAACCAAAAATATAAGTACATAGTAAAAAAATGTATTAAAAATCTAGCAATAAAACATAAAAATAATAAAAAAACTATGGTTATGGATATTTATGTATATTTTTACTATGATGGAAAAAAATACAAATTCTTACATCTATAATAGTATAAATATTAATCAAATATATATGCCAATTTTTATTGGCATATATATTTGATCATATTATAAAAAAACAATCAAGGATCATATAAAAAAACAATCAAGGATCATATAAAAAAACAATCAAGGTAGGTAGTTTTACAGAAAACATCACTCTCCCTATTCAATCCCTGAATTCAACACATCATAAGTATTTATGGCAAGTATCAGTCAAATAAAAAACCAAATAGATATTATACAAATTGGAGCTCAAGGCGAAAATTTAACGAGATGCAATACACGAAATTGACAACTGTAAATTAATATAATGGCGAAGTTATGTATACGCATATTATCATCTCTTTTACTCGGTATAGCTCTGTCCCGTTCCGTCTCTCTGAGTAGTTCTCCAAGGCAGGTAGCCGGGCGACTTGAGCATTCGATATATTTCTATAGACTGCGCTGCAATGCTTAAGTACGCGTTTACGACATAAGCATTGCATATTGTTTATTAATACGCTTTTGGGGTGCTAAGCATTGAGCACATACTAAGTACGTTTTATAAATTCGGCCCTTAATAATTTGATACTAATCTCCAAACATACATACATACCATCATGCTGTTTTCACATTCTGGGTAGGATCAAAGGACTGACCTCCATACTATCCTATCTTGACATACATACCTAGGTACACGTGTTGTATAGAAAACCAAATATCTTAAAATATTAAATAATTTGTATTTATGGGTTTATAGTTTGGTACTTATTCTTCAACTATATATACTATCGATATCGACAGTTGGATCTCATGTGTTACATGCAACTAGTTTTATTTGTATTGTGTATAACTTGTAATTGTAAATGGCCTTCGGCAGTATTATTCGTATTAAAATTCAATAGTTGTAATATTATGCTCCATAGGTATGGTTTTTTCAAAGTTGAAAAAACAATGAAAAATATAGATCTGGCATACAAATCTCGCACATCTTGGATTGAAACTTTGTCGGTCTGTTAATAGAAATAAATTCTCTGGAACAAATCGACATTAGGAAAACATTAAAGAAAATAATTAATTGAATTTACTTTATGCACAACGTACAATACACGTGAAACGCCTCTGAGTACGTTTGTTTATTTAGCGGCATCGGCCATCACAAAATAATAATATTTTTTTGAAGAATAATATTTTACACCGCAAGAATAATATTTTGACCTTTGAGAATCTAATGATAAAGGTTATTTTTGCATCACGTAAACGTAATATGAGACAATTTGAATCTGAGATATTGACATCCTGTCTATAGATACACGCGCACGTGTTCATGGTATAAATATATTTGTATTTTAAACACTGATTTTAAACCGATATCTAAATTTCATTCTTAAAGAAGTACTAATTAAATTTTGGTACTTACACCTATTTATTAATATGAATACTTACATTTAACAATGACAAAATTATTTAAATTTTAAATTATTTTTATAGGTACCGTTTTTATAAAATGATGTCATAAAATTATTCCGTTTTAATAAAATGATGTCATGCCGACCGCAGTGGCACAGTTGGTAAGCTGTTTTGGTTCTGTGCGGGCGTTCTGGGTTCGATTCCCAGCAGAGGAGAAATTTATTTAAATTCATTTCTCACGCAAATATTGCTTCTCTGGGCTGGAAACACTGGTTAGTTGGAAGAAATTGCCATACAACAATAAACTCGCCACTTGCGCAGGGTGCAAGGAAGTGTTTATTATTTATTTATTTATTTATAAAATTCGATCTTTGTATGTTATTTTTAACCATATTAAAAGTCATTTATTGTCGTTCCAATGCAATTTCTATGAGTTATATGTCAACATATTGAAAAACTGCAAGACCGCAAGAGTCTTGCATTTAAGTCTTGCAAGACTCTTGGTCTTGCAAGCATGGTCTTGGTCTTGGTCTTGGTCTTGCGTCCCTGGTCTTGGTCTTGCAGTGAAGTATGTGGTCTTGGTCTTGGTCTTGCAAAAAACGCAAGACCAAGACCAAGACTGCAAGACTTGCAAGACTTTTGCTCATCACTACTTAGAAATATCAAAAAAAATCAATCTCTGATTATAAGTTAACATGTAACGACCTATACCGGCTCTATAAGACAGAATATTCATGTCATAATTTTGAGTTGTGGATAATAAATTGGAAAAAACAGGTATTGTTAAAAAATTAAATAAAAAATAAAAAAAGTATATTGGATCATCGGAACAATGTATGAAAAATAATGAGAGAAAAATATTTTTTTGTCAACAACGTAAATTTTAAGAGAACGACGCGACGTAATGAGCATCCAAAAAAGTATGCAATCCCGTCCCGTTAAGCTAGAGACAGACGATAAAACAATCATGTTAATATTAATATTAAAAGTTATCCCCAACACGCAATAAAGATGTTGCCATAATAAAATTGGTTCACGGTTGAAAAAAGTTTTTCAAATTTCTTTGTTATTTAGATAAATAACGGGTCGTAGGTATCAAGCAAACGAGAAAGCTTTTAATAATAAAAAATATAACATATAATGGAAGCTGGAAAACAAAAAAAAAATATAAGTAGTTATATGAAAATGTGAGGAGAATACATCGTAAAAGTTAATATCTTCTTATAATACGAAGTTTTATTTTGTTTTCAAAGAATTTGAAAGGTTGTAAGTCATCATTTTAACACGCACCTTTAATAAGGAATATGGTTACTAGGGCTGGTATTATGAGATATATATTTTTTTTAATTTATTTATTTTGGATATCCAACAGTACAGTAGAGCATAATGATATTAAAGACAATGAAAAAAAAACAAGTAAATGTAGACTACGGTACATAGTAATAGGACATCATATCAAATAATTTTAAAGTAGTACATACAATTTACGAAAAATGAGAAAAAAACAAAATTATAGGAACACACCAGAAACATACAAGGAATAGTACAGAGAGGATTGTATATATCAAAGGACATAATGCTAACGCTGTGGAAATGAGGTCCCTAAGATGAATGTGTGATAAAACGATCTATGAAAGGATAAGTAATGTGGACATTAGACGAGAATGCAAGATTGAAAGAGATATTGTGAGTAGAATGAAAATAAATACACTACTATGGTTCGGACATGTAGAGAGAATGAACGATGAACGCCCGACAAAAAAAAAGTATACAAGGTTGAAAAGAGTGTAATGAGAGTTCGTGGCCGCCCGAGAAAGAGTTGGCATGATCATATAAATGAGATTTTGAAAGATGGTAATATAGATACTAAGTCAGAATAATAGGAGAGCATGTATGACGCGATGTATGGATGTAAATGAGGCAAAACATGTATGTCAAGATAGAGGTGTCTGACGTTCAGTCCTCTCTGCCTACACCAAGTAGGGATACGGCGTGATGGTATGTATGTATGTATGAATATTATGCTAAATACTCCTGTTACTTTTGTATGCTATACAATTGAGATGTCAATGGATATAGGGTCCAAATTCGATTAATGCTGGTATTTCAAAAAAAAATCTGAGGAAACGTAAGGCAATCCACTTCGTCTCCATTCTCAATTTCTATGTTGATTTTCAAACACGTTTTCTTTTTGGATACCTTATTGATCTATATTCCCTTTTTTCTTCCTCTGTTGTAGAATTTAACAGATGTCTTCCTATTTTTATCATATTCAGGATATGTTTAGTGATCCACTCTATTCTGACTAGAGGTCTTGTACAAAAAATCCGTCTGATGCGCTCCGTCCGCTGCGCCTGTATACCGCTAATATTGCTTCTATGGGCTGGAAACACTGATTAGTTGAAAGAAAATACCATATGACATTAAACTCGCCACTTGTGCGGGGTGCAAGGAAGTCTTTATTATTACAATTAAGGTTTCTCCGCCTTTAGGGAGATTTTCACACCCCAGAACATGACGGATGCCCTATCTAACTTTACCGATGGGGCAGGGTTGGGGACCAGCTTAAACTGACCAGTGTTCGGTCCCGTTCAATATTTTCCATCACTCCAGTGTGACGTTATCCATCCGCCTACCGTGTGAAGGGATATATCAGGAGTTTCATGTCATTGAGTCTGAGACCAGTTGGCGTTGCTTAATAATGTCCGGTACTTTAAGGTTGTAATGATTGATTCACAGTTAATATATAAATATATAAATGAAATTTTGTGAATCGAGTCACGCATCGACGAAGATAATTATTCTTAGACTTGTTAAGGGAACAAAAGACCTAATTGCATTGACCTCAGATAAAAGATCAAATGTCTAAGGGTACGTAAACTTTTTTTTATTTTATTTCACCTTTTTTCTGACACGCGGTTCAACTCTTTGCCTCTGTAAAGGACTTAATCAAATGATTTGTGATAAATTTAATCTCCGAGGTCAAAAGCCACTCGTCACTGTTGTTGAACATGAAATATTGAAATTGGATGAAAAACTCGACACAAAGAAACGAGTGAATCAAAAGAAATATTTGGAATCCCTTTCCTATTATTTATTTATTTATTGAATGCAAGATAAAGAAGAATACAATAAGAAAAATGAATGTGAATTTCTTGAGGTGGTTTGGATATATTGAAAGAATGGATGATGAACGACTGACCAAAAAAATATACATGGGTGTAAGAGATGGAGTGAATAGCAGGGGCCGCCCCAGAAAGGGATGACATGACCATGTGAATGATATTTTGAAAGAAGGAAAACAAACCGAGGAGATATCGAGGATGACGTGACCCATCGTATTCACACAGGATGGATGAAGGAAGTGGAGGTCGTTTTCGACCGTACTCTGTAATCGTAGAATACCATCACAAAATTGAATTAAAAAAAAAATAGAATAAAAAAAGTTTTTATGCACTATTACCTACAATCTGCATATTTTTTTGTAGAAAATCAAATTATCTAGTTGGGGTGTTTCGGCGAATTTCGATATTTTTAAATATGTTTGAATAACTGGAACTATTTTAAAAAAATTGAAATTTTTATATTTGTCTATCTATTCATACAAATTTTCAGCGTTATAGCGTATGTGGTTATTGAAATGACAAATGAAAATTCTAAATTCTGAGTATAATAGAAATTTAAGGCTCTGTGAATCAAGCGGATCAAAAGTTATAAGGGGGGAGTTGGAAAAACCGTGAAAAAAGTTGGAAAAACCGTGCAAAAACTGTACTGCTGCATACAACTCTTCTCACACGGGATTTATTTATTTATTTATTTATTTATTTATCCCAAAGACTCACCAACAGGCAAAGAGTACATGTATATTACAATGATATGAACGCTGTCATCATTTCTCCACAAATTGCCCAATTAGTGGTGAATACAATTTTAGCATAAAAAAAAACAATTTTATAACTTAAAAACTAACATAGATAATTAACAAAATGTAAGAAAAATAAAATATTTAAAAACTTAAAAGCTAACATAAAATACAAAAAATACAAAAATCGTAAGTACCACGGGGAAAGGAAGAGGAAAGGATTTGGTGTATTAAGGATAGTGCAGGTTAGCAATCAGTAAGTATTTGATTAATGGATCTCCTAAACGCATTCAGGGAAGAGGCAAAGACATCCACACTCCCAAACTTACTATTAAAATTGTGAGTGACTCTGTATAAGGGACTTCTAACACCAGCATTACTGGTCGGAGTGTTCATATAGAACTGTCTGTAATTGCGAATTCGAGTCAACGATGGTATACAGAAGTTTACCCTAGCCAACAGAGCAGGTGCATCAAAATCAGAGTTACAGATCTTGCGCAGCGTCAATGCGTCGAGTAGCTCGCGCCTATGTGTCAGACTTGGCAAATTCATTACGCTGATGTTACGGAATCTACGCTGACCGATACGGAAAAATTTTCTTTGCAGCTTCTCAATCTCGTCAATGTACTTACTATATAGGGGGTTCCAAACAGCAGAGCAATATTCTAATTTAGAGCGAATTAAGCATTTGTATAGCACCAATATGGAATTTACATTACTGAATTCTTTCGTTGATCTAAGAATAAAGCCCAAAATCCTGTTGCAACTTATCAGAACCTCCCGTATATGTTCGTCAAAGTGCAATTTTGAATCAAAAATAACCCCTAGATCCCTAATACTATGCAACGGTTCCAAAGCCACTCCGTCAATCTTATATATGTGATTCATTACATTTTTATTTTTTGTAAATGTAATGGAATTACATTTCTTTAGATTAAGTTGAAGCTTATTAGCATCGCAATATTTACTGAGTCTGTTCAAATCGTCCTCCAACCCCATACAGTCCTCCTCATTACGTATTCGCCGATAAATTTTGAGATCGTCGGCAAACAGCAAAAATTCTGAATTTTTAAAGCATGTACCAATGTCATTGACGAAGAATGTAAAAAGAAGGGGTCCCAGAACAGACCCTTGTGGAACTCCCGAGGTAACGGCCACGCATTTAGACTTGTAGCCATTCATGACAACAGTCATCAAACGGTTACTAACGTAAGACTCAACCCAACGCAGCAGACTACCATGAATTCCGTAAGAGCTCAACTTCCTAATCAGCAAGTCATGGTCAACCTTGTCGAAAGCTTTTTTAAAATCCGTGTAAATTGAGTCCACCTGCACCCGCTTGTCCAAGGCCTCAAACAAGTAATCAGAATATTCAAGCAGATTTGTAACCGTTGATCTTTTGTTCACAAACCCGTGTTGATTATCAAGTAGGCATGGCTTTAGATGATGGAACAATCGATCCTTCAAAATAGACTCAAAAACTTTAGAAAATTGAGATAAGATCGATATAGGGATTTAGATTAATACTGTCGATTCATTAAGAAAACTAAGTTCTCGTGAACAAATCGATAGTTGGAATATAGATGTTGAATTATGCTTCAATTAGAGTGAAAAAGGCGATGTATTCGTAAAAAAATACGGTAGATGTATTTACGCAAAAGAAAAACGAAAATAGCGTAAAAGTAGACGTGTTTTGTACCCACTTTTCCCAAGGGTAGTTGGTTTTATTGAAAGGGTTAATTGTGTTAGCAAGGGGTTGGGTAAATTACAGCTAAGAGAGAGGAAAAAGATTTTTTTTTATCCACAAAAGAATATATTAAGAAAGCAATGGAGAAACTACTAAGAGGCGCTCGTTAAATATCAAAGGACGTCCAAAAAATATACACGGTCGTATTTTGATGTGGAAAAAGGAGAGTAATGGTCTTGATTTGTAAAAACATATTATATATGTACACACATACCATCACGTCGTGACGTTGGTCTTTTTTCACTTATAATAATAATGGATTATTTATATAGCGCCATTTTTGTGTTTTCTCCTCGAGGGAATTTGCACTAGCATACATTAAATAAGTCAATTAATCTTTATATACATAATTCTTCCGTACGTGTGTATGTCACTGAACTCCTCCTAAACGGCTGAACCGATTTTGATGAATCTTTTTGTGTGCGTTTATGTGAGTCCCTGAATGGTTTAGATTCACAAAAAAGATTTTTATACATTAATATATAATGAAAGAATAATGAAAATATCAATCATTATAAATATTTTCGTAATAAGCATTTTGAATAGTGGCAACATTGCTTTGGATATGTCATAATATTATGCAATGTTGGTTATGCCATTAAAACTTGATATTTTTCTCAACACTGTCTGCAGTAGGTATTTGTTTTCATATTTTTAATATTTTATGAAATTATTAAGTTATTTGTACATTTTCTGGTGTTCCGTCAGGGACGAGTAATCGAAACTATAACAGACAACAAATACACGGACTGATATGTGGGTATGCACGCATGTGTCGTGCTTCCTATTATAAGGTAATCCACGTCCATTTTTATGTTTGTCAATAAGCCAGCTAATAACAAGCAACCCAACGTTCGTGCAGGACAACGTCTATCGGGTCAGCTAGTATCATATATAGGTATTTATAATAATTAATTGTAAAAGATGTAATGCACGAGATACCAGAGGGACGCCGACCACCGGAAAGACCATCAAAGAGATGGAAGGAGAGCTGGATATCCTCATCCCAGGACCTGTAGAAACAGATCATAGATCTACCGAAAGACGAACAACCGTTATTTGGAAGAAATTTCCATACGGCAATAAACTCGCCACTTGCGCAGGGTGCAAGGAAGTGTTCGTTATTATTATTATTATTAAAGAGGAAGAAGAAGAAGAATTAATAAGTTTTATTCTCAAAATAATCATTTTATTCAATTTATTAAGTTATAATATGATTGACAACATTTAAAAACAGTGAAGTATTATTTATTTATTTAAAGCTTCTTGGGCACATGTGCAGAATGGCGGGCTTATTGCCAAATGGCAATATCTTCCAACCAACCATATTCATTTGGTGAATCAAACTGTTTTTATGATATTGTAAAATATGTTAAATATATTTATTTATAAAATTTAAAAACAATGAAAAGTATAGCAGTGACATCTATGGAAGTTGGTTTGTGGCTTCATAGCTAGGTTCAGAACCTTTCAATGTGTTCATTTTTAATGTATAAAAACTTAAAGAAACTTTGATAGATGTCAGTAGATCATTTCATGATTGATCTGTTGCTAGGAAAATAATTAAGTATAATAATTTATTATTTATTGAAAACTTATTATTGTTCTCTGTTGGATTGGAACAATAAAAAGTATATGTTATTAATGAAAATCAACATAGGTTCATTCTAGGAACGTACCTCTAATAGATAGTATCTAATCTGAATCTCAAACTTGTAAATTGTACAAACGATTTAATTGTAAATATATTGTAATTGAAGTAAATTACAAGCGCAAGTCTTCTTCATTAGAAAACTACCAGATTCCACGATTCAACAAAAAAAAACTCTCACATTAGAAATAGAGAGAGATTCCACATATAGGTATGTACCAACAAATTAACTTTATACAAAATCTGTTATGGTTTTTCAAATTGATTTTTATTTTTTTTTTTCAATGAAATAAATAACATATATGACTATAAAACACCAAAAATAATATTGAATATATAAACACAAGCACTCAAAAAAACAGTCTAAAGATGAGTGATTAAAAGCAGCAAAATAATGCATTTTGAAATATTTCCATATCGGTTTTATTTCATAGCGGTCTTTCCCCTAAAGTAGCTCGTAATATCGCACTCAGAAACACTGTGGGCCGTTTAAAGTCAGTGCGGGTGGTGGTGGAAGTAGCAATGTATGAATAAAATATAAATACATATAAAACAAAAACAATTGTAGCAGCACCTTTTGAGCTGCAACATGTATGTCATAGATTCTCGAATACTTCCGAAGGTTGACGAGGATCAACGAACCATAGCCCACTTTCGTTGATACAAACCTACAAATCCTTATTCGTGTGTTGATCGTTAAATAGATTAGAGTCGCGTTTTTTTTATCCATTAGTTCCGACCCATGAAATCACAAATTTATCAAGTTATTTTTTATATTGTATTTTCAATTGTTACGAATAAACCAGTGTTGATCATGTAAGTAGTTCTTTGATTGAAACCCTTCATCATAATAAAATTAAATAATATAATCAATTATTTAATTAACTTACATAAGCAATATCATACTTGGAGGTATATGTTCAAAATAAAATAGAATCCCTTTGAACGCGCACCTTTGCGATACAATCCTTCTGATATTAATAAATAAATAAATATATACCCACAAACAATAAAGAAACGGAGGGGACAGGAGAGGGGGGGGGGACAAGGATAAGATAAGGAGACAAATTTAAGTGTCACGTGTAAGAAATTGATTTCTCAGATTTCTTTTGAAAGCGGGAAAGACGAAGTTAAAGAAAATGCTGGAAAAAAGCGATGAGGTTCACCACCCAAACTGAACGTTGGCTTTTTTGGTGAGACGAGACTGATGTGTGGGAATGCACCCATGACATGTGTCGTGCATTATTTTAAAGGTAATGCACACCCGAACACTTGACGCTGGTTATGCCGTGGGATATGCCGTGATGGTTTGAATGAATGAATGAACGTCATTTCTCCCTTAAAGGCAAAAATGTGAGAAAAAAGGTTTCAGCGAAGAATGTTTTGATACCGAAATATATGGCGCTCTGTTATCTCTAAATACCTCAATAAGAGATAATATGGCGTGATGTTGAATATATTTTAAATCTTAAAATAGGATGGGAAATGGGGATGGTGCTGGTGGACGAACGTGTCTAAATTTGAAATATTTCCAATTGAAGCTTGACAATAGGGTTGTTAGGTAGTAGAGAGCGCCCCCCCAAAGATTTATACTTTGATGTGTTTAGTATCTGGATGGGTTTAGTATTCTGGCATTGCATTTTGATCTTTTGGGGTTTTCTGCGAAATAAAAATAGTGGGAATAAAACAGGAGACAAATGCCGGGGGGGAACTTTCGCCGGGAGTATCTAGACTATCTTGAGGATCTGTGCGACGATATGGTCTGCAGCACCTATAAAGGGCTGATAAGGTGGCACAAGCATGGAAGAAAATATGTGAGGTTTTGCTGTAAAACGGTTCTTGATTATGAAACTAGTTAGAGACACGTTGATACGCTGATTCTAGTAAGGAAGTGTTTGTAGACATCTATATATTAGGGATACGTGTATATTGATTATTTCAAAGGATTATTTATCAGAAGGATAAGATTATATATGCGTGTTTAAAATATTTATTATTTGAACATCTACCTCTATATATGATAGGTATTGCAAAAGCCAGTCAGTTCAAAACTAGATTCTTAATTTAAAATGATGAAGGTTTTCAAATAAAATATTACTTACATGATCAACATGAATATATTTTTACAAAAAAATATATAATTAAACTAATTAAATAATAATTCAGCTGTTCATGATGTCGAGGGTCGGAATAAATAAAACTACGATAAACGCGAAACTGTATTCAGTTACGCTACGTCCTACGTAGGCGATTCAAAGCGAACGCGATTGCGAAGCGATGCGGTGCGGATACAAGCGAATTCAATGCGATGCGGTGCGACGCGGCGGCTCTGTCCTACGTGTGCGAGAATCGTTGCCTCTGCCGCCAGCTACTGTCATGGATATACGTAAGCGAATACTCAAGAAATATGTACGGCAGAGAAGTGAAACTAATATTGTGTACTTAGAGAGGCATATTTATGGGGAATATCACAATTTGTATGAAGAATTACGTGATCTTGAATTAATAAATGAGACTGAATTTACATCTTTCCGGGAAACATATCAAAATTTGACATTTGTGCAAGCGAGAGAAAACATTGTGTGCAACATCCTATTGTAAAATAGCAATAATAAATAAATGTGTTTACTTGTAGTCCCATTTATTTTTGCCAAATCCTAAAATAATAATTCTTTTGTCCCATAATATGGGACGTTCATGGACAGAAATTAAAATTTCTGATTCTGACATGTCAAAAAACAATGGCACCGCTATCAATTCGCGCGAAAATATCAAACCAACTGATCGCGTTCGTTTCTCATCGCGCCGCGCCGCATCGAAAATAACTCGCGGTCGGTAACGTAGGACACTTCCATAGTTACCGACTGTTTGTTATTTTCGCGCCGCGCCGTGCCGCTTCGCATACGCTTTGATTCGCCTACGTAGGACGTCGCGTTAGACGCCTGACGCATGAATGTCTGTTCTGTTTGTTTGTCCGAACGGCAATGGTCTGGAGTTCGTTAATCGTTACTAATCTTCAAGAACTATCTAGGCTATGCACATTGCAGTTATTATTCAGGAGCGCAGATACAACATATTAATTCGTGGAAAATAAACTTCGTATCCTTTTTTAAGCAAACTGCGCGTACGGAGGAGTTTAAGATTTGGCATACCTGGTTAAAGTTTATATGGAGAAGAAGTGATGAATAAATTTATAGATTATATGTGTTACATATCTATATAATAAAAACAAAGTCGGGTTAGTTAGACTATTTATAACTCAAGAACTGCTGGACCAATTGTAATGATCTCTTATTTGTTGGATTCGTCTCCGTCCCGGAAAACGTAATAACTATAAAAATAACGGAAAAATTAACGGAAAAAACAAAAATATATAAAAAAAAACATGTGAATAAACTGTACGCCTGGTACCTATTATTCAAATAATATAACTTATGAAATCTTAATAAATGCATCAAAAATCGAATGTAAAACATTCGGGTAGGTAGGCTACCTACTAAATGAATCATTGATAAATTTAGAATAGTAACTCGAGGTAGGTACCTAATAATTTTGAATTTATTCTACGAAGAAAAATTGAAAAATAGAACATATGAATTAAAGAAAATTTTGACATCATGCTTGGGGTTGGTTCTTGGGCTGTCAGATACAGAAATCTTGGAATCTTCATCGATGATGACCTTTCTTACGCCGCTTGCCGCTATTTGCCGCTATGGATGGGATTCGTGATGCGTCCATCCTGTTGACATGGTCCCTCCAGAATCTTCTCCTAGCTCTACTCCATCGTATGATGTCCTTGGTCTCACAGGTCCGCCTAATGTCGTCATTGCGAATTCTATCCATAAGCGTCTTCCCAGTGATAGCCATTAAAACCTTCATTTCCGATGTTCGTAGGAGGTTTTTGGTTCTGGTCGTTTCGGCTCGTGTCTCCACCGCATATGTCATGATTGGTCTAACACATGTCTTATATATTCTGACTTAACGTTCTTATGTATTTATTGATCACTAGTCATATATAAATATTTCTGAAACACATGTCAAAAAAATCTGTTTGAAACAAAGCACAAAAGACAGCGAAGTAGAGTAAATTTTTTTTCCGAAGAATTCCAAAATGGATTTGAATAAATTCCATTATTCCGCCCAATATAAACTGCGAGACAAGGAAATCCATCTCTGGATATTTACTGACTTATTTTGATATCGAAACCCAAAACGCCGACATTTGCCCGACATCTGTCATGCGGCGTGTGTAGATTCTCGTGAAACGTGTAACGGGAAGTTTACAGAGATGAATTTGTGTTTGTCGGCTGTCAAAGAATGAATTGCTTTAGCTTTTCAATTTGTTTGCCATATGATATATTCGTAAATACTAGAAAAATTCAATAGGTTTGTCCTTCCCTATATTCTTCCGGATCATACCAACACTAAACATTTTATACCAACATACCAACACTAAAAACAACTGAAATATATACGATTTACATACCTTCATGGTTTTTGAATTTATTAATTTAGTTTATTTACCTACAAAAATGTGCATTAAGGCGTTTTTTCTATATGGATATATTTTCCAACCAATTCAAGGATGGGCGCTCCCAGAAAATTTTCTAGGTGGGGGTAAAATATTTTTAGTAATGTCCCCGAGCAATGAGGCGCGGAGTTCGAACGCTTGACGCTCACGTCACACCGGTGCATCACCAACTTGGCGATGATTTTGCTCCAGGTTTGCCAACGTTCTGTCTCTCCACACTTTTTTTTTTGCTAACACAAAGTGATTTAAGATAAATGTAACATTATTTGACTATTTTAAATCAATCCAGGGGGGAGCAAGTGCCCCCTCTGGAAAGTTCTATAAAAGATATTTTGTTTTTATAATGACAACAAGTAGATTACTGCTGCCCATCTAGAAAATCCTGTTCTAGGGCTGGCAGTATACATTTTTTAGTGAAAATATAACCAATTAACAACCAAGTAATGGTTCCTGGTTCATCATTTAGATATCTACCTACATATCTAAATTGAGGTCATCAGCGCAAAAGCTAACCCACATTTTTTTAGTTTTTAACCTAACTCTGGATAACGTTTTGAAAATTTATTATTTTTAAAACAAAAATGGCCTTACCTTAATAAAAAAATCATCTCATATCAAGATAGTAATATTGATGTTATAATATTGAACATTAAATTTAATGTCATCTAAAGACTTTCAATTACTCCATAGTTGTTATCCTTAGGTTAGGCCACTTATGCGCTGAGGGCCTCAACTATGAACCAGGTGATTGTCCCGTTCCACATTAAATATGCACACAATCTTAGTATGCTGCACTCACAATTATTATCACCTCAACAAACATATGGGCTCCCACAAAATAGTTCAATCAGCTCCTTATATCTGCCATTAATACCTGTCATTAATCCAATCACAGACGCGATTTTTTATTACAGAATCATAGAAAAGAGACTAGTTAACTACATTGGTGTAGTTAATATCAAGTTAATATGAATCATAGGCGTCCCAAGTCAAATCATATATTTTTATGTGTTACTCAAAAAGCATCGCAAACATAGGGCCGGTATAACAGTCTCAAAAACTCAAGTTTTACAAAAATATAGCGTATTGCAGTGTCCGTTTAGGCCTAATCTTCCCTCAAATACGTCACTAAAACGACAAATATTTAACTCAACGTTTCTGGCGGATTAAGTACTTAACGGTGAGTCAACTGTCATTTCTCGACTCGTTGCTAGGCAACGCGTGTAGTTTCAGTGTTCTATCACTAGAAGCGTTAGTTGTATCGACGATGGCGCCACACAACAAAACAAACTGACAGCAATATTGAAACGAACGTGGGCATTATTTTGGTGAAAAAAATTAAATTTACCATGTTGGATAGTAAAACAATAGTATTTCAAGTCGTAGCGTCCCGTTTTGTAGTTCGTATTATTTGAGGTTATTTAAAATTTGACAGATAATAACCACAGAAAAAGTAAAATATGTCTATAATTGAAGATTTAGTAACTGACATGTCATATTGCACTGTAATACGGAAATGGATTCAATCTCCCCATAACATTAATCTTGAGTTTAACAAACTCAATGAGTTGAGGGCCAACTGTAATATCGGGTCATAGAATCGGACGTATTGTCAAATGTGCAAGCTTACCAATACAAAAGGAGTTTTTAAATGGAACGGACAGTACATCCAATTATTTATCTTGGAAATACGGTAGATAGAGAGCTAAGTAGGGAGGAGAGGAAATAATTGAATTAAGAGAAAAACAGTACAACACAGTGTGGTGTAGTGTAGGTAGTAAGTAATGTATATAAGGCAAATGTCACAAAGCGTGAGAGAGCAAATTGGTATTGTCACTTATCATTAGGGACTACATACGTACTAACCAATGTATGGCGCCGAGCTTTGGGACTATATGCAGTACTTACTTACTTCGGGGTTGTCGGCAGACTTCCCAAACTCAACACTAGACAAATCATTTTATAAGTTTAGTAAGCTACGGATAATGGCAAAAAGAGTTTGGCGAATGATTTTGATCAGCAGGGTTTCTCATGACACGACCTTAATGTGTCTTTATCTTGTCTAATCTAAAAAAATATATAAATCAGTTACTCATGAAGTTGATAAAGAATATAATATTCAGACTTTATATTAATTTGATTTTCGTATGGCCCGGTACACCAATATGAGCAGTGAAATAAATAAATAAATGAAAAAATATATCAAAGTATTTTTCCACGAAATTCGATTACAATAATAGAACGTTTTCACCGAGGTGAAAATCATCCAGGCATCATCCAGGTCTAAAATGAAAATAACCAATTTCAGGTTCAACAATGATTTATTTCCGTTCACAGAACGTTCGTTTTGGCTGATTAGTCCCTTACGAACGAATACAATAAAGCTTATCAAAAGGTGCTTTTATTATTGATAGTTACAATAACAAATATTATATTTATCTGAACCAACAATAATTTTCTCACCTAATACTCCAATCCAATCCAACTAACCTTAAAGTTATAATGGTGACCCCGACGTGATAAAATGAAATTTGCAAATCATTGCTTTGTTCTATTGTTTTTTTCATTAATGTGTTGGGGATAGGGGAATAAAAGTTATAATTTAAGTTAATCTTTACAATTCTGACTATAAGGATTTAAATAAATAAATAATCTCTTGTCCTGGTGATATCTAGAGAAGGGCGGAGAAAAATACTCGTCCCACGTTGGGACGCTAAATTGATATCAAGAGAAGGCGGAGAAAAATACTAGTCCCACGTTGGGACGCGAGATTGATATAAGGAGGCTGGGAAGAAATATATTGGTCCCATGTTGGGACGCGAAATTGATAACTAAAGAAGCTGAAAAACATAATAAAAATAAACATTAAACTCTGCCCTTGAAAATAAAATCAAATAAAACATAATCGGCTGCGATGTGCCTGAAAAGACAAATACATACAAATACAGGCATGGAAAAAAATATATACATAACTGGAAAGATCTTACCAAACTGCTGCTCTCGTAATGGGACTGTAGAGGAAACACTTACACTTCATATCACTTTTTATTAATTAAAAAAATAACTTAAAACTAGCTTAAATTCATCCCTCGTTGGTTATATGGACCTGAAAAGAACTTAATCACTACTTTATACTATTTAAAAAAAAATGCTAAGGCCGTCCGATAGCCTAGCAAACTCGCACCCTCGCACGCGGGTCTCTACAACTACTGGCCAACCACTGACTACTACCGAATGACAACTGATCCGACACAGCCGGGCGACCCAGCGCCCGTGGAACATGGAGTAGGGGAGGGGGGGGGGGGGTTATACTGAAAAACCAACCCGTACCACCGGGTGAAAGCCAAGATTCCAGGAATCTGCTTGATGCATTTTATATCTTAAATTTATTTTCAATAGAAAAGACAATACTTAAATATATGAACAAGGCCTGGGGAGCCACTTTAATCCGTTCTTAGAATTAATAGAAGAAATACATCAGGCCAAAGTAAAATAATGGTTATTGGGTTTCTTTGATATCATAATGCATGGAAATATATCGATCACAATACCTATGGAAATATCACTGGGTTCATCCAGGGGAAATTTATTCGAAATAGTTTCACATGAAATCCTTGTTTCTCTATGAGGATGAACATACTGCTTTTAGCAATGAAATCAGCAAAATGCAAACAATGAAATATTTGAATTATTTTTTTTATATATATTGTACATATTCCCACAACAGGCATTGCCTTTGTGGGAATTTTGGTACCTATTCAGTAATTGTTATTTGTAATTTTATTTGAATTTTTTTTTTTATTTTTTTGTTGTTTATTTAATTTTGTAAAATATGCCAAAATTAAAATAAATAAATAAACACATTTTTTTAAGATCGAATATAATAAATGTACTCTGATAGCTATAATAAATGTACTCTGATATGAATCGACCAAGAAAATCAGTTGACGTGTTAATGATGTTTTTAACATAACATTAAATCTCAACAGAGACGAAATTGGGGATACTAAACCTTGATGGTGTCCGGTTTCCCGGTTCTACTATTAATAAATATTCGAAATTCGTCTATCGAAATATTTGAAATAGTTTCAGCGAATAGTGCCATCTTAAGACTGATTCGTTTATGTTGAAATATATTAGCAAATACTAAATAATCTTGTGTTATTATACTTGGTAACAGGTAAACCTACTAAATACTAAGCTACTTCTTAGGTAATTTTCATGTCGGTAAATAAATATTTATCAAGTACAACTTGAAATATTACAAATTCCCCTGTGTGTTTGTTTCTCTAGATTTGATAAGGACCTACACTTCTGTTAATCTTTCTGAAAGTTTGGGATATTTTCAAGAGCTTGGCATATTATTTTGGTACGTTCTTTGAATAGCTGGTTAATTAGAAGCGTCAAACACGGAGAAGATTATGGCTTAGAAGATTATTCTACTCAAATAGACTTGGTTTAGGTCGAGAAAAAAATGTTCTCGCGCTCGGGGAAATTGAGCTATATAATTTCTGTTAAAATAATGTGTACGGTTATAATGTTCTTTATTCAGGGATTGTCAACCTTTCAACGGTGAAAAAAATCGTATATTAGGTAGTGGAGAGTTTAGAGCGACCACAAACTATTTTTTTTTTTATATGATACATCGTTCCATCACGGCATAATTCCATAATGCGAATAATTATCTTATAAAATAAAGTTCAACACGACCATCCCCACACACCAGACTCGTCTCACTTAAAAAGACACTAGGTACATTCAGAAAGGGTAGTTAACGTATTTTCTGAAATATTCATTCATTTTTTCATTCATACCATCACGGCATATCCCACAATGTGGGGTAACCAGCGATAGGTGTGCGGGTGTGCATTGCCTTATAAAAGGGAGAACAACACATCTATGTATACCCACACACCAGTCTCGTTTCACCAAAAAAGGCACTACATTCAGAATGGGTGGTAAACCTCATTGCTGAACTATGTGAGATGTTGTTATTGTTGCCTGTTGTATTTTCGATTACCCGGCTCTTACGGGACACTCGAAAACAATGATTTAAAAGAATGGAAGCACTATTCTAAGCCGGTGCCTCACAGCTGAAATATGTGAGATGTTATTTTGCCTGTTGTATTTTCGATGTATACAATTGTTAGGACTGTGGTTACATATGGGTGCGAGACGTTGACACTTACAATAAAATTCGTTGAAGCTTTGAACATATTTGAGAGGAAAGTTCTCCGCCGCATATGCATTCCAGTGAAAGATGGGGAAGAGTGGCGTATAAGGCGAAACGAAGAACTGTACAGAATATATGAATTTCCCAGTATCTCAACACATATAAGACTATCGAGATTGAGATGGGCTGAATATGTTCAGATAATGCCAAATAAGCGAATTCCTAAGAGAATTATGACTGGTAATCCAGGAGGAAAAAGAAAAATAGGAAGACCCAGGTTGCGATGGAAGGACGAGGTGAGGAGGGATGCAGTACATCTCTTAAGCATTACAAACTGGAGGGCGGCAGCTGAGGACAGACGGGGTTGGAGGCCAAGGCTCAACTTGGGCTGTAGCACCATCGAAGAAGAATTATTTTCGATAACCCGGCACCCAAAAACAATGGAAGGACTATTCTAAGATGGTGCCTATTAGCGAATAAATATATTTGATGTAAGTAATAAGTAATACTGGACAATTTTCAACTGACGATTTCATCAAGAGAATCAGTTTTTTTAATTGCTATGCGCAACCATTGGATTTTGTTTAAAAGATTTGTTTTTTATTAAAAGTTTGACAAAAAAAATGTTCAACATCACTTATTTCTATTAAGGGGGGACTGCTGCCAACGTACCTATTTTTCAATTTGATATACCATCATTATTTTTTATCAAATCGTTTTAAAATAAATATAAATCTTTACTTTTTGATAATGTTCTGTATAAATTCTTGTACAAAAATAATGGCATACCCCGATTTTCAACGTTTATCTTATATCTAAAGTAATAAAGCAATCAAAATGTTAGTGTCTGTGTGTGTGTGTTTGTCTCACGCCTTCTGAAAAACCAAGAGCATCTAAAAATCTAATTTATGTGCGAACGTGTACCAGTATACCTGATGCAGTGTCACGCTAAAAATAATGCGATAAAAATGCTGAATTTTAAAGATATTTCTTAACTTATTTTTAAAGTAAGCGTTTTGTACATAAACGCCGCCATTTTAATATCTTTTCATACAATATTTCATTTTCCTACCGAATGAATATGTTCTTGAAAATAATAAACCTTTGAAATAAATGAAATTATGAAATAATAAAATGAAACACAAGACATTACAGCAAGTTTTAAGACATATATTGTAAAAGTCTGTTAATTATTAGTAAAGATATAGGCATAATAAAATTGCATAATTTGTATATAATATTTGATATTTCGGACAATTTTCATTTTTATGGCATCGAACAAACCAATGTAGGTACCTACATATTTTTCAAAAAATGTCTACAAACCATTTGATATTTTTTACATGTTCTATGGTTACTATGGTTACGGACACATTCTGATATTCAAATAAAATTTGTTATAAATCGAATTCGAATTAATTTAGAACATCATTGTAGGTAGGTACCTACATACCTAATACTACTTAAAAACCAACAATATACTAATTTCGTATAGGAAAATTATTAAACTATCTAAGGTTAACTACAATACACATGTCATTCAATCTACAAACTATTTCCTATAGTGAAATTCTTCTTTTATTTAAGTAGACCTTTGGGTGATTTTTTATACAAGCTATTTCTTGGAGTTTAATTCTTCTTCCTCTTCTTTTGTGAAGTCATTTGGGACAGTTCATAAATAAACTATTTCCTATAGTCTAATTCATCTTCTTTTATGTAGCCCTTTGGGTGAGTTTTTATACAAACTTATTCCTATTATCTAATTCTTTTTCTTCTTATTTTATGTAGACGTCTGGGCCAGTTTTGATACCAACTATTTCTTTTAACGTAATTCTTCTTTTTCTAATTTTATGTAGACCTTTGTTGAATTTTGTATAAACTAACTTCCTATAGTCTAATTTTTCCTCTTTTATGTAGACCAAGGGAGAGTTTTCTTACAAACTTTTCCTTTAGTCTAATTCTTCTTTATCTTCTTTTATGTTGACCTTTGCGTTAGTTTTTATACAATCTATTTCCTGGCGTATAATTATTCTTCTAATATGTAGACCTTTGGGTCAGTTTTTATATTAACTACTTTCTATAGTCTAATTCTTCTTTTTCTTATTTTTTGTAGATTTTTTGGTTAGTTTTTATGCAAACTATTTCCTTTAGTCTAATTCTTCGTTTTCTTATTTAATGTAGACGTTGGGTGAATTTTATATAAAATATTTCCTATAGTTCAATTCATCTTCTTCTTCTTTTATGAAGACTATTTGGTCAGTTTTTTGTATACAATACATTTCCTATTGTGTAATTCTTCTATTGCATCTTTTATGTAGACCATTGGGTCAGTTTTTATTACAAACTATTTGTTATAGTCTTATACTTATTCTTTTTTTTCATTTAGTCTTTTGGGTTAGTTTTAAGTCTTATAGTCTATTGTATAGAAATATTATAAACAACATGCACACTTGACGAAAATACATAAAACGAATGGGATGTGACCATCACTAGAATCTTCTCAATACTTTTTTTCAATCGAAATTTACACCATTTATTATATCATCATATATTGCTTAATTTTCAATAACTACATATTTGATTTTGATGACAATATAATAAAAAATCGGGGTTGTGGCCATTACTGAACTCTTCACAACGTTTATATTCAAATTAAAAACTATTTAAGTCTTCTTCTGTAATGTAGATCAGTTTTATTGTGCAAAAATATAATAATCTATAGGTATGCACACTTGACGAAAAATATAAAAACGAATGGGATGTGACCAACACTAGAATATTTTCAGTACTTTTGTTTATTTAATTTTTAAGCCATTTCCCATCATCCAAAATTACTAAACATTTAAAACACATTTGCGTTCGATGACAATATATAAAAATAGGGGTTGTGGCCAAATCCAAACTCTTTACAACGTTGTCTCTTTATAATCAGTCATATTTAAAACCATTTACCATAGTCCATGCGTGCAGAAATTGTATGTACCTACTTATATATAAAAACAAATGGGTTGTGGCCATCACTTGAACATTTTACATCGCTTAAACTCAATTAAATTTCAAACTACTTTTCATACTACGAATTAGCAAATATTTTTTGTGACAATATTATATAAAAGATTGCTTATTCCTTCACTAATTTACATTCTTGTCCAACGGCGGGACATAAAAGCTAGTGTTTAATAAAATATAAGGCGTAGTTCAACATATTTATTTTAAATCAAAGAAGACAAAAATATCTAGAAAAATATGATGTGACGTTGCATTAATGCTTCAGGTTTAGTAAATAAACCTAAAAAACATTTATTTTCCATTCAGCGACATTGCGAAATAAAAGTTTTTTTGGTTAATTAACTTAACCTGATGCATTAATGCAACGTTACATCGTATTTTTCCAGATATTTTGATCTTCTTTAATTTATAAAAAAATATAATGCTCTATACCTTATAGTTATTTGGAAATTTAAGATAAATGTCAATAATCGGGGTATGTTTATTATTTTCCAACAAGAATATATACAGAACATAATTAAAAAGTTAAGGTATATTTTTCTTTATTAAGATCCAAACTAACTAGGTTATTTTTTTCAAAATGATTCGTTTTGTAGTAATGATGCAAATTCAAATTGAAAAAATAGGTACGTTGGCAGCAGTCACCCTCTTCAGGTTAATTTATGTGTTTATCTGCCTATATTTCCATATTTTTTAAATACCGAAAAACTGCGAACACCATCTAGATAATTTTATTTTCTATAAAAAAAAATGTATGTAAATCATATCAGTATATCTCAAATTTTTTCAACAATTTTTGTAATTTTTTAAAAAAAAAATGAAAACAATTTGTATGGCAGAATACACAATATCTACGGGGACAGACTTTCTTATCTTGACAAATGTTTTGTATATAAAATAAAATATCTTAATATATTGAATAATTTAAAATTATAGTTTGGTACATATTTTTCGACTATATACATACTATCGCCCTCGACAGTTGAATCTCATGTGTCACATGCAACTAGTCTATAAATTTTTTACATAACAATTCAGATAATGGGGGTTCTGTTAATATCATTGTACGTTTTCAGTTACATACAAACAACAGTGCAGTTTTGATAGACAGTGTCTACCTATGTACATACATATCTAAAAGCTCGACCATTTAAAATGCTTAGCGGAAAAATAAGTTCCCGGAAGTGCTCAGCACGGACGTACCGGATGTGAAATGATGATGTCATACAGGATGTAGGTTACTTTAGCCATTTCCCTTTACATCCTTTACGAGCGGAGGGAGATCTCTATTCGACGTTCATGGAAGATTTTCAAACGAAGATATAAGAATATATCATACCCTTTAAAATACAAAGTATAGTACAAAATATATAAAAACGAACATACATAGCATGATTCTGTGACCGTCAGACTTACGTCATAGTATAATTTTTTTATTTATTTATTTATTTATTCTTTATAGAGAGTTATACAGTCAATACAATTTATAAAAAAACAATAATGCATTGCTTATTTAGTGGACCAGTGAAAACTCCATACATTAATCAAAAGGACAACTGCAAAAAATTACAAATTAAAAATACATACAAACTTGACTATAGGTACATATAAAAAGCAAAAAAAAAAGCTGCTCAGACCAAAGCACTACGTAAGATTGGAGGAGACCGCTATCCTAAACGCACTGAGGGAACTCGCAGAGATGTCGAGTGTATTAAAGAATGCATTGTATACCGTACAAGCACGGTGCACAAAAGCATTCTGGGTGTAGTTATTATTACGCTTGGTAATATAGAAGGTGTTTGGATATCGGGTTGCTCTGCTCGGAGAGTGAAAACAGATCTTTTTAGCAAGTCTGGGGAATCCACAAAATTATTAACTAACTTAAACAAATATACAATATCAAGTAGAGTCCTGCGGTTTGCCAGAGTTTTTTTTTCAATGTAAACAAATAGTCATAACAGAGAACAATAAATTACACATATAATACAATTCAAGGACCAAAAACTGTTTACAGCTTATTACTAAATAGTGAAGTGCACTTTAACAATTATAAACAAAACACTATCAACACATATGTATACATTCTTAAATCTAAATAAAAAAGTAAGAAAAGTAGAAGAACACAAAGTTGTCATTGCTTGGTGGGACTTTGAGGAAAATAGGAAAAGGAGGATATAATGGGAGAGGAAAAAAATGCACACAATTCGTACATCAGTCCACCCTTCCAGCGAGTGAAACCCTCAACACTCTCCTGAACTTGTTAAATGAGGTAAGATTAATATCGATGTTGTTCAAAAAGGTGTTGAAGTTTCCACATGCTTTTTGGAGAAAGGAGCTTTGAGCATATTTCGTGGTGCACCTGGGCATTCTAAAAGTGAGAGATGTCCTAGAACTTCGGAGAGGACAATTAAAACCTATCCCATTTAAAATATCTGGAGAGTTTACCATATTATTTAGTAATTTGTACAAAAAAGTTAAGTCAATAATTGTGCGATGATTTTCCAAGGACAACAAGCCGTGATATTTAATTGACTGTAGAGTGGAAATAAAAGAGACTTTGTCTCTGAAGTTGATATGTTTGAGAAACTTATTTTGAACTTTCTCAATTCTATCAATGTATGTCAAGTACTGAGGATTCCATACAACAGATGCATATTCAATACATATGAAAATATGAAAATAATTATGAAAATGGATTGATTCAGAATAATTACTAAAACTAAGACCAAGAAGAAAATCAAGATGTGAAGCAAACTTACGCTGAATTCTTTCGATTCTGTCAATGTATGTCGTATAGTGAGGGTTCCAAACCACATATCCAAATTCCAGGTGACTCCTAACAAGAGAGTTGTAAAAGAACCTTCAGGATAACAACTGATCTAAATGGCTTGGAAACTCTCAAGACAAAACCCAGCATTTTATAAGCTTTGTCAACAATTGAATCGACATGAGATCTGTACAAGAGCTTGTTATCCAGAATAACACCAAGGTCCCTGACCTCAGTACATCGCTTAATGTCAAATGTATTTATATTGTAACTATAATAAATTGGATGGTGACTGCGACTAAAAGTAATGCTATTACATTTCGATATATTCAAAGAAAGTACACGGAATACATCAATTGTTGTTATTTTCTGTGGTATCCTTACATAAAAAAATCTGTCTTTATACTATAACCTTATTTTGGCGGTTACGGGCTCTGGGACTATTAATGACACATAGAACATATATTTATTAAATATCATTCACCTCTCCTTGTACTTATCTGATTCATTCTCTGCTACAAGTGGCATTCCTCAGGGATCTCATTTAGGTCCCATTTTGTTTATATTATTCATTAATGACATCATAAATATATTTAATGATGTCAATGTTATAATATTCGCTGATGATATAAAAATCTATAGAGCCATTAGTCATATAAATGAGTGTCTGATTGTCCAGGATAATCTGGTTAGACTTTATGAATGGTGTGAATTAAATAAATTACCTCTTAATATTGATACATGTCAAATAATTACTTTCTTTAATATAAAAAAACAAGATTACCTTCGATTATTATTAATGATGTAAATTTTACTAGGGTTTCACTTGTATCTGACTTAGGAATTATCTTTTATGAGCGATTAACCTTTGTTATGCATATAAATGACAGATCTAAAAAAGCGTTGAAGATGTTAGGCTTTGTTCTGCGAACATCTAATAATTTTAATTCATTGTCTGCTATCATACATCTCTATTGTTCTTTGGTCACCGCAACTCAACTGTTTGGTCACCGCATTATAATATTCATTCCAACAAATTGGAAAATGTTCAGCAGAAACTTTTACGTTATGTAAATTTCAGACTTGGAATATCTTTGTAGGATATAAACTATGACTTCCTAAGAAATTCACTCTGCTTGCCGAAATAATCCAATAGAAGAATTATGTCGGACTTGATTGTCCTGTACAAGATCATATATTCTGAATTTGACTGTCCATCATTGATTTCATTGATTAAGTTTCATATACCTAACAGATTTACGAGGCACTCATCAATATTTAATTGCGATATAATGAGGACCGAAGCCCATAGACATTCTCCGTTTCCCAGAATTCATCGTTTGGGGAATGAGTATGCCTTTGTTGCTGACATTTTTAATGTAAGCTTATACAACTTAAAAATTGAACTAAGATCGGTAGGTATTGTTTTCGTAACATTTTCAATTGTGTTTTTTCTATTTTTTTCATTTTTAATTTCTATTTTATATGTTTCTTATATTTTTTATCTTTCTCTTGATTTTTATACTTATGTACCTATTTGTATTCTTGATACTTTCTTTGTTTTTTTTATCTTTTTATAATTTGTATTTGAATAAGAATTCTAATTCTAAATAAAGAAAAATTATTTTTATTTTCACTTATATTCATATACATATATGTTTACTTTTTGATTTTTATATTTTAACTTAAGATGATGTGATGTATCTTTATTCTGTACTTTTTTTATGTAAATGGTTTTATTTTACCGTAAATAAATAAATAAATATTTGATCAGTTTGTTGATTAAAGTCGTATTTTTTACTCTTAAAAACCTTTTTACAATATACTACCTTTTTACTCATTACTTCCTTTTCACTCTTAAATACCTTTTTACAATTCACTACCTTTTTACTCTTCACTACCTTTACACTCTTAAATACCTTTTTACAATTCACTACCTTTTTACTCATCACTACCTTTTCACTCTTAAATACCTTTTTACTCTTAACCACTTTTTAATAATTTTATATCTTTTCACTGTACCTAAACTACCTTTTGACTCTTCAATACCTTTTTTATTCTTCACTACACATTTATTATTCACAATCTTTTAACTCTTGACTACCTTTTCACTCATCACTACCATTTCACTAAGTTTAGTTTGTCGATCGACAATTCTTGATAGAACTCCATTGTACGTTAATATGTTAAAAAAAAATATAAAAAAAATACTTGGTTATAGTTCTATTGTATTTATTAGATTATTGACGCGTTTCGTGCAAAGCACTATTATTCTGACGATGTGCTGTGCACGAAACGCGTCAATAATCTAATAAATACAATAGAACTATAACCAAGTATTTTTATATTTTTTTTTATAACATATTAACTACCATTTCACTCTGAACTTGTGATGTGAAAAACAATGTGATTTTTTTAAAATATATTCTATAAAGAAAATGAAGTATTCCTGTCTCGTTCAAAACCTCTTTCCGCACTCTTCTTGTCGACATCCATTGTTTTGCCTATAAATATTATTATTCTTACTATAGCGTCCGACTAAAGTTATTCAAATACATAAGTTTATTTTTGAGGATAAACACCGATATATGGACCCTTTTACATTATTTGAATTTGATCCTCCCAGGGGAAACTTTTAAGTACACCTCACCCAAAGTTGTAACGAGGGGTCACGGTAGCTTTAATGATCAAACTTTTATATCAGACCACACTTTTTATCATGTCACCGCTGAAGATTCAACAACTTTGATTAGAAAAACTCCACGAGACCTTTGACAAAAGTAGGATGAGCGTAGTTCACTGAAGGATGGAGAAAGGAAGGCGACGAAGAAAGGACACTGTCAGGGCGGGTCAGAGTTGCAAGGATTTACAGGGAAAGTACCTAGATATTAAAAAGAAACGAATGGGTTGTGGCCAACGCTATACTTTTCAATACTAGTGTCACTACACAAAATATTCAAATTTTATGTGGAATATTTTCAGCATTTTCGTAAAAACAGCTCATTAAATTATTTTTGATTTAAATGTTTTATTATGAAAACTTGATAATTCTTCAAGTCACACACACACACACACAAATACATTGTGATGAAATTTTCAGAATACAATCTCAGCATGATACTAGTTAGATAATCTGCAATAAAAAAAATAACCGTAAAAATTGCGAATTCATCTCCTTGGGGTAGTGAGGAGTAAAAGTAGTAAATTTAGAAGCGTAAATATATTTTTGTGAATAGATATCCCAGCTGTCGATTTTTTCTAGAGAATTTATTTCTTTTAACAGATCGACAAATCTTCAATCCAAGATGTGCGAGAATTGTATGCCAAGTCTACTATTCTCATGGTTTTTCCATGAGGTCAAAAATCATCAACTTAGAGGCTTCGCAGTATATATGTTCCACACATGGATTTCCTCGGAATTCGGAGTAGAACATTTTAAATTACCTGTGCGTTTGTGTGTATGTGTCCCCCCCCCCTTTATAACTTTTGATCCTCTAAATGTACAGAGTTCAAAATTTCAGAATATTTAGATAATTATAGCACTACAAAACATTTATACTCAGTATTTTGAATTTTAATAATAATAATAATCACTTCCTTGCACCCTGCGCAAGTGGCGAGTTTATTGCCAAATGGCAATTTCTTCCAACTAACCAGTGTTTCCAGCCCAGAGAAGCAATATTTGCGAGAGAAATTAATTTAAATAAATTTCTCCTCCGCTGGGAATCGAACCCAGGACGCCCGCACAGAAGCCAAACGGCTTATCAACTTACCAATTTTCGTTTCAGACAGTGGGTTATGACCTTTTTTTTCTAAATATATCTCAAAAACCATAAAACCTTGAAAGCTGAAAATTAGTATAAGTTTAGACAAATATAAAATCTCGATTTTTAAGTTTTAAAAGATATTGAAAAAGTTCTAAAGTTTCTAAAACATCTAGAGTTTCTAAAACTTTTTTATTGAGAAAAACATTTTTAAATGTTAAATTTAAAACCCGGAACTGCGCACCCGAAAGCCAGGTTCAAGATATTTGGCGAAAACTATGCAGACATACAAGATAAATTAAAGAAAAGGGTGTTAAATATGATGTCGTGTTACCTGTCCAATTGGTTCCATTAACTTATACTGATTCAGTTGAAGGTAGCTTCCCGAAGCGTCGATGGATACCCTCCGCGACTCCCTGAGGGGCGGCCTCCTTCTGACGGTCCTCGGCGAGCCGCTCGGCGATTCCCCACCCGCCGATTCGCACGTGTCGTCCCTCCCCAGCGATCTCGACTGCTGCGACACCAGCAGCCTCGCCCTCATCTCCCTCGTCAGGGCCGAGGGCTCCAAGCTGCTCGGCTTGGACTTATCCGGGTCGTCCTCGTGCCTCAAGTCGAGGCTCTTGGTCTTGGGCACGTCCCTGAGGTGTGGCCTCAGCAGCGACGGCACCGTCTCTCCGAACGCTTCCGTCTCTAAGTCTACGGGTTTTTTCAAAGGCACTACGGGTTCATTTTTGGGTTCGTCTAGCTTAATTCCTACGTCACTTAGACTAGTGATTCTCTCTTCCAGCATTTCATCCAGTCTCCCTTGGTCATTTTCTACAGTCTGAATATCATGTTTAGTTTTGGTATCTATGTTTTTATTAGCTAATTGGCTACCGTTAAATTCGTTTTGCGTCCTCAGTTTGCAGTGGTTGCCGTTGGGCGTTATCACAGTGGGTTGCAGTGGTGGGGAGGAGGTTCCCTGGGAGCAGGGGGGCCCCGGGGAGTGGCCCGGCAGGTATGAGGCCCCGGGCTGCCTGTTGGGCCGCGTCATGACGGCTCCTTCGGCCTCCACGGTGGAATGTCTGAAACAACACAGAAATAAAAACATAAGTCATAGATGATTCTAAAGTTTTCGTGTAAACAGAGTGGAAATCCATTTTAAAATTAATGATTCTAAAGTTTTGTGTTAACAGAGTCGAAATCTATTTTAAAATTAATGATTCTAAAGTTTTGTGTTAAAAGAGTGGAAATCCATTTTAAAATTAATGATTCGAATGTTTTTATGTTAACAGAATGGAAATCCATTTTAAAATTAATAATTCTAAAGTTTTTTGTGTTTTGTGTTAAATTTGTTCGTACGGCATCTTTTAATTGCCCGCAATGTGGTATAGTTTTCGGCAAATAAATTGAGAAATCACGTGGGGTGCGCAAAGCACAAATTTGGGTATTTCATTAAGTTGGTATATTTCAAAACCGCCCCCCTCCACGACGGACATTCTCAAGTTATTTATTTATTGAATCATTTACGGCAAATAATTGCCCTTTACATACATAAAAAAACACAAAGGAAAAAATCCAATGTTTGCGTATATGCAAATAAAAAAATATTCGATTTACATACAAATTGGTACACGTAGGAAAACTAGCCAAAAATGAAATAATATTTCTATCGCAGTTCAGGGGTGACATCTGTGCGAGACACCGTCACTTCATTAATAAGGACTTTTGCTTTCATTGTTTACAAGTAAACTAATTTCTCAATAGATGGCATTACAAAAAAGGTGTCTTCGTAACTTCATAGATGGCAATAGTATAATGTCTTATTTTTGGGTGAATTGTTACACATTATTCAAATTTATAGAGCTTTCAAAAATTACATTGATAAGGGAACTCAATAAGAAGGCATAATTGGTGAACGTTGCGCAAGCTCATAAAAAGATCACGTAAACCAGCCGATGACGGGTCGCAAGCCCTGTAGACAATCAATCAGTGGCACTACAACCCATTGTGAGTCCTGGCTTCCTCCAGAAGCTCCCTCCACCCCTCCTTGACCATCGCTTCCTGCCGTCAATTTACAACGCCCATCGTCCGTAAGTCCCTCTCTGCTCCATCTAACCATCTCAGCTTTGGCCTACCGACGCCGACGCTTCTTCTGCCCATTGGTCTTGTAGCAAAAATCCTTTTTAGTGGACAGGTTTCGTCCATTCTCGCTACGTGACCCAGCCATCGTAGCCGGCATATTTTGATGTACTGGGTGACGTGTACATCAGAGTACAACTGGTATAGTTCGTGGTTGTACCTGATACGCCAGGCTCCATTTTCGCATACGGGGCCATAAATGCGTCTCAATATTTTTCTTTCAAAGGTGTTTAACCCTGTAGACAATATCCCAAAACAAAAGAAAACAATTATACAAAAAAGAAAAACAATTGTATTTCTATTTTTATCCTTCCCTTTGATGTTTATTTAATAAATAAAATTGTACTGTCACGTTGTTTGTACACGCTAATCTCCGAAACCGCCCAACCGATTACAATGAAATTTTCTTAATTTGTATGGTTGGTTCCGTACCCTATTGTTAGTTTTGGACCCTATTGGTGGCGCTGTTATCGTGATAAATAAAATTGTTTGATTTTTCAACATTTTTTTTATTTCATATAATTTCTAATCCTAAAATACATATAACCACAAATTTTGATTTCCCTTCACCCCTCCCAAGAAGGTTTTATATGAAAAAAGGGTCATTATTCATTTTTAAGTCATATAAGTCTCAATGGATGGCGGTGTGATCAGTGATCAAATCTATTGATCTATATCTATCAATTAACTATGGTGTGGTCCAGGGTAATGTATTAGGGCCTATCCTGTTCCTAATATATATTTATGACCTGTGCAATCTATGTACTTTCAAAAGGACATATTATCAGTTATGCTGATGACACATGATTTATTACGAAAAAAAACTTGGAATAAGGTTTATTAAGTGTGAAACTAAATTGACCCAAGTAAGAAATGATAGGAACTCATATTGGCAACTCATTTCATTCTTTTAAATTTTGAATTTAAATGTTTGTGTGTATATATGTACGCGGGGACTGAGGAACTTAAGGTTTAAGGTACCTACAGTAAATACTCAACTCCGTTTAGTCCAATATTGATTGCTGACTCCTGAAGCGAATACAGTTAAAGGTAAATACCCGAATAGCTTCCTATTGTGACGGGCCAATGTTCAATTCAGAAGATTGAAATGGGTCACCAGGACAAATGCTGTCTGGTCGAACGGTGGAGTCAAAACCCTCATAATAACCCATATCATGGATAAAATTATATTATAGAGTTCTACAATATCTTTAAAACAATATTATAGAACTCCAGAAGTTATTTTTTTTTAATGAATATGTCCTTGTTAAACGAGTACATATACATCTTCCTACGTTCCCTTTGTAGTATTAATGTCTGCTTGTCCTATGTACTAAATTGGCTGGATGTTTGTTTTTAATGAATAAAATAAAAATAAAAAAATAAATATTAAATAAAATAAATGGGGACTACCTACCCCAGATGGGACATGGCGTGATTATTTGACTTTTTTCAATGTCATTCCAATTAAGGAAACAAACGAAATTCTCACCAAGATCACAAAAATGAACATTTTCAAATCAGGACCGCCCATTTCTGAAACACAACCAACAGAGGAAATATTTAAAGAAAATGCCGTACCTAGAGTCTGCAGAACCGACTACCTACTCCGAATACTGTATGCTAATGTAGAAATAAAAATTCAAATACAGATGTAAATTTTGTCAGCTCTGGAATAATATATCAAATGAAATATTTTACGCTAGGGAATAATGAATACGATTTATTTGCGTCCAATTGAACGAGTGGAGGTACAAAAAATACACCATATATTTTATATATATATGCAGCTTTGTAAAATACTTGGAAAAATTATAATACGTACAAATCTGTCACCAGTTTACAAAAGAACCATATATTAACACAAATTATTCAAAGGAATTCAAAAAGCGGCTTACTATGGCCTGAAATTACAGTCATCTGTCAAATTTTAAATAACCTCAAATAATACGAACTACAAAACGGGACGCTACGACTTGAAATACTATTGCTTTATTATCCAACATGGTAAATTTGATTATCTTCACCAAAATAATGCTTTTAAATGCCCGTGTTAGTTTCAATATGGCTGTCAGTTTGTTTTGTTATGTGGCGCCACCGTCGATACAACTAATGCCTCTAGTGATAGAACACTAAAACTACACGTGTTGCCTAGCAACGTCGAGAAATGTGTCGAGAAATGACAGTTAACTCACCGTTAAGTACTTAATCCGCACTGTAATACCGGCCCTATGATGGTTGATTTTAATCTTCTTAACCTTTAGTTTTCATATTTAGTCGTTTGTTGTCCGTTGTTGTAGAAAAACTTTCTATAGCAAACGTCAAATCTCGTACAAAAAAAAAATATTGGCGATAACGAATAGCGTTTTCAATTTGACTCAGGGGCATTATAAAGGTGCGTTGTTTAGAGCACTACACCCCGGTATCGGCGGCGGCGCCGTCGTGCATTTTTAACTAAACTAGTTACACGTAACACATGAGATCCAACTGTCGATGGCGATAGTATGTAGGCATAATTGAAGAATACCTACCAAACTATAAACACTTAAACTCAAATTAATAAATACTTTAAGATATTTTGTTTTCTATATAATAAAACATTTAGGTACCTATGTATATCAGGATAGCATAGTATGGAGGTCAGTCTGTTTTTCCAACCCGGAATATTAAAACAGCATGATGTATGTTTGTAGATTAAGTAGGTATCAAACTATTGAGTGGGATATTGTTTAGTCTTTACTGCTTTACAAATTATATGAAACAATGTCGTCAATAAATTCAATTTTTATAAAAATTGTTAAAAAAAGTTTGAGATGTACAACTACAATGTTTATATTTTTTATAGCAAATTAAATTATCTAGTTGGGGTGTTTAAGCTTTTTTCAATATTTGGAAAAATAGGCAGTTAAACACATAAATTTATCACAAAAAAAAATGTTTTTCTTAATAAAATGTTTGGGAAACTCAGGATTTTTTTGAAAAAACACATTTGAGGTTTTATATTTTTCTATAATTCTACCAATTTTCAGGATTCTAGCTTATATGGAAAAATAAAGTAAAAATTCAAAAGATGATAACCCCTGACTGAAACAAAAATTCAAAATTCTGAGTATAAAAGTTCTGTAGGTATTTATAACTATCTATATATTCAGAAATTTTGGGCTCTGTAAATTGTGCGGATCAAAATTTATAAGGGAGGGGACACACAAACTCACTAAGTGTTGATTTGTTTAATTCTGAGTAAATCCTCTAAGCCTCTAAGTTGGTGTTTTTTGACTTCAAAGTTGTAAAAACCGTGAAAAATACAGACCCTGCATACAAATCTCGCTTATCTTAGCTTGAAACACTGTCGATATGTTAAGAGAATAAAATTCTCTTGAACAAATCGAAAATTGGGTAACCATGTATGTATTATAAATTTTGTTGGCAAAATGTTGGTTCTTTAAAGTTTTGATATTGTCTTTATTTGTATGTATGTATTGTGTTCTGTAGGTATCTATATATTTATAAAAATTGTTAAAAAAGTTTGAGATGTACAACTACAATGTTTATATTTTTTATACTAAATTAAATTATCTAGTTGGGGTGTTTCAGCATTTTTCGATATTTTTAAAAACTTTGGAAATATAGGCAGTTAAACACATAAATCATAAAAAAAATGTTTTTCTTAACAAAAAATGTTTGAGAAACTCTGAAATTTTTTTGAAAAAATAAATTTTAGATTTTGTATTTGTCTATATTTTTACCAATTTTCAGGATTTTAGCTTATATTTTTTTTGAGATATATGGAAAAATAAAGTACCAACTCCCTATAGGAGTTGGACAGAGCCAACAAAGCGGCTTACTATGATCGATGCTTTGGTGTGAGTGGTCCTATAAAGTGGAATAAATTGCCTCCAGATGTCCGTAGTGGAAAAAGTAAAAGTACTTTCTGTAAAGGACTGAAAACACCTTTGTTTCGTAGAGCAACATAATACCAATATATCAGCGCTCTTGGAATGATCCTGAATCATTAAACGGCGCTATAATTTTTTTTATTATTATTACAATGGTGCAAACAGCAGGTTTATTATATGATGGCAATATCATCAAAGGCACCATATCCATTTGTTGGAGTAATTAGCGTTTATGGTAGGTATATGTGTAGGTAACCAACATGGCAATATAAAAATTAGAAATGTTATAATGGGGAGAGTTGAGGAAAGGAGGAGACAAGGATTGGATAAGGAGATAGAATGGAGTGACATTTGTAAGGAGGCGACACTTGAGATTTCTTTTGAAAGCGAAAAGTGTAAATGAAAGCCGAAATTGCGATGGGATGTCGATGCTGTTGAGAAGTGTGCACTTTAGAAGGGGAAGAAAATTGTGGGGAAGAATTTAGTGTTAGTCGCAATTCACTAGTTTATTTCTTCTTCTTTTATCCTCCTTCTTCCAGTAATGGACAAAGGCCTCCCCCTGAGACCTCCAAAGCTTCCTATCCTGGGCAAACCGCATCCATCCGCTTGCCACTCGTCTTATATCATCAGACCACCTTGTTTGAGGCCTTCCAACACTTCCAACACCTTGCCCGTTCTAGGTCGCCATTCTAACAATTTCTTAATCCATCTGGAGTCTGTGGTTCGGGAGAAACGCACTGCCCAGCTCCACTTCTGCTTGGCAACCTTTCGTACAACGTCGATTATTTTGGTTTTCTTTCTTATCCACAAGTTTTTCTATCTCTAAACGAAATACCCAGCATTATCCTTTCCACGACTCTTTGTAATACTGCTAAGTTATGCAGCATTTAGTTTGTAAACACGAGTTTCACAGCCAAACGTCAATATCGGGAGAACGCAAGCGTTAAAGACTTTCTTTTTAAGATAATTGGCGTACTTCGGAGACTTGAGAATGTAAGAGAGTTTACTAAATGGGGCCCATGCTAGACCTCTTCTTCTTTCAATTTCAACCTCTTGATTTTCTTTACCGAGTTTCATATTATTTTCAAGATAAACATAACTTTCCATAACCTTTTCGATGACTTTTCCATCTATCATGATGCTCTTCGTTTATTTATGAGAAAATAATTTACCCGATCCATTGGATTATTCAAATTTTCATCGTGTCGACATCCAGCATATACATAATATATTGATTATTCACGCTATAAAGCATATTCTCGTTTCAATCAATAAAATGTCGTACAATTTATTCTATCTGGTTATTTACAATTTACATGAATGTGTACATAAGTAGTATTTCGATATTCCATAAATTTGGTGTGACCCATATACAAAAAGAAAATTGGAATATGAGATGCAAATCATCAGAATATTTTCCATCGATTTCGAGAAAAGGAGAATATTGAATTCGGATATTAATAAAATGAGTTGTTCGGAACGTCAATACGTTTTTTTTTCCAATACAGGACTTAATAATTGATGTTGGCATTCATATTTACAGTCACTGTTTCGATATGTATTATCCCCGGCACTGTTTTTTTCCCTGGTGGGACATTGCAGATAAATAATTTTTGTGATGTCTATCAATTTAAGTATTGTATATGAATAAATAAATTGTATTTTTTCCCTTTTTTCCATTTATAAATATATTTTACCACTGACGCGTTTCGCTCAAAGAGCATCTACAGAATGGAACTTGTGTATTAGTGGACCTTTTATTTATTTACGAAAATTCATTGTTTAAAAACATTTTTATAAGATACAATAAATGATAATTATTAGTACACAACATATAAAAACATTATCTACATCTATATTATAAATTTGAATGTTTGTATCTATGTATGTATCTTTGTATTGAATGCGTTCCTAAACCGTTCATCCGATTGCAATGAAACTTTGGTTAATTGTCGAGAGTATGTATGCCCGGGATGGTTTTACGATTAAAAAATTTTTCTTCTTCTTCAAGGGACGGGAGGTACTGAAGGGCCAAATGAACAATTGTATGCTGTTTTTTTTACAATTGTATTATTGGTTATAGTCATAATGGTTTTCATATTAGCACTCACAATTTTCATGATCATGTTCTTGTGAATAGTTTTAATATTTGTCTCTCATTTTTACAAATAAAACTGATTTTTAATTATCTCAATAGAGACGAAGTTGGAATATTTACTGCAGGAGAACCGGGAAATCAAGGCACCTACAGGGCTTACGACCTGTCATCGACTGGTTTACGTGATCACTTTATGCGCTTGCGCAACGTTCACCAATTATGCCTTTTTAATGAGATCCCTATCAATTCAATTTTGAAAGTTCTATATATTGTAATACTGAAATTCTTTTCGCTTGAAAATAAGGAATTTTTACTACAGCCATCTATGTTTGAAATTATGAACAACATTCTTATTATTTTTATTTATTTTTGTTGGATGGCAGTAGTAAAAATTCCTTATTTTCAAGCGAAAAGAATTTCAGTATTACAATATATAGAACTTTCAAAATTGAATTGATAGGGATCTCATTAAAAAGGCATAATTGGTGAACGTTGCGCAAGCGCATAAAGTGATCACGTAAACCAGCCGATGAGAGGTCATAAGCCCTGTAGGTGCCTTGATTTCCCGCTTCTCCTACAGTAAATATTCCAACTTCGTCTCTATTGAGATAATTAAAAATCTGATAAAAAATATCTTTGACTCCCGACAGGAAAAAAAATCCAATGTTTGCGTATATGCAATAATAAAAAAATATTCGACAAATAAAACTATTCAAACAACCCAATATATACAATGAAAACTAAAGGCATATTTAAACCGTGAACATTGAGCATATTTCCGATACTGTAGAGGGTACACTCTACGGACAAGAAAAAGATAATAACATACCCATTTATAAGTCTACATATTGAAACAAAATTCTACGCAAGAACAACATTCTATCTACAGAAAATAACCCACGCAAAAAGCAAAGACGTGATGTTTATGGTTCAGGAAAAATTGGGATAAAAAAAATATGAGTTGTCTGATACTGATTTTTTACTATTCATTATGGGGAATAGTAAAGAGAAATTTAAAACATATTTTTTGTATCAAATTCGTAACATATATCGTCTAGAGCATGGGTGGCCAACCCGCGGCCCGCTGGGTGTCTACTTGTGGCCCGCGGAGCATATGCACACTTTTTATTTACATAAAACTACCAAAAAAACATTACATCGTGCGTAGTTCGTCTCATATACTATATATGGAAGCATCTCAGTACATTGATTCAACTATCGTGACAATTTCTTGTATGGTATATTCGTGTTAATTTATTAACAATCACAACGTTAAGCTGATGATAAATAGGGTGCACACCGATCTTGCGTGGATAGCCATGAGCTGTAAGAGTGAATGCGGGGCGAGAAGCGTCGTGCGACTGCGATATGCAATAATTCTGTTCGTGTCTTGAAAGAGTATAACATAAACGGCATTACGAGGCTAAACATGCAAATAATTTTGATAAGTACGAAGGGCAATATCGACAAGACAAAGTAAATGAATTAAAAAGGAAACTTTCTGCACAATGTCGGATATTTACTAAAACGGCTCAAGAGTCAACGTGCTATGTAAAAGCTAGTTATGATACTAGCAAAATATCGAAGCCATATTCAGATGGTGAAATGGTTCAGGAATCATTTTTGAATTATAAATTAGCTATAAACCACTTGTTTTTTGAGTCACTTCGCGACATGTTTCGGAAGCGCTGTCCTTCCATCGACCGGCGTGTCGAGACTAACATGTTGAATTTGTGTGTGTCTTTCTGTGAAGCGAGGGGGGTGGCGGTTGAGGGTTGGTTGGGTTAGTGGGGGGAGGGGAGTATTGTGAAGTGTTTTTGTTTTTGATGGGGAATATATTAAGTATTGGAGAAGTGTTATGAAAGGTATGGTTATTTATAAGTTTTATACCGGAATTTATGTGTTTATGTATTTCGAGCGTTTCGTAGTTGTTAAGTCGGTATCCTTTATTCTGTGTTTCATGTAATAGTTTTAGTTTGTGGTTATTGAAAGAGTGATTAGTTTGGATAATGTGGTTAGCAAATTCTGAGAAATTATTGTTGTTTAAGCATCTTCTGTGTTCGTTAATTCTTATATTTAGGTTACGTGATGTCTGTCCTATGTGGTGTTCATTACAGTCACCACATGTTATTCTATAAACTCCACTTTTTCTTTGTAATTTCTTTTAGTTTTAGAATTTAATAATGATCTACTGATGTTGCTGTTGGTGTAAAATGCAGCCGGTCGATGGAAGGACAGCGCTTCCGAAACATGTCGCGAAGTGACTCAAAAAACAAGTGGTTTATAGCTAATTTATAATTCAAAAATGGTTTATATTAACTACCACAAAATATCCGCCGAATCATTAAATGGTTCAGGAATGTTTGGAGAGTGTCGTTGAAATTCTGTGTCCAGAAAAGAAAACGGATTTCTCAAAAATAAGCCTGTCCCGACATGTGGACGACATACGAAAATATATTGAAGATAATTAGAAAAATCGTGCATCCAAGTTCATATTTTATGCTCTAGCATTGGATGAAAGCACAGACCTATAGTGGCAATTTTTATCAGGGGCATTGATAGCCATTTTACAAAATAGAATAATTAGCGGCACTGTATCCACTTAAGGACACTACTTGCTGGCGAGATTTGCTAGGAGCTGTTACATCGACATTGAATCGCTTTTCGTTACAATTCAACAACCTATCGGGCTTAACAACAGATGGTGCTCCAGCAATTATTGCGAAACACGAAGGTTTAGTAAAATTTATTGAAAATGAGGTCTGCAAGTTGGCAATACTTCGATGACAAATTTTCATTGCATTATTCATCAGGAGAATTTATGTTCAAAATCCCTTAAAATGGATAATGTCATGAAGGTGGTCATCAAAACAGTGAACTTTATTAAATCGAAGGGGTTGAATCACTGTCAGTTCCAAGAGTTTCTCAAATCTTTGGATTCGGAGTATAATGACGTTTTATTTTATGCAGAAGTAAGATGACTGGTCATAAAAAGTGTTACATGTTTTATTTACATATAATCTAAGGCTAGGTATGCATAGTAAAAAAATGTTGTTCGGCCCGGTAGGAAATCTCATTTCTAAAATCTGGCCCGGCTGCTGAAAAGGTTGGCCACCCATGGTCTAGAGAGAGTGTTCATTGAGAATCCTCTTGATAGTTGTATCACGGGGCACTATATTCTTATGTCCTCTATTTCTACAGCCCCAAATTATGTTATTGTAGGTATGTAATATTCAACTCCATATTTACATTTTAGAGATAATGAGTTTTACATAGATAATACTTCATTATTTATTTCTTGCACATAATAAAGAAATATATATTCCACACTGGCGGGATTATTGCCATTATGCAATTTCTTCCAACCAACCAGATTACATTCATTCATTCATTCATTCATACCATCACGGCATATCCCACAATGTGGGGTAACCAGCGAAAGGTGTGCGGGTGTGCATTGCCTTATAAAAGGGAGCACAACACATCTGTGTATACCCACACACCAGTCTCGTCTCACCTAAAAGGCACTACATTCATAATGAGATGTTATTGTTGCCTGTTGTATTTTCGATTACCCGGCTCTTACGGGACACTCGAAAGTAAGATAACATAATATATTATGTACAACGGCAAAAATATAAAAATATGATTTCATATATCAAAACATCTAAATTGTGTTATCTTATTTCATCAGTTAATGCAGTTGCTCTCCGATAACATATATGGATGTCCCCGTGTTAATATAATCATATTATATTAAAACAAAAAAATATAGTCGTCCTTGGAGGCTCAGTTGGTTGGGTTAATATCTGACTGCTGATCTAAAGGTCCCGGGTTCGATTCCCGGTGGAGACACAGTTTTTAATTGTGTTTTCAGTCTGGATACATATGCATACATACATACCAACACGCCATATCCCTTACGGGGTAAGCAGAGAGAACCGAGCGCCATACTTCTCTATATTTGCACACATTTCTGGCTTCCGTTACATCCAAGCATCGTCTTATACATGCTCGTCGATCGTTCAAGCTTCTTATGTTTCCTTCTTTCAAAATACCATTCACATGGTCATGCCTTCCCTTTCTGGGGCGACCCCTGCTATTCACTCCATTTCTTACACCCATGTATATTTTTTTGGTCAGTCGTTCATCGTTCATTCAATATGTCCAAACCACCTCAAGGCATTCACTTTCATTTTACATATCCATCTTTATCTTATATCGTTCTATTATATACTCTTCTTAGTGATCTCATTTCTACAGCATTTATTCTACTTTCATGTTTTTTTTGCCAGGTTCATGTTTCACTGGCATACGTCAACGTAGGCACCACAATTACAATATGTACGGCAATTTTGGCTTCCTTTGAGATGCTTGGATCGGACATCACTGGTCTGGGTGCTCCGTTTATTCTATTACCTGCCATAACTCTTCTTTCAATATCTTTATCAGGTCTTCCATTCCGTTCAAATATACTCCCCAAATATAAATATTCCTCAACTAGTCATTTTTTCTCTACTTTTATCATACATGCAGTTATACTTTCAGTATTTTCAAATAACAATATCTTAGATTTACTCACATTCATGTCTCACTTAATTGTGAGACAATTAATATCATTTGTCTCCAGAATGTGGCAACTAGTTATTGGGTGCGTGTTATTTTAATATTTGACAAAGTGCCTGTTCGTTGCCCGAGAAGTAATATAAAATAAAAAATTAAATAATGAAAAAATATTCTACTGTTACGAAAACTAAATTACTGCTTCATGAGTAAACCTAAATTACTGGTCTTTTAATGGCAACATGTTGTGTCCAAAAGACACCCCATCAGGTTTTCTATTTTCTTGCATTTAAGATTTACGATGTACTATAAAAATGTGCTCGAGATTTATGAGAATTCTGAAGAAATTGTTTTATTAAAATTGTTTATTAATGGCAACTCAAGGATTTTCAACATAACGTCGTTTTTCTGTCAAATTACGGTCTGACTCTTCGATATGTTAAACATACTCATTAAGTGACTGAAAATCAAAGCTGTTATTTTCGAGAACCTACATTAAGCTGGAATTTCGATTAACCTAAGTGTTCCTATAGAGTAACCTAAGTATTCCTGTAGAGTAACTCCAATAGAGTGAACGGGAATAGCCGGTGTTACGTTTCAGACAAGTATTTTATATATATAGGATATTCTGATGTGTTCAAAGGCGGGTTTATAGCACTTTCTTTCAACCAATGTGAAGTTTTAATTAAGTTTAAATCTAAAGTAATAAAGCAATCAAAATGTTAGTGTTTGTGTGTGTGTATGTGTGTGTGTGTGTGTTTGTCTCACGCCTTCTGAAAAACCAAGAGCATCTAAAAATCTAATTTATGTGCGAACGTGTACCTGTATACCTGATGCAGTGTCACGCTAAAAATAATGCGATAAAAATGCTGAATTTTAAAAATATTTCAATAATTATTTTTTTCATACAAAATTTTCCAAGTCGTATCTGTCAAAAAAGTGTACATTTTGCACGCAAATATCTGTTAGTTTAAAAGTTAGAAGTAGGTATTTACACGAAAAAAATATATTTTCAAGTATAACTTAGCGTTTGAGTGAAAAACATGGTGAATATTTTGTATAATTATAATGTTTAACTTATTTTTAATGTAAGCGTTTTGTACATGAACGCCGCCATTTTAATATTTTTTCATACAATATTTCATTTTCCTACCGAATGAATATGTTCTTGAAAATAATAAACCTTTGAATTAAATGTAATTATGAAATAATAAAATGAAACACAATACATTACAGCAAGTTTTAAGACATATATTGTAAAAATGTGTTTATTATTAGTAAAGATATAGGCATAATAAAATTGCATAATTTGTAAATAATATTTGATTTTTCTGACAATTTTCATTTTTATGGCATCGAACAAACCAATGTATGTAGGTACCTACATATTCAAAAAATGTCTCAAACCATTTGATATTTTTTACGTATTGGAATGGTTACTATGGTAACGGAAAGATTCTGATATTCAAATAAAATTTGTTATGAATCGAATTTATTTAGAACATTGTTGTAGGTAGGTACCTACCTATTATTATTTACTTACAAATCAACAATATACTGATTTCCTATCGGAAAATTATTTTATTTATTTATTTATGAATGTATGAATGTATGCAAGCGATGTGCTCCTAAACCGTATGTCCGATTACAATGAAACTTTGGCGAATTGTCGAGCGTGTGCCCGAGGTGGTTTCTGGATTCAAACTTTTTTCTTATTCTTCTTCTTCTTCGTGTATTTGGTCATTTTACCAATGAAAGCGGAATATCCTGGGAAAAGAAGGTCCGACTGTCCCTCCATCTCTTCGCAGGTCTTCCAGGACGGTTTCTGGATTTAAACTTTTTTCTTCTTCTTCTTCATCGTGTATTTGGTCATTTTACCTATAAAGGTGGAGTATCCTGGGAAAAGAAGACGGTGCTTACATCTCTTCGCGGTTCTTCCAGGATGGTTTCTGGATTTAAACTTTTCTTACCCGAATGAAGGGACGGGATGTAATTGAAGGGAAGGGAGGCACTAAAGGGCCTGAAGGGACGGGAGGTATTAAAGGGCCTGAAGGGACGGGAGGTACTGAAGGGCCTGATTGGAAGGGACGTGATGAGGGATTGAAGGGACGGGATGTACTGAAGGGCCTGATGGGACGGGAGGTACTGAAGGGTCTGAAGCGACGGCTCCTGGAGTCTAATTATTTTTCTTCTTAATTTTATGTAGACCTTTAAGGACAGATTTAATACAAACTATTTCCTATAGATTAATCTTCTTCTTCTTTTATGAAGACCTTTTGCTCAGTTTTTATACAATCTATTTCCAATAGTCTAATTCTTCTATTTTATGTATTTTTTCTTATTTTATGTAGACCATTGGGATTTTTTAAACAAACTATTTCTTATAGTCTTATACTTATTCTTCTCTTTTTTATTTAGACTTTTGGGTTCGTTTTAAGTCTAATAGTCTATTGTGCAGAAATATTATTAACGATATGCACACTTGATGAAAATACATATGTAAAAACGAATGGGATGTGGGATGTGAAGATGTAACCTGCACTAGAATCTTTTCAATACTTTTGTTTAATCAAATTTAAACCATTTATATCATCCTATTTTAAATAATTTTTAACACCTACATAATATATTTGATTTCGTTGACAATATTTAAAGAAAGGGAGCTGTGGCCATTACTGAATTCTTCACAACGTTTATATTCAAATTATTTACCATAGTTTAAGTCTTCTTCTTCTTCGTTAATGTAGACTTTTGTGTCAATTTTAAGTTCATCAGTCTAATTGTGCAAAAATATAATGCACACTTGATGAAAAAATATAAAACGAATGGGATGTGACCAACACTGGATCTTTTCAGTACATTTGTTTAATCAAATTTTAACCACATCCCAACATCCAAAATTACTAAATATTCAATAGGTAAGTACATATTACAATTTGTTTTCGATGATAATATTTAAAAATGGGGGTTGTGGCCAAACCAATCTCTTTACAATGTTGATAAACAGTCATATTTAAAACCATTTCGAATAGTGAAGAAATTGTATATTATACTTCATTCACACTTTATAGCAATATATAAAAAATAATGGGTTGTGGCCATCACTTGAACATTTTACAATCAAATTCAATCATATTTCAAACCACTTTTCATAGTCCGATTTTGCAAAATAATTGGGTGACAATATTATAAAAACGATTGCTTTTTCCTTCACAATTTTACATTCTTGGCCAACGGCGGGACATAAAAGCTAGTAAAGAATAATTCTCCATTTCAAAACAATAACTACGTGAAAATGTTACTCGTTCTAAGAAATAAAAATATAAACAAAACATCTCCAAAATATTTAGTGAATAGAAACTTTATTGTTTTTCTTAGACAATAGAGTTTTCTTACTCATTGTGAGACAGGATCAAATGGATGATGTAACAAAAGAAGAGAAAAGTTCTCGGGGTAAAATATTATAGCAAAAAATAACTAAAAAAAATATTTTTACAGCGAGGTTCAGTTACTGAAAATGAAAACGACAAATTTATATTCCTGTCGAGAAAAGAAATATTGGAGAAATAATTTCCAATGTAAATTATATAATATACTAGCGGACCCGACACGCGTTGTCCTGCCCGAACAATGGCTTTCCTACGATTCCAGCCGTTTAAGTGTTTGGTGACATAAACGCGTACAGAAGAATATTATATATTAACATATTAAGGAGACTCCTGCTTTATATTTTATTTCAAAAGTTATATTGTTTTTCAGGCGTACAATATTTGTTTTATATTTTTTATTTATATTTTTACAATTTTTCATTTAATTTGTAAATCTAAACCATTCAGAGACCAACACACAAAAAAATTCATCAAAATCGGTCCACTCGCTTAAGAGGAGTTCAATGACATACACATTACACACGTATAGAAGAATTATATATACAAAGATATACGCAATAATTCTGCAGCTACATAAAGGTTGACCTCTCAAGTATTTTTAGTATTTTAGTTATTTTTATGTTATTATATGATACTATCTAGTAAACCGATTCAAATAGATTTAAAACCACATACTTTATTGATTATGCTTTTGTTGTAGCTGGACTAGCCTCGTGGAACAAACTACCACCTGAACTGGGGCGAATCGTCGACAACTTAGCCCTATTCAGGGAATACCTGAAAACTCACTACTTCCGCGGGACCGCGAGTCTTGCAAAAACCTGTAATATATTCAAAGCACCCTTGAGGTGAAGTTATCACAAAAACGCCGCTGTAAAAGTCATCCCAGTTTATTATTATGATAAGTGACATTCAGTGTCGGTGGGACCTGTCAAGAAATTAGAAAAAGAAGAATTTATTATAATATGAGGGCCTCCAATTGTTTTATGTCAAACATGGAACATTCAGAAGAAGTTGAATGTATTAAAAACAGTATTTCTTCACACAACCAAACTTGTAGTTTTGAAATTTTGATATAAAGATTACACCCGAACGACATACATATGTGCAACATACCGATTTGATAAATCTGGCGTTAGGATCTCTCCAAACACCCGTCAAGGGTCGTGGCGTGATGATATTTAGCTATCCGAATCATCATATACGTTTCAAGTTCTGTATCTTCTGCACTGTGCTCTGCTAAGTATAATAAATAATTTATTTAGAATTTCTTGACATGTTTTCTTTGGAAGCACAGGTATATCCTGGCTTTGATGGTTCATCTGAAGAATTCCTGATACAAATTTGAATAAAATATGAGTTTTAACTTAGTACTAGCGGAAGTATTTGAAAACTTTCACATCGGGGTTCCTAGACCAGCGGCGAATTGTCCAAACTGACGATTAATCGTACCTTATCTTATACGGATCAAAATGAATAATACCTCCCTACTTTTAAAAATAATGACAAAATATAAAAATTTATCCAAATTGAACCATTAAAAATGTAATAGCTTGAAAAATTCCCTTCACAAATTAATTGTGAATAAAAATACTCTTGAATAAAAAATATTTTCAAAATTTAAAAACAATTATTGATTCCGCCATACTGCATATATGTACATAATATGTATTTACATTGTTACTAATTTTAACTTAATTTTAACTTATTGAATTTTTTAAAGTTTTATGTTTCACCATTTTGAATGTGTTAGCTATAGGACTAATTTTAAATTATTTTTTTGCAAACTGAAAGCGCCCTTGAGGTGACCAAGGTTGTCACTAAACGGCGCTTTATAAATTGTCCTTATTATTATTATTATTATACGAAATTTTCAAAAAACATTCTCACCGTAATACTAGTTGATAATCTTTAGGTATTAAAAAATACCCCTTAAAATATTCGAATTAATAACTCCTAATATCCCTTTGAGGTAGTGAGGAGTTAAAATATTCGTATCAGAATTGCAATTAAAGGCAAAATTATTAATTTTCCTGAGTTTAATAATTACAACATGTGACAAAAATACATTCAAGAAATATCAATAATAAAACGAGTGGGTTGTGGCCAACACCAAACTCTACACACCATAGAAAGCGTTCATTTTTTCTTCTTCAAATGTTGACAATCTCTAAATGCATTTTTATGAAGCATATTTCTATAAGATTCTTAAACAAATATAAGATTCCCAGAGGACAAAAGTTTTCACAATACACCATACACGCAAAAAAAATTGTCACGAAACTCATAGTATGTATTTTCTACATGATACATGTTGAGAAATTTTAAGTAAAATTGCATTACTAGCAAGATAAGCATGTATGAGACAGTGTATCAATGTTGATGAGGTGATGTATGTGTCAAGATAGAAGAATTCAGTGTTTGGTTCTCACTGCCTACCCCTTGAGGAAGATAGAAGTGGAGAGTAAAAAATACACTTGTCTATAGAGACACATACAATATCAATATGAAGTTGATCACTCAATTTTCCCTTACAGAAGCTATTTTACTTCTGTTATTATACTTATTTCATACAAATATGAAATTTATTTCACATTGATATGGCAAACCATAGATTTTTTTTTAAATTTTGACAATCCTTGAATGCACCTTTGATGAGTGTATTTTTGTTGTATCAAAATTTTAAACAGTATACAAAAAACTCTATTTTCCAGACCGTGAGAGCATTTTGAAAATTTGGACAGATGAAATCATACAGAAGAAATTAACGGATATCTATGGAAAACTAATCAGCTCTAGGTCTATGCACTTTACACATATGATGTTAATATGAAGTCGATCGGACACAAAAAAAACTACGTAAATGATGAAATCATAGAGAAGAAATTGAAAGTTGTCTATGGAAAACTAATCAGCTCTAGGTCTATGCACTTTACACATATGATATAAATATGAAGTCGATCGGACTTATAGTTTGGGCTGTAGAGAGGACACAAAAAAAAATTCCGTACGCCGAACGCCGTACGCCATACATACAAACACATCACGAAGAAACTCACAGTGTGCACTCTCTACATGATACCCGTTGAAAAATTGATGTGAAAAAATACGCTTAAAATTGTGAAATCATGACTCTCCACTATTCCATAGTGTGGAGAGTAATCCAACTGCCGATTCGTTCATGAGAATTCAATTCTCTTAATGAATCGACATTATTAAGCCAAGATGCATGTACGAAGGAAAATTTTGTATGGTGTAGTGGACTTTTTGCATGCTAATAACACGAACTAGAGGCCTCGCAGCATATATGTTCCCATACATGGATTTACTCAGAATTCGGAGTAGAACATTTTATGTGAGTTTTGTGTGTCTGTGTGTGTGTGGGTGTGTGTGTGTGGTGTGTGTGTGTGTGTGTGTGTGTGTGTGTGTCCCTTATAACTTTTGATACGCTCAATTTACAGAGCCCAAATTTTCAGAATATATAAACAGTTATAGGTCTACAAAATTTTTATACTCAGTATTGTGAATTTTTGTTTCAGTCAGGGGTTATCAACTTTTGAAATTTCGTTTTATTTTTTCATATATCTCAAAAACCATAAAAGTTAGAACGCTGAAAATTGGTATATACATAGACAAATACAAAATCTCAAATTTATTTTTTTCAAAAAAATTCCAGGGTTTCTTGAACATTTTTTATTAAGAAAAATACTTTTTTTATAATAAATTTTTGAGTTTAACTGCCTATATTTCCATTTTTTTAAAAATATCGAAAAAAGCCGAAACACCCCAACTAGATAATTTAATTTTCTATAAAAAATATTTACATTGTATAAGCACATCTTAATTTTTTTTAACAATTTTTATAAAAATTGAATTTAGTGACGACATTGTTTCAAATACAATTTGTATGGAAGTAGCCTACTCACAATATCTAAGAAGACTTAATAATTTGATACTAATCTCCAAAGATATATACATACCATCATGCTGTTTTCACATTCTGGGTAGGATCAAAGGACTGACCTCCATACTATCCTATCTTGACATACATACCTAGGTACATGTGTTGTATAGAAAACCAAATAACTTGGGTTTATAGTTTGGTACTTATTCTTCAACTATACATACTATCGCTATCGACAGTTGGATCTCATGTGTTACATGCAACTAGTTAATATACTTCAATATCAATAGGTACCTTTTTCCAGCAATATCGAAAGAATTGTCAAATTCAAAACTTATTGTATGTATAAATTTCGACTGTTGCCTCATATAATTTATTCAGTATCGCCACTGGCGGGTATCTCCCAACTTTACTCTTTGATGATATTATACGAGATGAAAATATAATAATGTCACAAGGAAAATGCATCAGTTTTTGAAATACAGGTCAAACTAGATATCAAGTTTCTAATACCTATAAAATAAATATAAATCATTTTCTGTGTTGACTTTATATACTTTATACCTACAACAGTATGATACTTACGTACGTAAGCTCATTGAATATAACTAATAATAAATTCATTCCTGCGGGGCAAGTCTGGTCCGACCGGCTAAATCAAAACCCTAGTGATTACCCATATCATGGATATAATTATTATATGGAGTTCTATAACATCTTTAGATATTATAGAACTCTATATGATAATTATTTATTTATTTATTCATTAGAAAACCAACAGTTTTATATTTTTACATAAATAGATATAAACATAAGAAAATATCAAACAAAGAAACTAATGACAGGTTTTCACTTAAAGTAATGCATTAAAGAAATATATATAAGCATATAAACACGATGAATTAACAGAGAGAAAAATATATACATACATAAATACACACACACATACACATATATATACTAGGGGTTTGATGAAAGGATGAAGTGGGGAGAAAGGGAGTGGGGGAGGTTTTTTTGACATCAAAAATGCTCAACTGAATAAATAAAAATATCATTACATTTATGTTTGAAAAAGTGAAATTTTAAATTAAATATATCTAAATGACTTAAAAAAGCATTACAATTTCTACAAATTCTTCGAATCAACTCTTTCCTACTAATATCAGTTCGAAAAGGTAAAATTGAAAATGTGTCTTTTTGTCTAATATTAATTATATCCATGATATGGGTAATCACTACGGTTTTAATTTCGCCGGTCGGACCAGACTTGCCCCCCTGGTTTAAACAAAGGTAATAATTGTTATGAATAAAAATAAATAAAACCTCATCATTTTTATGCCTTTTTCACCTCGCTGAGTTATTAGGCCACGAAAATTAGCAAAAAATGTTAGTTTTGCCCCTAATACGCAGTACATTGAATTCATGAATTATTTCTAATTGGTTTCATATTCAAATCTACATATTATGGATTCAGATATTGATAATTTTCAACTGAAACCCGCCATAGGAATTGTCACATGAAACCCCAGTTGATTATGGCTAGTGATGATCAAAATTCTTGCAAGTCTTGCACTCTTAGTCTTCCATACAATTCGACTTCGAACAGATTTTATGCAAGACATATTTTTTTGTATGGGATTTGACGTTTGTTGTTTGTTATTGTGAAGAAAAATTCTACAACAAACGTCAAATCTCATACAAAAAAAAATAGCGTTTGGCGATATCGTTAAGCGTTTTCAACTTGGCTCAGGCCCCATGTCCAGGGTCGCAAAACCCAGAGTCTTGCAAGACATAAGTGCAGGAATCTTGTGTTCTTGAAGAATTATTTGTATCATTATAGTTATATTTATTTGGGAAAAACCAACAGATTTGATACTATTAAAAAAACAATATTCATAATATATAAAGAGTAAGGGCATTATAGAGAAGCCACTTAAGGGGGCATATAAACCTAAACACCCACATTTGAAATCAAATTTCTCAAATATGTTAACAGTACCCCCTATTCAGTAACTATTGTAACTAAATTAGGAACGTTCTGAAATTGTAGATTTTAGATTTACGGTCTTATTTCAGCGTTATGAAATATCAACTTGGACTAAATGGAATAGGAACCTACCTATTTTGGCCGGAACGTTCTTAAAAAGTTAGTGAATCAGACGTATTGTGAATAATTATGAAAATTATGAAATTTCGCTGGTTACCAAACATTGTGGGATATGCCGTGATGGTATGAATGAATGAATGAATATTTTAAACTCATTACTTTTCCTCAAATCTACACGAAACCCACCCTTAATTACCTCCATCCGACATCACACCGTTACATTTAGTGCTAGTTGAAAATTATTCCGACGAAGGAATGGTTAACGTCGTAACCGGTCGCATAGCTTCAACGATTAATGTGGTGAATACAAAGTAATTCAAATTTTATTATTTTTTTTTTGAAATTTTTTTTAACATCTCAACAGAGTCGAAGTTGGAATATTGTAGAAGAACCAGGAACTCAAGGCATCCGTTTGGGGTCGAGTTATGGAACGCTTTGGAGAAGCTCAAACTGTCGCCCTTGGCATCTCTAAAGCTTTCGATCGGGTTTGGCACCAAGGTCTCTTAATGAAACTCCCTTCTTATGGACTACCCCAGTCTCTGTGTACTTGGATTGCGAATTTTTTAAAAGATCGCGAAGTCATAACTGTAGTGGACGGTTGCTCTTCTTCTCCCTATTCCATTAATGCGGGAGTCCCTCAAGGGTCCATTCTATCTCCAACCCTATTCCTCCTACATATTAATGACTTGCTCTTACGCGCCCCCATCCACTGTTACGCTGATGACAGCACAGTCCATGACAACTTCTCTTCTGACAAACCTCCTAAACAGAGTGAAATATCAGAAGCCCGGATAGACCTTCATCAAAAAATAAATAGCTACCTCCAATCAATCAATACCTGGGGTGAAAGTAATCTTATTTCATTTAACGTCTCAAAAACCCAAGCCTGTCTAATTTCTGCGAAGAGAAACCCCAATGAATTGCAAGTGTCTTTCAACGGAAGCACCCTACCTAACAGCAGCTCTATCGACCTGCTTGGAGTATCTATAACGAACAAATTACACTACAAGGGCTCCATCGAAGCTAAGGTGAAACTCGCCTCCAAAAAAATGAGCGTACTATTTAGAGCGCGTAGATATTTTACTAAGACCCAGATCTGTATACTCTACAAAGCGCAAATACGTCCAACTATTGAATATGGCAGTCACCTCTGGAGTGGCGCCCCCCAATACCTACTGAATACCCTCGACGCTGTCCAAAGGCGTGCTATACGTCTGATTGATGATCCATCACTGACTGATGGATTGCAATCACTAGAACACAGACGCAGAGTCGGTATTTTAAGTTTATTCTATAGATACTACCACGGGAATTGCTCAGAAGAACTTGCATCTTTGGTCCCTCCTCCACCCACTCGCAACAGAGTCACTCGCTTCACTCAATCGCAGCACCCATTCACAGTGGACCTTCAACATATACGAACAAGTCGCTTCTCGAACTCCTTTATTAATACAGAAGCCTGACTGTGGAACGATCTTCCGAATTTTGTGTTTCCACCTTCGTACAACCCGGGTCTTTTTAAAATCTGAATTAATAAAACTCTTTTCTAGATTGCAAACCCCTCCCTACGCTACGTAGTGCGCTTCTTCGGAAGAGTAAAATGGACCCAAATCCTAATAGCTGGCGTCCCCTACGTAGACAAAAAAAAAAAATCGACAAAGTTTTAATATCGATAATTTAAAAAAGCATGTGATTGTGTACTGCAATCAATTATAATAAGACAGATTTAGAGGAAGATGAATGAAACTTCGTTTTTTTTATTTGAATCACCTGAACATTTCGCTATATTTTTATAATTTTTTTGATGTAACTGTTATTGCATAGTAATTTTTCACAATAAACAATGTTTAGTATGAAAGATATTCTTATTTTATACTCCATATTTTTTTCATATTTTACATTTTTTAGTACATATTATATGTACATATTTTGATTTTTTTAATACATATTTATCCGTGCCCTAATGATCACTTTATGCGCTTGCGCAACGTTCACCATTTATGCCTTCTTATTGAGTTCCCTAATCGATGCAAATTTGAAAGTTCTATATATTTTAATAATGAGTAACAGGTCTTTTGAAAATAGTACATTTTTAGTATAGCCATCTATGAAGCAACGAAGAAATCTTTGAGAAAAAATTGAGAAGTTGGTTTATTTGTAAACAATGAAAGCAACATTCCTTATACATGAGGTGACAGTGTTCTTGTACAGATGTCACCCCTGAACTGCGAATTATAGTACAAATCTATTATTTTTCCGTTAATAAGTAAGTTTATTAACTATCTGATAAATTAATTAATATTTTTAATAAATAAAAATAAAAAAACTTGTTTAGAATCAATTCCACTATTTATTTAAGACTACAACCTACAACCGGTTTCGTGCTAAGCACATTTTTTTGTAGTCTTAAATAAATAGAGGAATTGATTCTAAACAAGTTTTTTTATTTTTATTTATTAAAAATATTAATTAATTTAAATGGAATTCCATCAAGAACTGACGATCAAAAAGTTAAATCTAACTATCTGATATATAAATTAACTATAAGTTGATGTTTTTTTTTTGAAAAATAATAAAATAAACATAAAAATATTACAAAATAAGTCACGCCAAGTCTAATTTCTAGACTAATCGGCATATTCATTTTTTACTGTAATTCTTCTTATTTGTCGTGTACTAGGTAATTTGAAGTGTTTGTGAAGATGCACTATCCTGGGAGGAGAAAGTCCAACTGCCTTTCCATCTCTTCACAGGTCTTCCGACTATTCTTCTATTATTGGGTATTTCTGTCTTTTCAATAAAGGCGATTCTATCGTCGCCCATGCGTTCGACGTGGCCTCTCCAGAAGCTACATACTATATTTATTGACATTTGATTTTTTTTTAACAGATTTTTAGTTATCTCAATAGAGACGAAGTTGGAATATTTATTGTAGGAGAACCGGGAAATCAAGGCACCTACAGGGCTTACGACCTGTCATCGGCTGGTTTACGTGATCATTTTATGCGCTTGCGCAACGTTCACCAATTATGCCTTTTAATGAGATCCCTATCAATTCAATTTTGAAAGTTCTATATATTGTAATACTGTATTGTAGTTCTATATATTGTAATACTTATTTTCAAGCGAAAAGAATTTCAGTATTACAATATATAGAACTTTTAAAATTGAATTGATAGGGATCTCATTAAAAGGCATAATTGGTGAACGTTGCGCAAGCGCATAAAGTGATCACGTAAACCAGCCGATGACAGGTCGTAAGCCCTGTAGGTGCCTTGATTTCCCGGTTCTCCTACAATAAATATTCCAACTTCGTCTCTATTGAGATAATTAAAAATCTGTTAAAAAATATCTTTGACTCCCGACAGGGAAAAAATCCAATGTTTACGCATATGCAATAATAAAAATATTCGACATTTGATTTTTTTTTAATGTTGCAAGATTCGCAATAACAAGCTTCGACACAAGAAGGCAGAGAACAAGCCTCGATTGAGTATGCAAAATCAAGACTGTGAATGCAAAAAACACCAATATAGGATATGAAAGGCTGACAAAGACCACTTCGGTTTTCCTTTGCTCATCACTAATAATGGCTTTTGGGGGTATATTGTAACTCTTCGTTATAGGATCTACTATCACCAGAATTCTCTCTGGAATAGTTAGTTTCCTAATTCCTCCACATTTCATACTAATTTGACAGGCAATATGGGGATTGGAGAAAGAGAGAGAGAGAGGAACCCATCATATAATATTATGTATTACATATTCTAATAATCCAATCATTTAGGGCAGGGGTGGCGAACCTAGGGCACGCGTGCCCGAGGTGGCAAGTTTGACAATTTGAATGGCACGCGAAGGATTTCTAAGTTAATTTTTTTTTTTAATTTTCAAGTTTAAAAAATTTAAATTTAATAAATAATCCGTGAATTATTAATTTATTCCGTTTTATTAATTATCAAATGTTTCCCTCATTGATAAATAACTAATCTTATTGATAAATAACTAATGTGTACTTTTAGTGATTACGATTTATTTTTAAGAAACACTATTGTAATTTTTAAGCTTGTTAATAAAATTCAGAAATAAAACTTTTTTTTTTATTTTTTCTATTTTGTTTATTTTTTTACTGCTTAGGCACGCCAGACAATCGAGAAATAATATTTAGGGATTTTTGGCACGCGGACCCAAAAAGGTTCGCCACCCCTGATTTAGGGCATGGAATATCATTATGTGTATATTATTCAATTACATACTAGTAATTTTATATATTCATGTACCTAATTATAAACTAAAAAGGTTTTCAAAACTAAGTTTAAAACTGAATGCAACATATTATAGACTACTGAATTTAATAGTAGTCAATTTGTTCTGAAAATGTTAAAAAAACAACAATTTTTGGAATAACGATAATTTAAATCAGGGGGGGCAAGTCTGGTGCAACCAGCGAAATCAAAACCCTCGTGATTACCCATATCATGGATATATTTTTCATGTGGAATTCTATGACATCTAAAGATATTATAGAACTCCATATAATAATCCATGATATGGGTGGACAAATTTAATATCCAACGAACAAGTTTTGCGTCGAGCACATGTACAAGCAGAGAACCCCTGAAAGATTTAAAAATTCTGTAAGATATCATATTTGGACCACATTCTGCGAGGAGAAAAGTATCAACTATTGCAGCTGATAATACAGGGCAAGATTTAGGGTCGTCGTGGAGTAGGGAGAAGGCAGATGTCTTGGCTGCGCAATATCCGACAATGGACTGGAATAACGCAGGTAGGAGAGCTGGTCCGAATGGCGCAGGACAGAGAAGCATTCTCCAGAGTGATCGCCAACGTCGGGAGGACCTGATACGGCACAGAAAGAAGAAGAAGAAGATATGGGTAATCGTGAAGGTTTTGATTTCGCCGATCGGACCTGACTTGCCCCCCAGGTATAACTATTTTAAGTCGACGAGTATATCTATCTGGGTAGCATGATCAAACGGTAAGGACGGCTTTATAGGGATATAGAAAGAAAGGTTATGGCAGGAAACAAGAGTAAATGGAGCACTTAGATCAGTTATGAAACATGGCAACTCATCAAATATATAGGATAGTAGTGCCAACCTTGACTTATGCAAGTGAAACCTGGACATGGCGGAAGACGCACGAAAGCAGAATAAATTCAGTTGAAATGAGACGAGGCAACGGATTTGCGTCAAGATAGAAAAATGTGGCGTTCGATTCTTTCTGTCTACCTTGTGAAGAACATGGCGTGATGGTATGTATAAACTATTTTTATGAGCACGCGATAGTTGTCCTTACTAACACGGAACATCAAAGTGTATTTGGCGGTTTTAATATACCATGTTGTAATAGTTCATTTAGATTTAGTGTAATACGCCCCCTTGAAACTTAATGAAAATCGAATATGTGCCCGAAAGAATGAAATACATATGTATTATTCAACGTTATCTTTTGAAGGAAGGAATGGGTAGGTAGGTATATGTGAAATACTTTCTAGAAAAATCTATGAGATTACAATGCGACGTTTTATCGGAATTGGTAACAGTGCCTTTGGTATAAAAAGCGAGGGTAGGTGCCTACACAAAACAGGTAAAGAAATACAAATTGTTCTCCGTATGTATGTGGTACGTATCACCAGGGTCTGATCTAGAGCGCTTGGCGCATTAAATTCGAAGAGAAATTAAGCCATTCCTTGAAAATCATCTTTTTTCCTTACCAGTGGTCGGTAAACCGCACATTCGGCTTTTGGTCCCTCGAGAGTGCCACTTTCACCAAAAAATATGATTGAGGGAACATTGTAAGTGAAAGAAGACGTAGAATCAAGGAGAAAAATAGTGAAAGCGTCCTTGTTAAAGTATAAAACAAACATTATTCCGTAAATGTTTGGAAACATAAATTTTTGAACCACCTAGTGTCACTTATGTATACTGTTCCGCCCCACTATCTTCTTAAATTGACTCCTCCCACAGCGTTAGTCCTAACAGCAGTCTATATTTTATTTTTAAGTTTAGTACATAAGTCTTCCTGAAGAAGAAAACATTGTTTTTTAAACCGGTAGAAGTTTGTGCTCATGTGAGTGGTGTAACCAAAGTTTATTGAATATTATAAATAAACATTATTCCAACTATTCTACTGTAAATAATACATGCTTCATATGCTACATGAACGTCGATCAATAGGAGACCTTGTGTATTTGGACAGTTTTCTAAATAATCGCGTTGACTCCCCATATTTATCGAGAAAAATAAATCTTAGAGTTCCTACGCGATTTACCAGAAATAATGAACTCGTTAGTATTCCGACAGTACGTAAAAACTACACAAAAAATCGTCTATCATAAGAGTTAGCTTCAAATTTAATACATACTGTGGAAATAAAGATATTATTTCTGAATCTTCAGTCGTTTATACGCGATATCTACAAAGCAATTTCACAATGTAATAATGTAAGTGTGTGTATATGGGTTTGCATGTATGTGAACAGTAGCGGAATAGCTTATAGAAGCCGAAATTCTTGGCTTGCCTTAATTAAAGACCTAATATTTTTTTGGTTGTTTTATTTCAACCACACTATTTGATTGGAAGTTAAACGTATGCTTTACAGGGCCACAAATGTCAATATTATTTTGGAATGTAAAAATATATATTTAATAGCTACTAATTATGAAAAACGATGCTTAAAAATATAGAATTTTCGACATTTCCCAATTTTCTTTCGCGGTTTGCGTAGTCCGAAGGTTTTAGGTACGCCCCTAATGTGAATATGAAAATATAATGATTGTGATAAATGATTATAGCGTAATAGAGTTCTCATAGTGGTGGCATTAAGTAGTATTATTAATCTTCCCGTTTAATTCTTTCCTACATTTCGCATTAGATTCACCCCCATTCATGTACATTTATTAATTTGGTTAAATTTGTGTTACAATTTATAGTTTTTATGTGAGTAATTAATTGTCTCTTTTAATGTATTTTGTAATTGTGACTGTTTGTAACCGTAAATAAATAAATATAAATCTTCCTACATTGCTTAAATTAAGCATAAAAATGCTTATACTATGGGTGAACGAAAAATCCACTGGATTACAAATCCAGCGAGCTAATCTCTGTGCCATCGACCCATCTGTTTATGTTGATGTGGTTTTGTATCAGAGTGTCTCAGGGATTCCGTTAGCAAAAATAAACATAATGAGACTCGATAGCAAGGTCAAAATCAATATTCACATACGGGATAGAGGCCAAAGAAGGTACCTCTAGAACAAAATCTTGACTGAGGACTTCAGAAACACGCTTCGAAACCGAAGACATCGTGAGGTGGGGAAGACAGCGAAGACTATGCTAGATGATTAGATTTAACTTTTTGATCGTCAGTTCTTGATGGAATTACATACTTGAAAATGTGCTTAGCACGAAACCGGTTTTAGGTTGTAGTCTTAATAAATAGTGGGATTGATTTTAAACACTTTTTTTTTATTGTTTATTTATTAAAAATATTAATTCATTTATGCTAGATGAGCATGTTAATAGAATGCCAGAAAGCAGACTTCCACATATCGTGCTTTATGAGAACATCAGGGACACAGACCCCGAATTAAATCCACGAAAAGTTGGCGAGACATCTGTCAGGAGAAAAATACAGCGACACAGACAGAAACTTCAGATCTATATAAAGAAGGAAGAAGCGTTGGACTGGCTGCGGGGCTGAATAGGCTCTAACGAGCTCCATAGACGCAGACTTTTCTGGGCGCAGAAGAGCCTAGCCATTCGAAAAGTATGTAAGTAAGGAAGAAGAAATGTAAAAATATTGACAGGATGAGCGAAACAAGTATACAAGACGAGTGTGGATGGAAGAAACGGAGGAAGTCAACCTCAGCGAATGTAAAAAATGACTCGCAACAAAAAAAATCAATCGTTTCACTGTTTGGCCCTTAAGACTAATGAGTTTGTCGTCCCTTCGTCTACTATGTAATATATTTTAATAAGGAATACTTTTGTTGTTGATTTTTGATACCACTTTATTACACAATTATTTATCTGATACAAATTATATATAATATATCAAATTATAAAAATACATGTATTAATAATTAAGACGGTGTTTAAATGTAAATCGTTTTTCACGGAATGGCCCGACCCACGCCATTCGAACGAATCTTTTGTTTTTCCGGATTCCGCCGACAATTGCCGACGGTCTCCGAGGATATCACAAAATGTGAATTGGTATGGCGAAACCAAATACCACATACTATAAACATTTTTTTTTCCAGATAGCCCCAGTTTTATTTGTGTCTGTAGCAATTGCAACGTTTAAATGTACGTTAGGTCTGGCCCTGAGCAGGTACCACCCCTTAAGGTACAGTGCCACATTTGAACGAAAATAGAATCGTCAACAAGAATAATATTACTGGCACAATAAAGAAATCAATCCGTGTAAGGTTGTAAACGGGTCTTTATATTCAATACGAGACTAGGTTTTCATATTTTTCATCGACCCATTCACACCACCACGGTATAACTCAAATGTGGGGTTACCAGCGGCAGATATGAGGGCGTTCATTACCTTATAAAATGAATCACGAGAGATTTGTGGAATAGTGGAGAAATATGATTTTACAATTTAAAAAATATTTATTTTTATTTTTATTGACAAACATTTATTAAACATATCAATAGAGACGAAGTTGGGATATTGTAGAAGAACCAGGAACTCGAGGCACCTACAGGGATTACTACCTGTCATCGGCTGGTTTACGTGATCACTTTATTCACCAATTATGCCTTCTTATTGATATTTTTTTAACAGATTTTTAATTATCTCAATAGAGACGAAGTTGGAATATTTATTGTGGGAGAACCGGGAAATCAAGGCACCTACAGGGCTTACGACCTGTCATCGGCTGGTTGTACGTGATCACTTTATGCGCTTGCGCAACGTTCACCAATTATAGCCGATGACAGGTCGTAAGCCCTGTAGGTGCCTTGATTTCCCGGTTCTCCCACAATAAATATTCCAACTTCGTCTCTATTGAGATAATTAAAAATCTGTTAAAAAAATATCTTTGACTCCCGACAGGGAAAAAAATCCAATGTTTGCGCATATGCAATAATAAAAATATTCCTTCTTATTGAGTTCCCTTATCAATGTAATTTTTGCCAGCCGATGACAGGTCGATACCAACCAGCCGATGACAGGTCGTAAGCCCTGTAGGTGCCTCGAGTTCCTGGTTCTACTACAATATCCCAACTTCGTCTCTATTTAGATGTTAAAAAATAATGTTTGTCAATAAAAATATCATTTGACTCCCGAAAGGGAAAAAAGAATCCAGTGTTTGCGTGTATGCAATTGAAAAAAATATTTGATTTTTATTTTTAAATGCAACAAGTATCACAAAGAGAGTGCAAACTGTGAGTTTCATCGCGATGTTCATGTGTGTATGGCGTGCAATGTAATTTTATTTACATATTCCTATTTCGGATTCGGAGGCCTAGTTTGACAAAGAGGGGTGTGGGGCGACCACAGCTAAGATGGAGGAACGATATCCAAGGATATGCTGGTACATCCTGGATGCAGACTGCATAGGACAGGACGACATGGAGACAAATGGAGGAGGCCTTCGTTCAGGAGTAGACTTTTATCGAAGAGTGTAAAGTTACGATTTCAAATTTTTCAAGCATAGTTTATTTCCATCAACTTACTGTGTGGGATTCCGTATGATACCTATTTTTTGTGTGTATGGCGTACTATTACATTATTCATTTATATATTTATCTTCTTGTACACATAATTTGCACACTGGCAGGTTTATTGCTTACCGGCAATTTCTTCCAACCAACCAGAGTTGATGATGATGATGATAATAATATACAATACAGTGGCAATGTAGTTATCACATTTTATTTTTATATTTTATTTTATCAAACACAAACAGGCATTAATGCCCAAATATTTCTGCGTATAAAATATTTCTAATTGGTAATGTTATTTGAATTTATGGAAGGATATTTGGTACAACCAACTGATAATTTAATATATTTTACATATATAGTCATCATATCTGTGATTTTTCGTCAATTATTTAATGATATCAGATGAAGATACATCAATTGACATGACAAATATAAAAAAAATATTATAAACACCATCGCCATCGACAGTTGGATCTCGCGTGTTACATGCAACTAGTCTTTATATCAAATATCGGATATTTTGACATTTATTATCAGATTTTTGCGAACCCTAGTTTATAGCCAGACAATCTCTTTCAAATACGTAACATCAAAAACGTATTTTTCTCATCTCTGAATAATAAAATATGATTGTTTAAAAGTGAAGTCAATGCAGAGAAAAGCACGCAGATTACCATCGTCCTCTCCATAGCACATATAACCTCATTTAGAGATACATATTAAATATTTTATAGACGTATATAATATATATATATATATATATATATATATATATATATATATATATATATATATATATATATATATATATATATATATATATATATATATATATATATATATATATATATATATATATATATATATATATATATATATATATATATATATATATATATATATATATATATATATATATATATATATATATATATATATATATATATATATATATATATATATATATCTCTATACTCTATCTATCATACTATCTACTCTTATACTAATATATATATATATATATCTATACTACTCTCTCTCTACTCTATCTATCTACTCTATCTACTCTCTCTCAGCACTCCTCACTCCGAAACCTCGCATCCCCCCCATCCAACACACCCCCCGGGTTAACATCCCTCGCATATTGGAGAGCAAACTCGCTAATTGCCAGCCAAGCGCAAAAGAGTGTCAATGGTTTGGAAGTGTATGTGTACCTTTCCATTGTGTCTGTCTGAAATATGTATAGCATTGAATCTTTTTTATACATGTACCTTTATAACTGTTGTCAAACCTCTGTATGTAAAATGCCATGTTTTTTATAAATAAAAAAAAAAAAATATGTATGGAAGGTAGGGAATAGTTCAAGTACCTATCCATAGAGATAATTTAGTTAGGAACTTGTATAGGGAACAGTTACATACAGGGTGTATCATTATAATACTGCAAAATTTGTTATAAATATTATAAAACTAATTGTCATAATTATTATGAGTTGATTGCCAATTGGCGATGACAAATAATTTTCTTCTCTGCTGGAAATCGAACCCAGCATGTCGTCACAGATGTCAAACGGTTTACCAATATGCTAAGACAGTATACTATATAAGGTGGACTATTCGAAATAATATTTGAAGAACGAAAATACTATGATATAATATTGTAATAATTTGAGACCGGCTCTTAAGGAACACCTGAAAATGATCATACCTTATAAAAAAAGAGTAGATGTTCTATTTGAAGCCAATGCCTAACAGTACTATCGTGTTGATAACAGTATCATTCCAAATAACTCTCCTAGTTAAAAAATAAAATAAAAAATATATAAAAAAATAAGAAAGTAAACAAAAAAATAGTTTGAAGTACAAAAAGCAATAAACTAATAAATAAGATCTTAAAACCAATCCAAAACCAACATCATCTGATTAGTACAACTTATACACACCCTGTATCTTCAACATCCGATTGAATTATGTATATTATCAGAACACGTGAACCAAAATTATTTAGTACATGTTAAATTTGAGAAAGCATCAAAACCTACCCCACCATCGCTCTTGTGTATGTGTGTGACCAGATAATATTGATAATTTTGTAGAACAAAAAATGCAACAAAAAATGAGCAAACTCAAGACTCGTGCGAGAAATAAACTCACGAGTCTTGCAAGACATAATCTCAGGAGTTTTGTTATCCTGCAAAATTATATAAACCTATTATTTTAAATATAATTAAAATAGGTACTTTCTATTCTACGTTTTTATTGACATTGTCGATGGCAAATCGTTCCTACGAGGACATTTTAAGACTGTTATTTTTAGTTGGAAAGTAAGGATTCAATTAGCAAAATTGATGCTTTTCTCATTGTATCAGGTCTATATGTGGTATCTTGGACATAACAAGATGGGAACGTAGCAAAAAACGCTTCTGGAGAAACCATGTTGAACGCAGTTGTCAAAACTGTGAAGACAGAAATACCCAGACAACCACCCGGAAGTCTTACGAAGAGATGGAAAGACAGTTGGCCTTCCTTCCAGAATAATCTACCCTCATAAACAGGTCAAATTACCCGATGAAGAAGATGTTTTTTTCATTAAAATACCATTAACACACAGAAACACGGCTGAATGTGTCCCTGATGAAATGGTAACAAAGTCTTTTACAGTGCTTAGATGGGTCAGTGGCAGACTTGGCATAAACCAGTGATAGAGAGTTGGATCCCTACCCTGATCTTGTGTATAAAAGTACAGTGGGATTTCAAAAAGGAAAGTACTGCGTCGTATCTGTGGACCGGTTAGAGATGCTGGTCAGTGGTGCATTCCAACTAACGATGAAATAAACAACATATATCCCCGGCCCCAAACAATTCGACACACTTTTAGTTGCTCATCATGGATGGTGTTGAAAAACTTACTAAAAAATGCGAGGACCATAAATAAATTACAAAGTAAATGCTAGGCGAAAGTCTAAGAGACAGAATAAGAAACGGTGAAATCAGACGAAAGTTGTTGATATCGTGGATCGAGTTGCAAAACTTAAATAGCAATGGGCGGGTCATGATGTCGGACTGGGAATGGACAGATGGGCACCCAGAATTCTACCCACCCAAAGGTGGGTCCAAAAATCCTAAAAAAAGACGAATGGAAGTACTTATTAGAGGCCTACATCTCGAGGTAGAGAGGTGAAGGTTGAATCCAAATGCGTTCCGGATGACACGTCGTGCGTGTGCCGTAATCTCTGAGATTATCGCAGCAAAGCGTAGTTTTGAAGCATATTGCCGGTCGCGAAGCATCGTGTGTTTTTACCGCAATCGGTATTGGTACCTTCCGGGCTATTACTGGAGGGTCAGAAGACTCGTCGTACCGCAAGACAGCAGAGAAAGAGTGTCATCTGGAAACCGGCGACGGAAGACAGGTCAGTACCGATTCCTTTCGTCACAATATCACGACCCTAACAGGGACGCAACAAGTATTAAGATGTCTCTGCAATGCGATTCTTATACAAACATTCGTAGCATCCTCCAATGAGGAAGCCATGTGATCTCCTAACTTTAACGAGCGACTGCGCAATGAAAACATGGTTAGTACTTAGAATTTAGTATTTAGGTCGGACTCTGCATTCGGGACTTAGGCCCAAATTATAGAATAATTCTCAAGACCGTTCTCCAAATGTGTCATCTCAAGACCATCTTGTGATCATGCTCGAAAATCCGTATTTAAAATAAAATACGTAAGCCGTCTCATTCGAGAAAACGTACTCGAAAAAAATGTGGATGCAACTCTATAAATAAGTACCTACTTTTTCTCGTGAATGGTAATCATTTCAGCTTTGTTATGTTGGTAGCAATGAGTTGGAATATCTATAGATATTTTGACAATTCGTTGTCTTGGTAATCTTCAAAAGTGTTGAGAAATTTATGCGTCATAATATTATGATACGTGATGAAATAGTGAAAATGTCGACCATTTTATTCGAAAGAGTAAAAGAAATATGGGAATATTATGGGAATATGTGTACCTACAGTTAATAAATCCAGGAAAGCCAGCCATTTCAAAATATGATAGGGGTACAACATACATAGAATAGCAACATGAAATTTACTGGATGTACCGGAAATTTTAAGAAATCTTATAAAATTTTATTCACATGATTAGTTTATGAAAGATTGTACGTTAATTACTCCCAAAAGGTTCTAAAATAAATCCATTTTAGTACCGCTAACAATATAAAAGTCAAAATAGTAATTAATGCGAAATTCGTCCGTGTCTCTTTTTCGTGTAAAGCGCTATCTCCTTTTCTCTCGTTGAGACCGTTCTCAAGACAGCGGGATAGCTGTCTCGAAGCAATTTCAACTCTTCCCGAGACCGGTCTTGAGATCAAGCTCATCGAGGGAGATCGCGATCCACTTCCACGCCGGCGACGCTATAGAGCCCATTGGCCCTGTTCACCACCGGACGCAGCCGCAACATCGGACAAACACAAATATCCACCATCCATCGGGTTCAACCACTGCCCCCGAGAATCCAACCACACACGTCAGGGCCTCCGATTGGTCTCGAAATCGGCCACTAAGAACACTCCGTTTCAAGTCGGAGGGGCTTGTACCCCGACCCCTCAAGATCAAGCTCAGTGACTTTTGTTTCTTTAATACCATTTTGGTTGAGAACGTGTTCTCAAGGCCAGTCTCAAGCTGGAGAACGAATCTATAATTCGGGCCTTAGTCTTGCATCTGTTCATTAGTACCTACTCAAAAATACTCTAGATTTGCAGATTTGAAAGAAGAGATATGTAGAAATAAACTGCAGATTTGAAAGAAGAGTTATGGCAGGAAATAACGAAAACAGAGGATTAAACCCAATGAGTTACGTTGAAAGACCCCTGTGTTACCATTCCACATGGAGGATTCTGCAACGAGCAGAGTCTAGCAGAGCGGTAATCTACTGGACTGTGGAGACCAGTAGATTACCGCTTATGCTTATCTGTGCAGCTAGCTCACATGTCCAAACAATGCACCATTTAATAATGTGCAGTGACTGTGATATCAACGTTACCCCAGACAACGGGCGAAAACTATATATGGATGCTGAAACGATGGAAGATAAAGAGATGCTGTAATGTCTGATATAGCGATGAGCAAAAGCATCGCAAGTCTTGCAGTCTTGTTCTTTTGAGACCAAAACCGCAAATGTAACTGCAAGAACAAACCAGGGGGTGCAAGACTTATTGCAATAGTTTTGCAAAATAAGTTTTTATTTATTTTCATTTTAAATTGCTTAATATGTACCTAAATTGCTTAATATGATGCCGGCATCTATTAAGAAATGAAAAAGCAAAAGCAATGTAAATGACAGGTGTGGCTTTATATACAATTAACAGATCTCAAACGATTTTTTTTCAATGTATTCACATTCATTCTATTAATAGCATCTTTCTATATCTTACATTATTTCCTTGGGTCTTCATTTCTGACCCTGTCATATATTAAAGGTGTGTCGCGTTCAATTCTTGTTTTTTTTTTAAAAATCTCCTTTTAAGTGTTGTGCCAATCACAAAAATATAAATAAGAGAGTGTGATTGGCGTAACAAAAAAATCTCATCGGTTACGGGCCCCTCAAAAAACCGACCCGTCCATTATATTATGTGTGTATAAAGGCGTCGGGGTGGATGCAAATTGTATAGGTAATCGATACGGCAGCCGCTTGATTGCCCAGGCGACCGGTCGGAAAATATCGAATCATATGGGATTATATCAAACGGAAAATTCATGAGAAGGTACATATTATGTATGAATATGTATGTACATGTGCGATAAAATCGAATCCAACGGATTTTCCAATCGAGTTACGAGTTTATTTGATCAATCTTCATCGGCAAAACCGAACGATAGGGTAGATTGGTTTTTGTATTTATAGAAAAAAATCGAATCGAGTTATTGCATAGTACCCGCGAATAAATATATCACGCCACTGATCAAATATCAATTGCATTTTATATAAAATTAAATTCAAATTTGTAAAATTTCAAAACATTTGATTGAGACAAAGTATAATTTGATTTATCTCGCATTCTTTATGGTTTAATTAATTTATTTGTTTCATTTGTAACAAGGATTAAATATGTAATATTTCACTGTAATACATTTATACTAAATGATTTAGTGTACAATGATATGTAATATATTAGGTGAATTTACCAACAAATAAAAATAAAATGTCGATAATTGCTTTTTGAAAACGTAAGCTTACATAATATGCGTTATGGTATGAATATTTTTGTATGTATATTTTTTTAAATTCACCACAGAAGACTATTTACACAGACACGTCTAAACTTTTATAAATTGTGAATTCATTGTCGTGTGTGCTATACAAATTGCCAATTCACATTACGACAGGCGTAGTGAAAATAAGTGTCATTTGATTTCGGTCAACTTTGAACGACTGAACTTTAAGAGGACATATAATGAAATCTAGCGACTGAAAACATGATATATTAAATCCGCCTAGCGCACTATGAAGTTACGCGTTTGTAAGGGTAACTATCGGGTGCGTTAAAAAAGGTTTATACGTGATTTGAATTATTGGAAACGAAAAATTTGTTGATTTTTTGCATTTCAAAAACAAACCTTACTTGAATTGAAAAAACTTTATCTGTCATTCACTTTGATTTTATGCACTCTTTAAGCGAAAAGGATTTATTTCTCTACAACACATAGTTAGGGAGTAATGTTTAAAAAATGCTGTAAAAAGGATATTTTAAATATTTTTTTCAATCTTTGAAACTATCACTTCATGATAGAACTCCATAATCAACTAAATTTACGAAAAATATTATATTTAATTTTACGTTCTACTTAAATTTTTCGCAAACGCGACTCCCATTCAGAACAATATGATGAACGTGGTGAACAATAATGATGAAGACCATCTATATATAGATTCACAAAGAGGATAACATAAATAGATAAGAAAGGGGGCAATTTAAAGAAAAAATAAATACCCGAAAGACATTAAGGTAAATATGTATATAGGAATAATAAAAATACAATTGAAGTGAAGGAATGAATATACAAATATTGTACTAAAAGGACAGCAATTATATTGAATTTTCTGTTGGCCATTACATCAATTATATTGAAGTTAGCAATTGCGTTGCAGAGACCACTAACTAAATACTACGCCAAACTTAAGGTCGATGGCGTAGCATTTCACATTATTGTGTATGAAGAAAAGAGATAGATAGCTTTCTATGAGCTTAGACTGACGTTTAAAATGTTTTTTTGTCAAAACAAAACAAACATATGTAACCAACTTCACACTGACAGCTCGATGTCACGATTTTTCTGAAATTTTAGGGAATTTTTGACATCTCATATGGATCGCTGAGTACTCTGTTTGGTATTTGATTTGACATAATTACCAAATACATATTTGACGACGTCATCATCCATCGAAAACATCTCGTATTTTATTATTAAACCACTCGAAAGGTTCCTCGCGATCAACCTTAGTTCTTAACAGTTCGCAAATGTTAGTTTACGCCAACGCGGATGCGCTAAGTATTTAGATATGTCTCTGCAATGCAATTCTCATACAAAAACTTCGTAGCATCCTCCAGTTAGGAAGCCTCGTGATTTCCTAACTTAAGTGAGTGACTGTGCAATGAAAACATGGTTAGTATTTAGTTTTTAGGTAGGACTCTGCATTCGGACCTATATCTTTGATTCGGCACTTGAATAAAGAACTCTGAAGAAAGCATGTAGGTACCTACCTATGTATATAAAATCCATCCACTCATCGTTAACGCAATATGTAAGTTAGTATGTACTAAGGAGAAGCTTTTATGTGAAGGATACAGTAATAATATTGAAAGGAACCCTTAAAGGACACTGGTGTAACGAATTTGACGATCTATAAAACTGCCATCAACAAGATTGTGAAGAATATATTTTCACTCGTAAAATGAGCGTTTCAAATAAGGGTTTAAATCCATAGCATTTGAAAGCGAAAGAAAACCTGGGATTTATTTATTGAAAAAGACAGATTTTGGTAAAAAAAATGTAACAAATTTATTGATGTCAAAAAAAATCTATTTGTACTATCAAATCTATTAAAAAAAACTATTTATAACGACACCCTTTCGTAACATATTGGGCAGTAATAGTTACGTTATTTATTTATTTTCTTTGGGAAGCTACAGTTTATTTACAGTTTAATGATACAATATTATTTTTACAGTGTTAGAGCCAAAAAAAGCATTCTATCAACATAATATAAAAACAATTAACAGTTTACAAGCCAAAAACATTCATACACACACCTTCATACACACACACACACACTCATACACACCATTACTCATACATACATATACTCATATATACATACATATACATATACTCATATATACATGCATACATACACAAATATATACAACAACTAAGAAAGGGAAGAGAAAGGAGAGAAGAGAGACTAGGAGTACAGGATAGAGGGATACTGGTTGCGCATCACCTTCAGAACATCATGTCTAAATCTATAATATTTCGCGTTGAATATGTCTATCTCAGCTGAGTATGTATCCAGTGTTTCATATTATCCTTTTTAAAATATAATTCTCATATTTATTTATCTTTGTTTATTTTTAAACACAAGAAATGAGAGCTAATGTCTGGCCAAGAAAAAATTGACACGACCATGTAACAATATTCTGAAAGAAGGTCAGATGTCTCGAACAGGCGAGCAATTAATTATCATTACAACAATAAAAAAAAAAATTATCAATTATAATCTTTGACCAGTGGTGTGCATAACCTTATAAAAAGGATGCATTTATCGCCGACACACCAGTCTACATAGTCTCACCTTAAAAAAAACACTACCTTCATTCGATATGGGTGATGAGCACATAGTAAAAAATATACAGAGCTGATATAAACTACGACATTAGACCAGGGGATCAGTATATCAAGTGAGGAGGAAAATAGGTATCCCAAACATATTCAATATTCAAATACAAATTGGATAATAATGACACATTCATATACCAGTAAAAGAATTTGCTTTTCAAAATTTAAATCCTTTTGTACTTTGTACATGTAATTTTTCTAGTGTTAAGGGAGGGACTGCTGCCAACGTGCCTATTTTTCAATTTGATATACCATCATTATTTCTTATCAAATCGTTTTGAAAAAAATAATTTAGAGAGTTTGGATATTAATAAACAAAAATATACCTTAACTTTTTGATAATGTTCTGTATAAATTGTTGTAGAAAAATAATGGTGGCATACCCCGATTTTCAACGTTTATCATATATTTTTTAATAAACTATAAGGCGTAGAGTAATATATTTTTTTTTAAATTAAAGAAGACAAAAATATCTAGAAAAATATGATGTGACGTTGCATTAATGCTTCAGGTTTAGTAAATAAACCAAAAAAAAAATTATTTTCCATTCAGCGCCATTGCGTAATAAAAGTTTTTTTGGTTTATTTACTTAACCTGATGCGTTAATGCAACGTCATATCATATTTTTCCAGGTATTTTGTTCTTCTTTAATTTATAAAAAAAAATATTGTTCTATACCTTGTATTTTTTTAGAAATTTAAGATAAATGGGGTATGCTTATTATTTTCCTACAAGAATATATACAGAACATAATTAAAAAATTAAGGTATATTTTTATTTATTAATATCCAAACTAACTAGGTTATTTTTTTCAAAATGATTCGTTTTGTAGTAATGACGCAAATTCAAATTGAAAAAATAGGTAGGTACGTTGGCAGCAGTCCCCCCCTTAACTGAAAACATGATATATTAAAACCGCCTTAGGTATTATGAAGTTACGCGTTCGTAAGGGTAACTATCGGTGCGTTAAAAAAGGTTTATACGTGATTTAAATTATTGGAAACGCCAAATTTAATGATTTTTTTTTTGCATTTTAAGAACAAACCTTACTTGAAATGAAAAAACTTTATCTGTCATTCACTTTGATTTTAAGCATATAATAGATATATTAAGCATATAATAGATAGTTTAGGTTTATATGCCCCATTAAATACAAAAATTATGGGATCAGAAGCTCGATTCTCTATAATCGCTAGCAAAGGTGTTTTTTTAGATCTCAGATTACGTTTCATTCGAGCCAGCCGCGGCGTGAAACACCTTATACCTGTCATGGTGTATACAGAGAATCAGGCTTCTGTAAACAGCATACCTAAAAAATCTTTTGAAAAATTGGATGCAATAAGAACGGTCTTAAATATTTTATCAGTTGCGTCACTGCTTCAGTTTGACTCACCTATGTACCTTCATCAATCTAGCTCAATTTTGAGTCTAAAGCCTCACTTGATGGGTGCTTACTTTTTGATATATTTCAGAGTTGTTTGACGATTAGTAAAAAAAACTCAAAGATCTTTCGTCTAGACGTATCTGTCCATTCGGAGGCCTCACTCACCTTTGAGATGATTTAAAAGGAGCCAAAATGGGCATTGATTTTATCAGAGACCCGAAGAGTTGGTTACCTTTGAAGCAAGAATTATTATTAATCAATATTTTCATTACTTATTATTTTATAAATGAGTGAAATATTTGGATAGCACAGACACGGACCAATAATTTATAGACATGACATAAGAAAAAAATCTTGGTGCACACCGCGCGACTGTGCCACCATCGTATATTTTTGGAATAGTACGAGATGAAAATCTAAAAATCATCTTCTTCTTCTTCTTCTTGTACCGCTCCTAACGGAGGTTGGCGACCATCACGCCAATCTCATCCCGATCTTGCGCCAACCCAACTGATATAACTTTTTTTAACTTCTTATGTACCCATTTTTTACTTTTACTTATGTAACTTGTGTAACTTCTATAATTTGTTTTTTTTTTCTTGAATTATGTAACTATTTTTTTCTTCTTCTTTTTTGACTTAACTTTTGTAACCGAATTTAATCTAATTTATGTAACTCATACTTGTGTAACTTACGTGTGTGATTGAATAAGAGCTCATGTAATTTTGTGTGCATCCATCATTGCATCAATATTATTTTCTTTTTGTGAAATCTGTAAGCTGGATGTCAGTCGATGTACCCTTTTAATAAAATAAATAAACCCAATTAGTCCTTAATGAATAAATAATAAATAAATAAACTAAACCATCACGACAAAACTCATAGTATTCACTCTCATAACATACCACATTGACTGATATGGAACAATATATTGCCTATGTATAACATCCTTATAATACTATGATCATTTAAGCTTAAGTTTCATAGTCAGATTAGCTATCCCAGATGGGATGTTACAACTATTCATTGTTACACAAGTCATACTTATGTAACGAAAGGATGCTGTAACACATCTAAGATAAGAATATTATATTACTCAACTTCTCTAAGACGATAATATGAATTCATTTTGTTTTCAAAGTCTAAAAATGTGTACTACAACTTCAGTTCGATGTTGTGAAATTATTATGAAACTTTTATTGATATTTTTACAAACGAAACAATAAAGATGTATTACAAGTGTTGCTGTTAAGGTTCTTGTGTACCCTGAGCATACGGATGTACACAAAAATGCACACTAAATTACCTTCTAATGTATGAAACACGAAAAAATATTTTACATCACCTAATCTGAGACATGCAATATTTTTTCGTGAAAAAATGGTAAAATTTAGAGGTTTTTTTTAAATAGCAAGAATAGTATTTAAAATATTACAATAATAAAAAAAAATATTTATTTATTTACTTAAACCTTTTTGAGCAATGGAGGGCTTACTGCCAAATGGCAATATCTTCCAACCAACCATATTTATTTGGTGAAAAATATATATTTGTGATACGTAGGTACTTACATTTTTATGAATACAACATATAATTAAAAATAAAATTAATCAATTTAAAAACAAAACAATAAAGAAACGAAGGGGACAGGTGAGGGGGGGGGGGGCAAGGATAGGAAAAGGAGACAAATTTAAGTGTTATGTTATGTTAAGTGTTATTATTTAGCTCCAAAAATTTTTAATAAGATAAAAAGTGAAATAACGGTTTTACAGTTGATGGATAATTTGAAATACAAGAAAACAATAGAAACATGGATTAGAAACAAGGGCATTATATACTGCGGAAACATGATCAAGCTACAATAGTTTATATTTTTATTTTATAATAGGTATATTTTATAACAAGTTTTAGTTAAATACAAGTTTAATATTTTTCTGTCAGATATAACGCAAAAAAAAAAAATTCTGCCACCTCGATACAGGCTCAGCCTAGTGAGGTGGTGTATACCAAAAAATACTATAAAAAATGTTTCATATAACTTATTTAAATTATACTTTTTTTATTTTTATTTATTTTTTTAATATTTTTATTGTTTGTATATTGTTATATTTTGTTTGGTTTCAATAATAAAAAAAATGTGTAAGGAAATGAATCCTCAGATTTCTCTTGAAAGCGGAAAGTGTTAATGAAACTCGAAGTTGCGATGGGATGTGATTCCAAAGACGAGCTGCTTATATGGAGAAAGATGTGGTGAAAAATGAAGTATTGTGTACTGGGATACTGAGAGTTCTTTCAGTATTTGATAGAAGAGGCAAACCATGTTCTAAGAGAAAGTGAAATTGATATCGTAGATAAACAGGAGCGTTGAGACCAGTTAAGACCTTGTATAGAAGTTTGAGGGTACCTATGTAGGTTCCTATACTGCCTGATTGGCAACCACCTTAAAAGAGTTAGATTTGTGGTCAATCTTTTTCAATTTAAAAATATATCGATCGAATGTATTTTGTAATCGCTCCAATTTATCTAAGAGTTCTTGATTCGCGTCTAAATAACATACATCAGCATAATCAAGGAAAGGGAGTAATATTGATTGACATCAAGATATTTAGATAGAAAAGTAAGAAATTTTGCAATATTTTTAATGAATCTCGCCTTAATGGTTTCAATCTATAATGCACTCACCCCAACTATCTAAATAGTTAAAAATATTTATATAACTTTTTTATATTCTTCTTACTGTCAGAAATCATCCTAATTTTTGGGTGGAATGCCACGTAAGCTAAAAAGATGAAAATGAATTTGTAAAAATATAATAACAAAATAGTATGAAGATACTTATAAATATTATTTCTATTTATTTTGTTATTTTCATAATTAAGTTAAATTCTAATTTTAATTATAACAAAGTTAATTATATTCTTCTTGATTATTTTTTCAGAATAATTCAAAGAATGATTTTATGCTTTACTTTGACTGCCTTTATGCTTTACTTTGAAAAAGGAATCAATTGTCTTAGAATATTTAGTATTACTAAATATTGGATAATTTTTAAAAATATATCTATTTATATAATTGCGGTATGGTTAATGGGTAGGAGGCAGATGTCTTCGCTGAAGAACATCAACGAGTTCACAGAGCGATAGAGCTTTCCCAGTTGGCTCAGGGCTGAGAAGGCTATGCCAGAGTGACAGCCGAGGTCCATCAGAGGAAATCTCATACTAAATTTATCTTTTATAATTATGGTTCTCAAGAAATTAACACGTACATACATAGGTACTATCTCAAATAACTATTTAACTCGCACCCAATAACACGTTATCACATTCTGGAGACTTACGATATTATTAGCCTTTAAAAAGTTTTGTCATAGTTATGGCGCCTTACTATTGTTAGATTCCCAGTAGGTTAATTTTTTACAGAAATCTTGTTCATACCCCTGATATTTCTCAGTTAAAAGATCTGCCCCCCTAGACAACATGCCATTTAAGCTAAGCGTTATATCGCTAAGCGATAGTAAATGTATGGAATTGGTGGCTGTGACGTCACGTGACAGCAACCAATTTCATACATTTCTATCGCTTAGCGATATAACGCTTAACTTTAATTGCATGTTGTTTAGGGGGGGTGAAGTCCACGAGTGTGAATCCTCCATTCACATTCGTCGATTGTTCTCTTGCACTATTGTGCCGAGATTGCTAATCTAGAGGGCTCCATGAGCTATTTTTCATGCTATGCATTTTTTTCTTGTCGTTCACTTAGCGTTCTGTGAAGGGGCCGTTTACATTCCCAATATGCAGAGCGGGTGGTGGTGGGAGTAGTGAATCGTCTCACAGATCCAGACTGAAAACACAATTAAAAACTGTGTCCACCGAGAATCGAACCCGGGACCCTTGGATCAGCAGTCAGATACCCAACCAATTGAACTACGAAGGCCGACAAAATATGGCACGAAGACAAGATTTCTTTATACCTCCGAAGTTGGTACAAAAGTTACAGGCCTAACCACTTTGCATTTTGGCTATGCGCAAACGTAACAATAATAACAACAATGACAATAGAAGGTTTCAGGTATTGTAACAGGTATTGGTGGGATTATTCCTTCAGCCGTTGAACAATTTCTTCGTAGCCTGCAAATCTTGAGGTATTTGCAAGATTAATGAATTTCTCGACGTCGCGTCGTGGACTTAGCAGCCAAACTTTGTCTTGCAAGGACCGAATGTTGAACTCAAACAGTTTGGCACTTCGTAAGCACCCCCATGGGCTCGATTTACTCCCTTCTGAGTACATACACATATAAAATAAAACAAAGAAGCTATACCCGCTTTAAGTTGAAAAATGTCGGGTTTTACTGCGTCGTTTATATCTGCTTAGACCTTTATCACCTCTCTCACATTCAGAAAACGACAAGATAAGCTTTAACTTATTGCTAAATCGTGGAAAAAGACAATCTCTATTGTGAAATTAAAGCTTATTTTTTTTTAACAAAAATGAAAAACGCATTTAATAGCGTTTTTGCCAATGGATACCTATGTTACTAGTCTTTATATTCGGTAAACAAAAATTAAGACGAACACCTCACTCAACCACACTTTAATTGCACGCAAGGTGTTAAGAGTGTTCTCAGCCATATAAGTTAACATATTAATCGAATATTTTTATTATTGCATATGCGCAAACATTGGATTTTTTTCCTGTGGGGAGTCAATATCTTATTATTTTTTTATTTTATTTTGTTGTAACGCCATCTATTGAGAGAATTGGTTTTTTTAACATAATTTCACCCATAGATGACTGTAGTAAAAATTCCTTATTTTCAAGCGAAAAGAATATCAGTATTACAATATATAGAACTTTCAAAATTGAATTGATAGGGATCTCATTAAAAAGGCATAATTGGTGAACGTTGCGCAAGCGCATAAAGTGATCACGTAAATCAGCCGATGACAGGTCGTAAGCCCTGTAGGTTCCTTGATTTCCCGGTTCTCCTACAATAAATATTCCAACTTCGTCTCTATTGAGATAATTAAAAATCTGTTAAAAAATATCTTTAACATATTAAATTATCTACATACATACATACATACCATCACGCCGTACCTATCCTCACTTGGGGATACGGCGAATTAAGTGTCTAAACAGAGAGAAACCTAAATTATTTTTGTATATTTATTTTACTTCAATGCTGCATAATTGTTTGATAACTAATCTAACTGTCGATTCGTTCAAGAGAATGAAATTCTATTGAAGGAAAAGGCAGTTAAAATCCAAGATGCGTGTACGAAGGAACATTTCGTATGGCGTAGTGGACTTTTTGCATGCTAATAACACCAACTAGAGGCCTCGCAGCATATATGTTCCCATATATGGATTTACTCAGAATTCGGAGTAGAACATTTAATGTGAGTGTTGTGTGTGTCCCCTTATAACTTATGATCCGCTTAATTTACAGAGCCCAAATTTTCAGAATATATAAACAGTTATAGGCCTACAAAACTTTTATACTCAGACTTGTGAATTTTTGTTTCAGTCAGGGGTTATCAACTTTTGAAATTTTGGTTTATTTTTCCATATATATCAGAAACCATAAAAGCTAGAACGCTGAAAATTGGTGTAAACATAGACAAATACAAAATCTCAAATTATTTTTTTTAAAAAAATTCCAGGATTTCTCAAACATTTTTTATTAAGAAAAATATTTTTTTATGATAAATTTATGAGTTTAACTGCCTATATTTCCATTTTTTTTTAAAATATCGAAAAAAGCCGAAACACCCCAACTAGATAATTTAATTTTCTATAAAAAATATTAACATTGTATTAGCACATCTCAATTTTTTTAACAATTTTTATAAAAATTGAATTTAGTGACGACATTGCTTCATACAATTCGTATGGCAATAGCCTACACACAATATCTAAGAAGACTTAATAGTTTGATACTAATCTCCAAACATACATACATACCATCATGCTGTTTTTATATTCTGGGTAGGATCAAAGGACTGACCTCCATACTATCCTATCTTGACATACATACCTAGGTACATGTGTTGTATAGAAAACCAAATATCTAAAAATATTAAATAATTTGTATTTTATGGGTTTATAGTTTGGTACTTATTCTTCAACTATACGTACTATCGCTATCGACAGTTGGATCTCATGTGTTACATGCAACTAGTTATGAGTAAACGCGAGATTAATCAAGTCATATTCGCGTAGGTTATAAGCTAGGTAGAGGTATTCTGTTGTATTCACTTTTTCACACAGCTATAAGTTAATAATATAATTTCATCTCTTTCACAGTTATTTGGTATGATAGATAATTATTATGTGATTGCACTGGAGTAAAAGAGAAAATATGTCTACAGTGTGTGTCTTTTATTGTATTATTATGCTTCTTATATTTATTATTCTTTACTATCCATCCCTATTCGTAGTTGTGATTTTTTTAGCTCTTCATTTGAAGTACATTCAGCTAGACTATGGAATAGCCAAAGTCCTGATATTACGTCGTCTATCTCACTAAACATCTTCAAGAAAAGGCTAAAGCAAAAATATTTATCTGATAACACCTGATTACATCTTCCTCTCCTCTTCTTTTCCTTATCGTTTAGTTTTCCTATCATTAATATGAATTGTTATTATATGCTATATTCTTTGTTTTTGTTTTTACTTTTCTTCTGCTATTTTTATTTATTTTGTAATATGATTAACTTATTGCCATAGTACACAATGTTTTGTATACTTAACATTTACTCTGGTTGGTTGGAAAAATTGCCATTAGGCAATATATGTACAAGGAGATTCAAATAAATCATTTCTTTCTCACTTAATGTATTCTGACGTGTGTGCTTTTTCTTGGCGATATTGTAAGTATTCGTAGAGCGTAGGAGCGCATTTTTGTAGAGTATTTTGTTCTCATATAACGTGTCTATATATATATATATATATATATATATATATATATATATATATATATATATATATATATATATATATATATATATATATATATATATATATATATATATATATATATATATATATATATATATATATATATATATATATATATATATATATATATATATATATATATATATATATATATATATATATATATATATATATATATATATATATATATATATATATATATATATATATATATATGTTATATTTGATGTTTTCACGGGTGAAATATGTTATAATATTTTTATCTCGGTTTTCCCGTGTCAGTAGGTCTTGACTAAGACCATTTGTCTTCCGACGTTTCGCCTGAATATCACCAGGCATTTTCAAGGACTTAACGAAAAGCACGCGCGCGACACACGTCTACTCACACTGAAAGCTCACCGTCAAGTGACTCGTAGCGTACAAGATGGCCGCTTATGTCAAATATTGTTAGCGCGACGTGATTGGCTCCTTGTGACACGCCCACCTGCTGTCGTGTTCGTTTGTAATAATATTTTATCATTATTTTTGTGTTGTGATTTATTGTTAATTTGTTAAGTTATTGTTAAGTTAACTAATATATATATATATATATATATATATATATATATATATATATATATATATATATATATATATATATATATATATATATATATATATATATATATATATATATATATATATATATATATATATATATATATATATATATATATATATATATATATATATATATATATATATATATATATATATATATATATATATTATATGAAAGGTTTTCACGGGTGTTAGAAATGTTAGTAAAGATTTCTTTGGGGATAACCCGCGTCAGATTCTGATCCTCAAGAGGATCAGTCGTCAACCGACGTTTCGCCTGAATCTCATCAGGCATCTTCAGGGCCTTGTTGGTAGATTTCCGAAATAGAAAATAATAACGAAATACCTTTCCTTGATGTCCTAGTGCTCAAAAAAGATAACGGCAGTCTTGGCCACACTGTCTACAGAAAAGCTACGCACACAGACAGGTACCTCCATGCATCCTCAAATCATCACCCGGCACAAATTTCATCAGTACCAAACACATTAATATCTAGAGCAATTAAAATAACCGATTCAGACCACCGTAATACAGAAATAAATTACCTGAAAAACATTTTACAGTGCAATGGCTTCTCCAAAAAAACAGTTGATAATGCAGTTAAACGCCAATCCAACAAAAGAAAAGAACCCGATGAAAATAAAACAGAAAAACCAATAGCAACAGCATTTTTACCGTACATTAAAGGAACTACCGATAAAATAAGCCGCATGCTCAGTAAACATAATATAAGAACAATATTCAAAACAGAAAATAAAATCGGTACCCTCTTACGCAGTGTAAAGGACAAAATACCACTAGAATCCCATGGTGTATATGAGATACCATGTGGATCGTGCGACATGTCTTATGTGGGAAAAAGCAACAGAAAGATATCTGCTAGAGTTGCGGAACACAGGGTTGATATGAACAATAAAAAGATAACATCGTCGCTCGTCCAACATACACTAGAAGAGGGCCACAGTATAAACTTCAATAATGCGCGAGTAATAGCAAATATCCAAAACGAAACAGCAAGGACTTTTAGAGAGGCAATAGAAATTTACAAAAGGATTAACATACTTAACAATAGAGATGATAGTATTAGCCTTCCACCTGCATGGAAAAACATTTTATTTAACAGTAGGTTTCATAACAAAAATAAAAATAATAATATAACAGTTAATAATACATCATGCAAAACAAATATTCAGCCCACTTATTCAAATACAATAGACACGATGCGCGTCACGCGTAGCAAAGCTTTATTATCGAGACAAACAATGGCCGATAACGGTACATGCAGCACTAGCGGCGCGGGCGGCGGTAATACGCATCTCCTACCGCCACACGATTAGACTTTGGCTCGTCACGCTTCACTTGGTGCTAGGTTCCCGGCTCGTACGGACGTGCTCGCACTATCACACGAGACGGAAATCTACCAACAAGGCCCTGAAGATGCCTGATGAGATTCAGGCGAAACGTCGGTTGACGACTGATCCTCTTGAGGATCAGAATCTGACGCGGGTTATCCCCAAAGAAATCTTTACTAACATATATATATATATATATATATATATATATATATATATATATATATATATATATATATATATATATATATATATATATATATATATATATATATATATATATATATATATATATATATATATATATATATATATATATATATATATATATATATATATATATATAATATATATATATATATATATATATATATATATATATATATATATATATATATATATATATATATATACATATATATATATATATATATATATATATATATATATATATATATATATATATATATATATATATATATATATATATATATATATATATATATATATATATATATATATATATATATATATATATATATATATATATATATATATATATATATATATATATATATATATATATATATATATATATATATATATATATATATATATATATATATATATATATATATATATATATATATATATATATATATATATATATATATATATATATATATATATATATATATATATATATATATATATATATATATATATATATATATATATATATGTTAAATCTAAGGTTTTCGCGAGTACAAAATATGTTATTATTAAGTATTTTGGGGATAACCCGCGTCAAATTATGATTCCCGAGAGAATCAGTCGTCTGCCGACGTTTCGTCTGAATCTCATCAGACATTTTCTAAAGGCGCCTTGTTAATAAATTTTCGTCTCGAGGGATAGTGCACGCACGTCCGTTCGAGTCGAAAGCTTACTACCAAGTGAAAGTTTGAAAGGAAGCCGCGTCAAGTGTTAGTGGAGGGGTGGGTTTCCCCAATGACGTCATTATTGCGTTTTGTTTGGCTTCTAGTGACTCTAGTACTTAACGGTATATTGTTTACAGGTGGATTATCAGTTTTCGGCTTACTAAGAATTTTACTAATGTTTTTAATGTGACTATTGTTTGAAATATCGGTAGTTTGATTACTATGGTTTTTAAAAATGTTGTTTTCAAGTACACTTGTCCATGCGGTCGGGATTCGAATGCTATCGTCCCTGTTATTCATTATACTGTTGCTTCTTTTATATATTTCGATTGCTTCCCTGTAAATTCTAAATGTTTCATTATTAATATTCGCGACTACTTTTGAATTTTCAAAGTCTATGGAGTGATTTTCGGTCAATGAGTGATTTACAAGAGATGAAGTTAGTTTCCGGTTTTTAACATCTACGCGATGTTCAGAGACGCGCGCCGAGATTCTGCGATTTGTCCTGCCTATGTAAGTTTTTGAGCAATCACCGCATGGGATTTCGTAAATACCGTGTGACTCTAATGGTATTTTATCTTTCGGACTTTTTAAAAAGGATGAAATTTTGTTGTCTGTTCTAAAAATGGTGCGAATATTATGTTTATAAAGTAGGTGACTGATTTTGTCTGTAGTGCCTTTTATGTAAGGCAAAAACGCAACGGAGAGTGGCTTTACTTTAGTTGACGTATCTTTTTTATTATAATTTTTATTAGTTTGATTTTTTACTGCATTATTTATCGTAAAATTAGAAAAACCGTTATTTCGTAGCGCGTTTTTAAGATACTCTAATTCGTTTTGAATGTTTTCGGAGTCGGCTATCCTTAATGATCGTGTTACCAAGGTGTTTGCTACAGAGGCGATTTGTGCTGGATGATGGTTCGACGATGCGTGGAGATATCTGTTGGTATGTGTTGATTTTCTGTACACAGTGTGGCCGAGAGTGCCATCGTCTTTTTTGATTACGAGAACATCAAGAAAAGGTATTTCACCGTTGTTTTCTATCTCCATTGTGAATTTGATGTTATTGTGGAGATCGTTCAGAAAATCAAGAAATTTGTTAAGTTCCTCCAAACCGTGAGGCCATATAACGAAGGTATCGTCCACGTATCTAATCCATAGCTTTGGTTTTAAGCGCGCTCTATCTATAGCTTCCTTTTCTAACTTGGTCATAAATATGCTAGCGACTGGCGGTGAAAGAGATAGACCCATTGGTGCTCCTTTTACTTGTTTGTACATGTCGTTATTATAAGTGAAAAATGTGTTATTGAGGCAATGTTCTATTAAAGTTATTATGTCATTCGGTGGGTCACTCATTTCTTTTATTGCTTGAAGAGCTTCGTCTGTGGGTATATTGGTGAACAAGGATACGACGTCAAAACTGACAAGGATGTCGCCCTTGTTTAATTTTTGATTTTTAATGATTTGTATAAAATGTTCCGAATTTTTGACAAAAGATTCCGCTGATTCTACATCTGGTTGTAAGTAGTTGGCAAGATACTTTGATAACATTTGAAGTGGAGAACCGACAGAACTGACTATGGGTCTAAGAGGAACATCCGTCTTATGAATTTTTGGCAAACCGTATAATTTCGGAAAACGTGACGATTTTTCTCTAGGTATTAACGACTTTTTTAATTCGGGACTTAATTTGGATGACATAATTTTAGTTTTAGTCGTTTTTTCTAAGTATGTTATAGGATTATTAGGATGCAGTTTATAAGCCGGATCGTTGAGCAAATTAGTAATTTTAATGTGATAATCTTCGCTTTTCATGATTACTGTTGCGTTTCCCTTATCTGCCGGAAGAATAATTATATCTTTATTTGCGCGTAATTCTTTAAGAGCTCGTATTTCATCGAGAGATATATTTCTTTTCGGCGGAAGCGATTTTCTAAGTATATGGCAAGTTTCTTGTCGTATAGTTTCGGCTATATTATTTGGTAGTTTACATACGGCTGATTCGATTCCCGTAACAATGTCTTCTTTTGGAATTTTCGGAGGAACAACACCAAAATTAAAACCTTTACTTAGAACCGATATTGTATCGTTATTTAATTTAAGATCGGTGAGATTGTGAATGATTTTATCGGTATTTAAAGACTGTTGGTATTCTACTTTTTTGATATTATTTTCGATACGCGTGAATTTACTTATTTGGCGGTCGGAGTTTATTTTATTATTCGTTTCAATTCTATTATGAATGAGATTATCTAATTCGGACCATATTAATGGATGTAATATATTAGAAAGTTTTAAATGAAGATTTTTAATATCAGTACCAAGTGTATGTAATTGTAAATGAATGTAACCGATTTCGTCGCGTATGAGGGAAAAACTAGTATTATAAAGAATTTTTCTCACCGATTTTCTGCTACCGCGTTGTCTCAGTTGAAAACACTTTGGCACTACTTTTTTATCACGACATCGACACAAAAAGGTTAGGTCACATAGAAGCTTCGCGTGTTTTGACTTTAATTTTTCAAACTTTTTCGTTTCACTGTATATTTCCTCCCCGTAGAGGTTATTTATGTTAAATTTTGACGCGGGTTATCCCCAAAATACTTAATAATAACATATTTTGTACTCGCGAAAACCTTAGATTTAACATAAATAACCTCTACGGGGAGGAAATATACAGTGAAACGAAAAAGTTTGAAAAATTAAAGTCAAAACACGCGAAGCTTCTATGTGACCTAACCTTTTTGTGTCGATGTCGTGATAAAAAAGTAGTGCCAAAGTGTTTTCAACTGAGACAACGCGGTAGCAGAAAATCGGTGAGAAAAATTCTTTATAATACTAGTTTTTCCCTCATACGCGACGAAATCGGTTACATTCATTTACAATTACATACACTTGGTACTGATATTAAAAATCTTCATTTAAAACTTTCTAATATATTACATCCATTAATATGGTCCGAATTAGATAATCTCATTCATAATAGAATTGAAACGAATAATAAAATAAACTCCGACCGCCAAATAAGTAAATTCACGCGTATCGAAAATAATATCAAAAAAGTAGAATACCAACAGTCTTTAAATACCGATAAAATCATTCACAATCTCACCGATCTTAAATTAAATAACGATACAATATCGGTTCTAAGTAAAGGTTTTAATTTTGGTGTTGTTCCTCCGAAAATTCCAAAAGAAGACATTGTTACGGGAATCGAATCAGCCGTATGTAAACTACCAAATAATATAGCCGAAACTATACGACAAGAAACTTGCCATATACTTAGAAAATCGCTTCCGCCGAAAAGAAATATATCTCTCGATGAAATACGAGCTCTTAAAGAATTACGCGCAAATAAAGATATAATTATTCTTCCGGCAGATAAGGGAAACGCAACAGTAATCATGAAAAGCGAAGATTATCACATTAAAATTACTAATTTGCTCAACGATCCGGCTTATAAACTGCATCCTAATAATCCTATAACATACTTAGAAAAAACGACTAAAACTAAAATTATGTCATCCAAATTAAGTCCCGAATTAAAAAAGTCGTTTATACCTAGAGAAAAATCGTCACGTTTTCCGAAATTATACGGTTTGCCAAAAATTCATAAGACGGATGTTCCTCTTAGACCCATAGTCAGTTCTGTCGGTTCTCCACTTCAAATGTTATCAAAGTATCTTGCCAACTACTTACAACCAGATGTAGAATCAGCGGAATCTTTTGTCAAAAATTCGGAACATTTTATACAAATCATTAAAAATCAAAAATTAAACAAGGGCGACATCCTTGTCAGTTTTGACGTCGTATCCTTGTTCACCAATATACCCACAGACGAAGCTCTTCAAGCAATAAAAGAAATGAGTGACCCACCGAATGACATAATAACTTTAATAGAACATTGCCTCAATAACACATTTTTCACTTATAATAACGACATGTACAAACAAGTAAAAGGAGCACCAATGGGTCTTTCTCTTTCACCGCCAGTCGCTAACATATTTATGACCAAGTTAGAAAAGGGAGCTATAGATAGAGCGCGCTTAAAACCAAAGCTATGGATTAGATACGTGGACGATACCTTCGTTATATGGCCTCACGGTTTGGAGGAACTTAACAAATTTCTTGATTTTCTGAACGATCTCCACAATAACATCAAATTCACAATGGAGATAGAAAACAACGGTGAAATACCTTTTCTTGATGTTCTCGTAATCAAAAAAGACGATGGCACTCTCGGCCACACTGTGTACAGAAAATCAACACATACCAACAGATATCTCCACGCATCGTCGAACCATCATCCAGCACAAATCGCCTCTGTAGCAAACACCTTGGTAACACGATCATTAAGGATAGCCGACTCCGAAAACATTCAAAACGAATTAGAGTATCTTAAAAACGCGCTACGAAATAACGGTTTTTCTAATTTTATGATAAATAATGCAGTAAAAAATCAAACTAATAAAAATTATAATAAAAAAGATACGTCAACTAAAGTAAAGCCACTCTCCGTTGCGTTTTTGCCTTACATAAAAGGCACTACAGACAAAATCAGTCACCTACTTTATAAACATAATATTCGCACCATTTTTAGAACAGACAACAAAATTTCATCCTTTTTAAAAAGTCCGAAAGATAAAATACCATTAGAGTCACACGGTATTTACGAAATCCCATGCGGTGATTGCTCAAAAACTTACATAGGCAGGACAAATCGCAGAATCTCGGCGCGCGTCTCTGAACATCGCGTAGATGTTAAAAACCGGAAACTAACTTCATCTCTTGTAAATCACTCATTGACCGAAAATCACTCCATAGACTTTGAAAATTCAAAAGTAGTCGCGAATATTAATAATGAAACATTTAGAATTTACAGGGAAGCAATCGAAATATATAAAAGAAGCAACAGTATAATGAATAACAGGGACGATAGCATTCGAATCCCGACCGCATGGACAAGTGTACTTGAAAACAACATTTTTAAAAACCATAGTAATCAAACTACCGATATTTCAAACAATAGTCACATTAAAAACATTAGTAAAATTCTTAGTAAGCCGAAAACTGATAATCCACCTGTAAACAATATACCGTTAAGTACTAGAGTCACTAGAAGCCAAACAAAACGCAATAATGACGTCATTGGGGAAACCCACCCCTCCACTAACACTTGACGCGGCTTCCTTTCAAACTTTCACTTGGTAGTAAGCTTTCGACTCGAACGGACGTGCGTGCACTATCCCTCGAGACGAAAATTTATTAACAAGGCGCCTTTAGAAAATGTCTGATGAGATTCAGACGAAACGTCGGCAGACGACTGATTCTCTCGGGAATCATAATTTGACGCGGGTTATCCCCAAAATACTTAATAATAACATATATATATATATATATATATATATATATATATATATATATATATATATATATATATATATATATATATATATATATATATATATATATATATATATATATATATATGGTTATGCAAAGTTGGGTACACACGCATATACACACACACACACACCTTTCCTATCCTATCCTAGTTTACCTCGGCCTAAAAACATGCCTGGCCTGGTGATATTCAGGCGAAACGTCGGAAGACAAATGGTCTTAGTCAAGACCTACTGACACGGGAAAACCGAGATAAAAATATTATAATATATATATGTATATATATATATATATATATATATATATATATATATATATATATATATATATATATATATATATATATATATATATATATATATATATATATATATATATATATATATATATATATATATATATATATATATATATATATATATATATATATATATATATATATATATATATATATATATATATATATATATATATATATATATATATATATATATATATATATATATATATATATACATACATACATACATACCATCACGCCATGTCCCTTACGGGGTAGGCAGAGAGAACCGAACGCCATATCTTTCTATCCTGGCACACATTCATCGCCTCGTCAACATTCATGCATCGTCTCATACATGTTCGTCTATTGTACATGCTTCTAACATTTCCGTCTTTCAGAATATCGTTCACATGGTCGTGCCATCCCTTTCTTGGGCGGCCCCGGCCTCTCAATCCATTCCTATCCGCATTGTATATTTTCTTCGTCAGGCGTTCCTCATTCATTCTACCCATGTGGCCAAACCATCTCAGTGTGTTCACTTTCATTCTATTAATGATATCTTTCTTCATCTTACATTCTTTCCTTATGTTCTCATTTCTTACCCTGTCATACATCGTTCTATTGCAGATTCTTCTTAGCGATCTCATTTCAACAGCATTTATTCTGCTTTCGTGCGACTTCTGCCATGTCCAGGTTTCACTTGCATACGTCAATGTCGGCACTAAGATAGCGTTATGAATGGCAACTTTGGCAGCCTTTGATATGTTGCGATCATTCATAACTGGTCTCAGTGCTCCATTCACTCTGTTTCCTGCCATAACTCTTCTTTCGATATCCTTATCAGGTCGTCCATTCCGTTGAAACATGCTTCCCAGATATACATACTCGTCGACTTGCTCGAGCCATTCATTCTCTACTCTTATTTTACACGCTGTTCTGCTTTCACTCTTTTCAAAGACCATTACCTTTGATTTGCTGGCATTCATTCTCAGACCGTTCTATATATATATATATATATATATATATATATATATATATATATATATATATATATATATATATATATATATGGTTATGCAAAGTTGGGTACACACGCATATACACACACACACACACACCTTTCCTATCCTATCCTAGTTTACCTCGGCCTAAAAACAACCTACCTACATACCTGCCAGCTATATGCAAAAAAGTATTGTTGCATATAAATTTTCTCATTATATCAACTGTCATCTTGACTAACACACCGCACCGCACCGCTCTTAAAATTATATCTTCAAAATCCGCTGAAATTAATTAACTTGTGAATTTCTAGTGAAGTGTCAAAGTTTTCATACGCTGTGAATGTGGTGAAAAGATTATTCAGAACCAGCACAATAAATATCGAGGCAAGGTAACTCCCTATACCTTTATCTTTTCCACCATATTCCTAGGTCCTTCGTCCCGTATATCTTGTATTTTCCCGCATTCCTTGTTCCTCTGTCCCGCATATCTTGAATTTTCACGCATTACTTATCAAATTTATACATTTTTATACAAAATTAACATTATACATACGCTATTTACATTACATATTTCATACATACCCGCATTGATTTTAGTACCTAAGTACTTAATCAAATTCTTGTTTCATTAATTTTATTGTTGTTTAATCAATAATGGCTTCTTTAAAAATATTGGAAGCTAAACGGCTAAGTTTATTTGCAATTATTCAGAAAGCTTATGACTTGTCAAAATCATTAAATACCGCTGAAGAAAAAACTAATTTTCTTATCCGCATACAATCGATAGATAAAATTCGTTCTGAATTTTGTCAAGTTGTAGAAGAATTAAATTTGGGAAAAATAGCTGTAAATCCAGAATATGTTCCGTCTTTTCAATCTATTGAAGCCCTTGACGAATTATACTGTAACATCAAGCATATTGAACAATCTTTAAAAACTAAAGTTGACTATGTTCCTCCAATTATTAAATCATTTGAAAAAGACTCTCAAAGAACACACAAATTGCCAATATTGGAACTTGTTAGTTTTAATGGTGATCCAACGAAATGGCCATTATTTTATCAAAATTTCAAAGATCTAATACACGACAATATTAATTTGTCGAATGGTGAAAAAATACAATATTTAGTGTCAAAATTGACAGGTACCGCTTTAAGTGTTATTTCTGGGATACTTCCTGTCGCATCTAATTATGATATTATATGGGATAGGCTTGTTGATCGATTCCAGGATTCACGAATTTTAGCTACGCATTATTTAGAAAAAATAATCAATTTTAAACCCTTAACACAATCAAGTTCAAAGAATTTGGATTATTTCATAGAAAATTTTTGCTCTTCATTTGAAGCTTTAAAATTATTAGATATTTCTGATTTAACTGATTTCATCATAACGCACATTGCTCTTCTTAAGTTAGATAGAGAGATGTTAAATTTATTTGAGCAACATATTAGAAATGAAAAAATTCCAAACTTTAAATTATTACAATCTTTTCTGAGAGAGCAAAGCAAAATTCTCTCTAGAACGCAGGTTATATTCCACAAAAGTGCGCCAAATGATCGACGAAAAAATAATAATAATTCACATTCATTTGTTATAAATAAAACGCCAATGGATATCACAAAATGTTTTTTGTGTGAATGTAATAAACATCCATTGTATTCATGTAAAAAATTCTTACAGTTGGATGTATTCACAAGATTCAAAATAATCAACAAAAGATCACTATGTAAAAGTTGTTTTGGTACTCATTTAACAAAAATCGGAAAAAAATTGCTTTTATTGTAATAAAAGGCATCATTCATTGATTCATTTTCCTTCTTCACCAACATTTGATGATGAAGATAATCAAAATAAAGATAATTATCATTCAAAACAGGTTCCTAGCGCAGCTGATATTGTTAAAAACGATGATAATATTACCTCATTCGTCAATTCTGACCGCAATACGAGCACTTAGGTGAATAATATCGGTCGACGACATTTGGATCAACCATATGAACCGAAATGTCAAATCGACAATTGTTTGTTGATCCATAATGTAAACTGTTATCATGTAATACCAACCGCTATAGTATATATTAATGGAATTAAAAAAAATACCATCCGCACATTAATAGATACAGGATCAAATGCAAATTTTATAACGGAAAAGATTTGTAAAAAATTTAATATAAACATTACGTACGAAAATGCTTTTGTGTACGGTATTGGGTCTGCTGTAAAACCAATATTAGGATATGCTATATTTACAATTTATTCAAGATATGATACAAGATTCTTTTACGATATTAAGGCTTCGGTTGTCGAAACTATTACTAATGATTTGCCTACGTCAGCCTTAGAAATGACAGATTGTTTTAAGAATTTGCCGCTAGCGGATAATAATTTTAATCTTCCTGCTAGTATCGATTGCATAATCGGAGCTGGTTTATTCCCGCATTTACTTTTACCTGGGAAATTAACACATAAAGAAACTCGTATGATCGCCTTACAGACTACTCTTGGTTATTTGATCATGGGCGAAACGCAAATAGATAACTTCTCATCATGTCAATTTCAACGCACGTTACACGCAATTGATGATTCTAATTCAAAAAATAAGTTAGATGAAATGATTCAAAACTTTTGGAAACTAGAATCTGTACCATCACGTCAGTATTTAAGTCCTGACGAGCAACTTTGTGAACAAATTTTTGAGAAAACAGTCTTGCGAGACAACGAGGGTAGATATACTGTATCATTACCTTTTCGTGAAAGTCCCACAGTTTTGGGTCATTCAATAAAAAACGCTAAACATAGGTTGCTTTCATTGGAAAAGAAGTTGCAATCAAATTTAGATTTACAATATGGTTATAATGCCACTATTCAAGAATACATTGACAAAGGTTTTTTGAAAAAAGTTACAGATACACAAACTTCAGATTGTGTTTATTATATACCACATAGAGCTGTATATCGGCCTGATAAAGATACTACTAAAATTAGAATAGTTTTAGACGCCAGTTGCAAAACTTCCTCTGGAAAAAGTCTCAATGATATATTGCATTGTGGACCTAATTTGCAAACAAATATTTTTGATTTACTTATAAATCTACGCCTGTACTCGGTAGTTATTTCTGCTGACATAGAAAAAATGTATTTTCAATTGAAAATGAATCCAGATCATAAACGTTTTCAAAGGATACTTTTTAGATTTAATAACTCAGATCCTATTGACATTTATGAATTTCAACGCGTTTCTTTTGGGCTTAAATGTTCCCCTTATTTAGCAATGAAAGTCATTCGCAAACTCTTAACAGATGAAGGCGATAAACTGCCTGAAACCACACAACTTGCTATGAAATATTTTTATATGGATGATTTTCTTTATTCAGTCAATTCACCTGAGGAAGCTTTACAAATTTATTCTCATTTAGTTCACTTATTTTCCTCTGGAGGTTTCTGTCTAAATAAGTGGATTTCCAACTCTGTACAATTTTTAAAGCACATTCCAGATAATCTACGTGTTAACCAACACATTACTTTTAATTCAGATTTTGACGATAAAACCAAAATTATAGGTTTGTCTTGGAGTCCCACCTCTGATTGTTTCACTTTTAAAATCAAACCTCTCTCTGTAGATACGTTAGTATGTACGAAAAGATTAATTCTTTCTAATATGGCATCATTATATGATCCTCTAGGTCTCCTTGCTCCAGTTATCATCGGTTTGAAACTTCTAGTGCAAGAGTGTTAGAAAAGAGAATTGTCTTGGGATGAACGGGTTCCTGAGGATATAAATAAGATTTGGTTGAAATTTCAGAGTGAACTCGAAAACTTATCAAATTTAAATATACCAAGACATATAGGTATAGTAAATAATTCATTCATCAATTTGCTTGGTTTCTCAGATGCTAGTGAACGTGCCTATGGGGCGGTTATATATATCCGCATTGGGTCACTTGAATCTAACACCTCAAATGTATCACTACTATGTGCCAAGTCAAAAGTATCCCCACTTAAAAAGGTATCTTTAGCACGTTTAGAGTTATGTGCCGCACACCTTCTTGCATTATTAATGAAATCTGTTCTCTCAACTATTGAGATTAGATGTAAGATTGACAAAATGTTTGCATTTTCTGATTCAACTATTGTACTTTCATGGATACATTCCTCACCGCATAGATGGCAAACCTTCGTTGCCAATCGCACCGAATTAATCAAGAAATTATTTCTGAAGAAAATTGGTTTCATGTTCCTGGAACTGAAAATCCAAGCGATATTGTATCCCGCTCCGTTACTCCTAATGAATTTTTGAAAACCTCTTATTGGTTTAATGGTCCAGCCTGGATCTCATTGCCACAGAGTCAATGGCCTGTGACTAATTTTAAAAAGGAAAATGCCTATCAGAGTATACCTGAATCTAAAACTGTTGCTCTCATACAAATTAAGACTCAATCTGAGCCTCATTTTATTTATTAAATCGCTAACAGGATCTCTAAATGGAGTAAATTATTAAACATACTTGTTTACGTTCTTCGTTTTACAAGAAAACTTAATACGTCTGGAATGATTACGGTCTCAGACTTAGAAACTGCTGAAAATCATGTAATTAAATGCATTCAGAATAACCATTTTTCTCAAGATATACATTCTCTTGAACAGAATAAATTGAGTAGTCCTGTATTACGCAAACTTTTACCATTTTTAAATAATAATATCCTTAGAGTTGGTGGTCGAATTCAAAATTCATCATCAATGTATGAAACGAAACATCCAATTTTATTGCCTTCTAAAGATCGCATTGTTCAGTTACTTATTGAATATTATCATTATTTACATTGTCATACAGGCCCTGCATTATTGTTAGCATTATTACGACAGAAGTACTGGATTTTATCTGGTCGTAGTTTGGTTCGTAAGATTGTTCATTCTTGCAACATTTGTTTTAAAAACAAACCAAAAGGAACCTTCCCGTTAATGGGCAATTTACCCGATTTTCGAGTAAATGAAATAAAATGTTTCGCAAAATGTGGAGTAGATTACATGGGTCCAGTGTTTGTAACTCTGGCAAAGAGAAGAGGCGTTAAGAAGCAAAAGGCATATGTTTGTTTATTTGTTTGCCTAGCAACAAAAGCTTTACATATAGAATTAGTTTCAGATCTCTCATCTGAAATGTTCTTAGCTGCATTTAAACGTTTTATAGCCAGAAGAGGACCTGTCACTCTCATTGTAAGTGACGGTGGAAGAAATTTTGTTGGAGCTCGTAAAATTTTAAATGAATTATATAAGTTTGTTTGTTCCGATGAATATAATAAAGCAATACTTCATGAATTGACGCCTAGAAAAATAGAATTTCGAATAAATCCTCCGTATTCTCCTCATATGGGTGGTATATGGGAAAGCAATATTAAGTGTATTAAAACACATTTATTTAAAGTCATAGGCTCACAAGTATTAACTTACGAGGAAATGAATACCGTATTGATTCAAATAGAGGCTTTATTGAACTCTAGACCGCTTTGTGTATTAAGCAATGATCCTCTAGATCCTGCCGCATTAACCCCTGCGCATTTTTTAAATTTAACTCCGCTAAATTACCTACCCGCTTACAACGTTGATGATATTTCAATAACCCGCATTCAACGATATGAGTTGATCGATAAATTAGTACAGTCATTTTGGAAACGATGGCATGTAGAATATCTCACCTCTTTACAAATGCGTGAAAAGTGGAATACGTACACAAAACCCATTACCCCTGGCCAAATAGTTATTATTAGAGAGGAAAATCTCCCTAAATTATCTTGGCCACTTGGCATAGTCAAGGAAATATATCCGGGAAAAGACAACGTCATTCGAGTTGTAAAAGTTCGAACCCGGAATGGTACATATTTAAGACCAGCTATTCGATTATGTCCATTACCTTCCCAATAATCAAAATGTTTTTAATTTAATATTTCTTTTTATTTTTTAAGTTAGTTTACGTTTATTTTAATTTTTCACGCTATTGTTTAAATTTGTATTCTTCTTTTACCATCCGGTGAGTCATATGTTTTTTGAATTTTTTGTTGGAGTAATACTCCAAGGCCGGGAGTTATGGTTATGCAAAGTTGGGTACACACGCATATACACACACACACACACACACACACACACACACACACACACCTTTCCTATCCTATCCTAGTTTACCTCGGCCTAAAAACAACCTACCTACATACCTGCCAGCTATATGCAAAAAAGTATTGTTGCATATAAATTTTCTCATTATATCAACTGTCATCTTGACTAACACACCGCACCGCACCGCTCTTAAAATTATATCTTCAAAATCCGCTGAAATTAATTAACTTGTGAATTACTAGTGAAGTTTTCATACGCTGTGAATGTGGTGAAAAGATTATTCAGAACCAGCACAATAAATATCGAGGCAAGGTAACTCCCTATACCTTTATCTTTTCCACCAATATATATATATATATATATATATATATATATATATATATATATATATATATATATATATATATATATATATATATATATATATATATATATATATATATATATATATATATATATATATATATATATATATATATATATATATATATATATATATATATATATATATATATATATATATATATATATATGTTATATTTGATGCTCTCACGGGTGAAACATGTTATAATATTTTTATCTCGGTTTTCCCGTGTCAGTAGGTCTTGACTAAGACCATTTGTCTTCCGACGTTTCGCCTGAATATCACCAGGCATTTTCAAGGACTTAACGAAAAGCACGCGCGCGACACACGTCTACTCACACTGAAAGCTCACCGTCAAGTGACTCGTAGCGTACAAGATGGCCGCTTATGTCAAATATTGTTAGCGCGACGTGATTGGCTGCTTGTGACACGCCCACCTGCTGTCGTGTTCGTTGGTAATAATATTTTATCATTATTTTTGTGTTGTGATTTATTGTTAATTTTAGTTGTGACATTAATATTATTATTGTTGTGTTTTGGGGTTATTTTCGCTATGGTATTATTAATATTATTATTGTATTGTTTGTCATATAAAATGTTCTTCCAGGTACTAGGCAAACGAACTCCGTCGTCCCGATTGTTCATTATATCCCTTCTCTTATATATTTCTATAGCTTCCCTGTAAATTCTGAGAGGTTCACTGTTTAAACTTGCTATTATTTTTGAATGGTCAAAATCTATTGTATGTCCTTCTGTGAGCGAGTGTTGTACAAGTGAGGATGTAAGTTTTTTGTTTCTCATGTCGACTCTGTGCTCCGCTATTCGTGCTTCAACTTTTCGATTGGTTCTTCCTACATAAGTCTTATTGCACGATCCGCACGGTATTTCATATACTCCATGAGCTTCAAGTGGAATGATGTCTTTCGGGTTTCTTAGAAAGGTTGATATTTTATTTGTTGTGCTGAAAACGGTACGTATGTTATTTTTGTTTAATAGACGGCTGATTTTATCGGTGACGCCTTTGATATATGGTAGTCGGGCTGTTGATAATGGTGTTTCATTGGATTTTTCTTTCACTGTTTTTGGACTCTTTAATGCTTTGTTTATTATATAGTCTGAGAAACCATTACAACGTAGAGCATTTTTCGTGTATTCTAATTCTTGTTTTTTATGCTCGTGGTCTGCAATTCTTTTTGATCTTGTTATTAGTGTTTTTGCGACTGAGCATATTTGTGCGGGGTGATGATTGGACGTTGCGTGTAGGTATCTATCGGTGTGTGTGGGCTTTCTATATACTGTGTGCCCCAGTTTACCGTTTGCTTTTTTTAACACTAAAACGTCTAAGAAAGGTATTTGTCTGTTATTTTCCTTCTCCATTGTAAACTTTATATCTTTATGAATGCTGTTAATAGTGTTCAAAAAATTATTTAATTCTTCTTCTCCGTGAGACCATACTACGAATGTGTCATCCACATATCTTAGCCATTTCTTTGGTTTGAGTATTACTTTCTTTAAGACTTCTTCTTCAAACCTCGTCATAAATAAGTTGGCGACTGCTGGTGACAATGACAAACCCATAGGTGCTCCTTTTATTTGTTTGTATGTCTTATTGTTGTAATAAAAAAATGTGTTATTTAAACAGTGATAAAATAAATTTAAAATATCGTCTGTGGTATTGAGTATTTCTTTGATTATGTCTAGTGTCTCGTTAATTGGAATATTTGTAAATAAAGAAACAACATCAAAACTCACAAGAATATCTGTACTTTCCAGTTCTAAGTCAGTGATGAGTGATATGAAATGTTCTGAGTTTTGTTCTGAGTTTTTGACATAGGAGTCTGCGGATTCTACATAGGGCTGCAACATATTCGCGAGGAATTTAGAAAGCATTTGTAACGGCGAACCAATGGAACTAACAATTGGTCTGAGAGGAATATCTTTCTTATGAATTTTTGGAAGACCATATAATTTTGGAAAGCGTGACGACTTCTCTCGTGGAATAAGTGACTTCTTGATATCATCACTAAGTTTTGTTTCCATTATTTTAGTTTTCGTGGTTTTCTCAAGATACGTGATTGGGTTGCTTGCATGTATTTTGTATGCTGGGTCTTCAAGGATATCGGTCATTTTCGATTTATAATCTTCACTGTTCATCACTACTGTGGCATTGCCTTTATCAGCTGGAAGGATTATCAAATCTTTGTTGTTGCGTAATTCTTTGAGGGCTATTATTTCTAGTTTTGATAAATTGCATTTTGGTGGTGTATTTTTTCTTAAAATCGAGCATGTTTCTTGTCTAATTGTTTCGGCAGTATTATTGGTGCATTTGTGAATGGCTGATTCAACCGCTGTAATTATTTCTTCTTTAGGAATAGTTTTATATGATACACCATAGTTAAAACCTTTTGAGAGGACGGAAATAGCATTATTATTCAGTTGAAAATTTGATAAATTGTGATTTTTGTTTAATTTGTTTTGTTTAATTTGATTTTGGATAATTTGTTTCTTTATTTACAAATATTCCAATTAACGAGGCACTAGACATAATCAAAGAAATACTCAATACCACAGACGATATTTTAAATTTATTTTATCACTGTTTAAATAACACATTTTTTTATTACAACAATAAGACATACAAACAAATAAAAGGAGCACCTATGGGTTTGTCATTGTCACCAGCAGTCGCCAACTTATTTATGACGAGGTTTGAAGAAGAAGTCTTAAAGAAAGTAATACTCAAACCAAAGAAATGGCTAAGATATGTGGATGACACATTCGTAGTATGGTCTCACGGAGAAGAAGAATTAAATAATTTTTTGAACACTATTAACAGCATTCATAAAGATATAAAGTTTACAATGGAGAAGGAAAATAACAGACAAATACCTTTCTTAGACGTTTTAGTGTTAAAAAAAGCAAACGGTAAACTGGGGCACACAGTATATAGAAAGCCCACACACACCGATAGATACCTACACGCAACGTCCAATCATCACCCCGCACAAATATGCTCAGTCGCAAAAACACTAATAACAAGATCAAAAAGAATTGCAGACCACGAGCATAAAAAACAAGAATTAGAATACACGAAAAATGCTCTACGTTGTAATGGTTTCTCAGACTATATAATAAACAAAGCATTAAAGAGTCCAAAAACAGTGAAAGAAAAATCCAATGAAACACCATTATCAACAGCCCGACTACCATATATCAAAGGCGTCACCGATAAAATCAGCCGTCTATTAAACAAAAATAACATACGTACCGTTTTCAGCACAACAAATAAAATATCAACCTTTCTAAGAAACCCGAAAGACATCATTCCACTTGAAGCTCATGGAGTATATGAAATACCGTGCGGATCGTGCAATAAGACTTATGTAGGAAGAACCAATCGAAAAGTTGAAGCACGAATAGCGGAGCACAGAGTCGACATGAGAAACAAAAAACTTACATCCTCACTTGTACAACACTCGCTCACAGAAGGACATACAATAGATTTTGACCATTCAAAAATAATAGCAAGTTTAAACAGTGAACCTCTCAGAATTTACAGGGAAGCTATAGAAATATATAAGAGAAGGGATATAATGAACAATCGGGACGACGGAGTTCGTTTGCCTAGTACCTGGAAGAACATTTTATATGACAAACAATACAATAATAATATTAATAATACCATAGCGAAAATAACCCCAAAACACAACAATAATAATATTAATGTCACAACTAAAATTAACAATAAATCACAACACAAAAATAATGATAAAATATTATTACCAACGAACACGACAGCAGGTGGGCGTGTCACAAGGAGCCAATCACGTCGCGCTAACAATATTTGACATAAGCGGCCATCTTGTACGCTACGAGTCACTTGACGGTGAGCTTTCAGTGTGAGTAGACGTGTGTCGCGCGCGTGCTTTTCGTTAAGTCCTTGAAAATGCCTGGTGATATTCAGGCGAAACGTCGGAAGACAAATGGTCTTAGTCAAGACCTACTGACACGGGAAAACCGAGATAAAAATATTATAACATATATATATATATATATATATATATATATATATATATATATATATATATATATATATATATATATATATATATATATATATATATATATATATATATATATATATATATATATATATATATATATATATATATATATATATATATATATATATATATATATATATATATATATATATATATATATATATATATATTATAATATTTTTATCTCGGTTTTCCCGTGTCAGTAGGTCTTGACTAAGACCATTTGTCTTCCGACGTTTCGCCTGAATATCACCAGGCATTTTCAAGGACTTAACGAAAAGCACGCGCGCGACACACGTCTACTCACACTGAAAGCTCACCGTCAAGTGACTCGTAGCGTACAAGATGGCCGCTTATGTCAAATATTGTTAGCGCGACGTGATTGGCTAAAATATTATAACATATTTCACCCGTGAAAACATCAAATATAACATATATATATATATATATATATATATATATATATATATATATATATATATATATATATATATATATATATATATATATATATATATATATATATATATATATATATATATATATATATATATATATATATATATATATATATATATATATATATATATATATATATATATATATATATATATATATATATATATATATATATATATATATATATATATATATATATATATATATATATATATATATATATATATATATATGCAAAACAACTTTTTGGGTAAACCCGTGTAGGATAGTCCTGAGAAGGACTGTTTGTCGCCTGACGTTTCGCCCGAATAACACCGGGCATTTTCGAAAGCCGCCTTAACGTTACCTACTCGAAAAGAACGAACGCGCGCGAAACACGACCGCTCGCAACGAGAGCTCTACGCTAAGTGAGAAGCGCCTGTCTATAGCGGACGGAGTTAAGGCGGAGGGGGGGGGGGTGCCCTCCTCTCCCCCTTCCTCGGTTTAACCGATTGTTGATGGAGAAAGTTTATTGTTAATGAGTCGGCTTTGTGCACGTGTTATTATTTGTTTGTCAGTGGATTTTTCCGGTACTGGGGTTTTTTTCTGTATTTGATGCTAGGGTATTTATTATTGTTGTTGGATTAAATGTTTTATGATCTAAAATATTTAACCATGTCGGAGAAATTCTTATAGCGTCATTTCTGGTGTTCATATTATTGGTGTGTTTAAATATCTCAATTGCCTCTCTATATATTCGTTGTGGTTCGGATCTCAAGTTTGCTATAGTGGATGTATTTTTGAAATCTATTGTGTGGCCTTCATTTAAAACATGTTGTACTATTGATGATGTTATCTTTTTGTTTTTGACGTCTACTTTGTGTTCTGCCACTCGTGAAGAAATTTTGCGATTGGAGCGACCGATATATACTTTATCACACGAATTACACGGAATTTTGTACACTCCGTGTGATTCGAGTGGAACTGAGTCTTTTGGGTTGCGTAAGAAGGTGGATATTTTATTTTCTGTCTTAAAAATTGTTTTTATATTGTTCTTCTTGAGGAGGCGGCTTAGTTTGTCTGTTGTACCTTTAATATATGGCAGGAATGCTATTGACGTTGGTTTAGGTTCTGTTTTCTTAATATTTTTATTATTATAGCGTCTAATGGATTGATCAATGCGTGACTTAGAGAAACCATTCGACATGAGAGCATCCGTCCGCTATAGACAGGCGCTTCTCACTTAGCGTAGAGCTCTCGTTGCGAGCGGTCGTGTTTCGCGCGCGTTCGTTCTTTTCGAGTAGGTAACGTTAAGGCGGCTTTCGAAAATGCCCGGTGTTATTCGGGCGAAACGTCAGGCGACAAACAGTCCTTCTCAGGACTATCCTACACGGGTTTACCCAAAAAGTTGTTTTGCATCTTATACCCGTGAAAACCTTAAAGTTAACATATATATATATATATATATATATATATATATATATATATATATATATATGTATATATATATATATATATATATATATATATATATATATATATATATATATATATATATATATATATATATATATATATATATATATATATATATATATATATATATATATATATATATATATATATATATATATATATATATATATATATATATATATATATATATATATATATATATATATATATATATATATATATATATATATATATATATATATATATATATATATATATATATATATATATATATATATATATATATATATACATATTTCAACAAAAAGAATGACAGCAGAAATTAGTTTGTGTCTCATCCGACAGATGGACGCTTAGAACTCACTTGTAAACAGATTTCAATTGACTAGATATATACAACTTTCAACTTTTCGATTATCACAAGGAAGACATTCACTGTAAGACATTTAATTGGTGAATGTTGCCATGGTGCAAAGTGATCACTTAAGCCAGCCGATGACAGGTCGTAAGCCCTGTAGGAATGTCTTGTGGTCTTCCTTGTCTTCATATACAAATCTCTCTCCATCCCTCTATCTCTGCTTGAGATCTCTTCAAGGATACCTATGAGTACGTACTTCTGTCTGCTGCATTCTGCTTCCACACATACCTAGCATGTGTTTAATGCAGAAAACTTTAATTATTTGGGTACTTTTTCATAGATGACGTTAGTAATTTTACCACATTTTTAAGCATTGTGAGAATACCGCAAATATGTAGGTACAATGTATATAAGTAGTTACAAGTTTCAAATTGGATTGATTCAAGGGAACTCAATAAAAACGTTGCGTAAGCGCTAACGCAAGGTTACCGTTGATAGGGCGTAAGGTCTGTAGGTGCCTGATTTCCCATTTTTATTGAGATATATGGTTTATTAAAACTCTCAGATGCAGTCGGATTTTCAAATATAGACGAAATTAACTTACCTACCCAGGGGTGCAGGCACATATTTCACGTTCAAGTTTGTTAACATTCTTTCAACTTACCTGGAAAGAAAAGAAAATACACAATTAATATGATGTTAAATAGATAGATAGGAAGCAGAGAAATAAGTGAGCTGGACAAGTAATTCAATTCGAACCGGGTTCAAATCCGGGTTTACAAGCCTTTAAAGAACGTATTAATAATAATATAGGGAACTGTATATTTCAAGAAAGTAGAAAAAAAATATTGAAGAACGACTGAGATAGAAGACAAAAAAACATCTACTCAGCTACCAGAATGCCGGCATAAAAGCCAAAAGTCAATCATTTTATTCAATTCAATCGAAAGAATTCCATTACAAAATTTATATAAAGTATTAGTATTAGCAGTCAATGTGCTTAGCATGAAAATGCGCTTAACACCTACTTGAAAATGTGCTTATCACGAAACTGGTTGAAGGTTTTAGTCGAAAAATAAATAGTGGAATAATTAAATATGTTGATCATTTAAAATATTTTTTTAAATTATTAAATATCCAATCTTTGGTGCCTTTTTGTATTCTTCTTTAATATTTATTTTCTTTTTTATTTTTCTCGTGTGAACATCCTCTTACCATAGTGCACACTGTATTTTATATTAGACACTAAAGCATGTTCTTAATGCGACTACAAGCATTGGTTAGGAAAACTATCCAATTTCATCCTTCCAATGCATTTCCCAACTTCCAGTTTCTTAACCCCTAATATTCTCATTCCTTGAACCCGTTCACCTGATCAATGTTCTCTTCATGGAATAAATTGTAAATATCTTTATATAATTTAGTGAAACATAACAATTGGCTAATTTCTTTTTCTATTGTCTAACTAAATTTTGATATATTATGTAAAAAAAAGCTGATATGTTTCTGAATAAAAAGAAATAACAATAATTGGATGGAAGAATTTGCCGTTTGGAAGTAATCTTGCCAGCGTGCAAATTAAACGCACAATAAGTTACAAATAAATAAATAAATGGCTTACTTCTAGGGCGCGATGGTTGATAAAATATATCATTTCAAAATGTTAATTAAATGATGTAAGTACGTATACTTTTTTTTTAAATTATTAATATTTTTATTGTTAGTTTTTTCTCTTCTTCTTAACTGGCTGTTCTTGTGTAAAAGTTCAATGATGTTTTTTTAATCTAAAGTGGAAATTTTTTTGGAAATTTTCAAAAAAGTAGTGTGTACACTACTAATTCAAAATGAAGGAGACATGACAGAACTGATCGAACGGATGAAGATAGAAAGCCGAAAGTATGGGTTGGAAATAAATAGAAGCAAAACCAAACTCATGATTATTGACAGGGCAAATCTCCTACAGCTTTCGGGAAGACTGCAAGGTCTGTAAACTGTTAAGGACTTTGTACACCTAGGTTCTCAAATCAGTGCTGAGGGTGGGTGTGAGAAGGAAATAAAAAGACGAATAGCCATGGCTAAAAATGCTTTAACACGTCTGAACAAGATCTGGAAATATCGAGATATTTCCAACTCCACCAAAATTAAAATAATCAGAACTCTCATCTTCCCAATGTTCCTATATTCAGCCGAAACCTGGACAATGAAGTCCCGTGATCGTGACAAGATTGACACATTTGAAATGTTGGCGTCATTACATGACATTCCAAAACATTATATTATATTACATTATATCATATAACAATATATTATATTACATTCTTCTTCTTCTTTATCCTCGCCATGTCCCGTTACACGGGGTCGGCTTTCCTAACCATGGAGCGCCATTAGTTTCTCTGCTGCGTATCTTCCTTTTTTAGACCCAGTTTCTTCATGTCCCTTTGGACATTCGTCAGCCAGGTGGTTTGGGGCCTTCCCCTCCCCCTCCTCTCAGTACCCATGGAAAGGCACTTCTTCACCACTAGTTCATCCTCCCTTCTCATTATATGGCCAAACCATCTTAGTCTGGCCTCTGTTACCTTCTCAGATATAGGTGCCACCTTAAAGCTCGCCCTGACGTACTCATTTCGGACCTTGTCTTATATAATATTACATTACTTTATATATATTTTTTCTTTTAGTATATTAATCATATGTATATATGTACCTAATTACAAGTGTTTCTGAATTAGCACATTCATCATATTCTGATCTACTAGATGCTTTACATACAATGAGTATTTACATTTCAACATCATATTGTATACTTTGTACTGTAGAACTCCTACAAACATCATCAACACTGTTCATCACAAAATCAAAATCCAAGAGAAAAAAATCTGAATAAAAATAAATAAATTCAATAATATAGAAGTACACAACTAAATACACAAAATAAATTAATATATAATTCTCAAACAAATAACAATGATATTATTAGTATCTGTCGAGACGAAGAACGACACCGTCAGGGTATTAACAATTCCATATAAAAGTTTGATAGGCTATTTATACGAAAAAAACACGATTGATTTGTTGGGAAACTGCTCGTGGATGAAATGGAAAACCACCAGAAATACAAAATGGAATTGGTGATCTCTTTTTCTTTGGGGCGGGATCCATCACGTAGTTTTACAAGTAGGTCGAAACCTTCCCAGAAAACTTGGAGCTATGGATGGTGGCAACCGCCATGTATGCGAACGTCAACATAGGTATATATTATAATACGTAGTTTGGAAACCTACATACATAACGTCGCTGGTTCCTTAAACCTGTGACAAAAATTTCGAAAATGAGTATTTTTTTGTGTCAAAATGTTCGTTTCAATATGTCGCATCGATCTATAAAATCACTAGCATTTACCATTCCGCATTCTGTTTCCGGTTGGCTCTGTGATTGGTTGAGATCTCATAGTATAGTTTGAAGTGGCAATGGGCAGGACACGTGGCCAGACAGCCAAATTTAAGATGAACTCCCAAAGTCTTAAAGTGGAGGCCATGGGAAGACAAAAGGGGTGTCGGTCGGCCACAGAAGAGATGGGCCGACGATATTGTTGCGATCGCCGCCGGAAAGAAATGGATTGAAGCGGCACAGAATAGAGGAAAATGGAGACAGATGGAAGAGGCCTACATCCAGCAGTGGAGGGAAGGCTAGGAAGAAGAAGAAGAAGAAGTATTAAGTCAAATGAGCTGTGAAATTTTATATTAAATGCGAAAAATTAAAAGAATATATAAATTTAATTTATTCCACCTTCCAATTCATCGCACCAATAACGCACAAAACATGACTATTCATAGAATGTGCGATACATACAATAACAGATTTCAAGAGTTTGACATCTTCCACCTCAGCTCCACAACATTCAAATACTCTATACAAAAGAAGATCAATAACCGCTTATTATAGGAAACCTTGACGGCATTTATTCTCTTTTTTCTTTTTTCCATTTAGTTCAATATTATGTTTTAAATCATTGTTAACTTGAAATGTTGCTCTTACCTACATACCAACCTATGATCATATTTTTTTTTATTTTTTGCAAACTTGTATTATTTTATATCAATCATAACGACAAAATGTAATAGGCCTTAATACTTGATGTTACTATTGTATTGCACTATGTCTTAACGCTGTTTTTTGTCCAACTTTAACCTAAATAAATAAAAATAAATAAATAATAATTTATAATTTAATTTATATAGCAATTTATAAAGTCCCTATAGTTATTATAAACAAACTTAAACCTAACCCAAAAATGCAGAAAAAAAAAGCTGGTACTAGAAGCTACTTATAAAATCTACAATTTTATTTATTTATTTCTATCAAAAACATAGAAAAATAATTACGTTCGTTTCGTTCAATATCCGGCATTGTCCTATTATATAGCCTTGGTGTCAAAAAACTATATTGATGAAACGCATGTGTCGTCCTAGGCTGAGATATAATCATGTACATAGTGATACGAAAACATAAAAAGTAAATATAAGTTATCTCATTTCTAATAAATAGCTTTTTATAATTTCACTTGTGCTTCACTTTCACTTGGTCACCTCAATGCATCCAGTACGATGCAAACTTTCAATCGAAAATAAAACCATAGAACAAGTGATGCGATTTAAGTACTTGGGTGTCGAAGTGTCCAGCAGCAATAATCTCTTTAACGCAGTAAGAGAGCAAGCGAATAAGGCCGCCGTCGTGGCTGGATGCTTGAAAAATGTTGTATGGAGAAACAGAGACATGCTGAAGGAGAGTAAGGTAAGGATCTATAAGACCTGTGTAAGACCGATCATGACATACGGCATAGAAACAAGAGCTGACACCGCCAGAACAAAAAACCTCCTAAGAACCACTGAGATGAAGACTCTACGACCCATCGCAAGCGTAACACTTCTTGACTGGAGATAAGAAGAATCTGTGATGTCGAAGATGTTGTGCGATGGGGAAGAACACGAAGACGATTCTGGAGAGATCATGTGGGGAGAGCGGGTTCGGATCGAGTGGTGAGGATGGCAGCGGATGGGGAGATAACAAATAACAGGCCCCCTGGAAGACCACCCAAACGATGGAAGGATAGCTGGACGTCCACTTCACAAGAGCAGGCTCCGAGAATAACAGGACACAGTCCTAACTAAAGCAGAAGAAGAAGAAGAAGACTTGTGCTTATTACATAGTTTAAGCTATCTCTTTTTGTTTGTAGGTATTCTTAGTACCTGGGTTACCGATGTCTCACATTTAAAATAATCAATATACCTAATGATTATGTATTGTATTTTTATGAAATCAAAGTATTTTGATTTCATTGTATTGCACAATTTTATGAAATCAAAGTATTTTAACTATATTATTACTGATACTTTTGTTCGAGAAAAATAATTATTGCGAAAAGCGATGATGTAGAAGGGTCGAAGGCAGAGAGGTCAGCGCGCTGTGCTAGTAATCCAGTTGTCGCGAGTTCGAATCCTGCCTCGGCCGATTTTGTTCTCCTATAGCACAAGCATTAATGCTTAATTTAGAGAATGTAGGAACATGTACATATACATCTGTCATCTGACAATAACATCTGTCAAAGTGCGCGCTGTTAATCTTTTCACGCATTATTTTTATTAAAATTACCATCATTATTATATCTAAACAAGCTAAATACGAATGTTAATCTATTGTAATAATTAAATAGTTGTATATTTTGATTTTCTTTTTGTGATGAGAGACATTCCAATCTGGATGTAACGAAAACAAAATACAAGAGTTATAGTTCATTTATATAAACGAAAACTTAAAAGTTATATATCGTTTGATGTGCAATTGAAGTGAGAAAATTCTTAGTGTCCAATATCTGTACGATTGTTCTTCAAAATGAGCGATGACAAGGTGAGAAAGAATTGCCCGTGTGGGTCTTGTGGAAACGTTGTTAGCCCTACCAAGAAACTTAAATGTGGTAGGTGCTATAATAGTTATCACTTCCGCTGTGTCAAGATGACCAAGACTAACTATACTAAGATGTCATGCTTAACACGCTCTACATGGAGATGCGACCAGTGCGCATTGCATGACCCGCGCGGAAGCCCGTTGCAATCCGTGATGGGTCCCCTGGACGTTCCTGTAACCCCGCCAGCTAGGTCGGACTCAGAGGGCGCTCCCCTTCAGGATTGGGTGGTGGAGATGGAGGCTAGGATCATGGCTCGGGTGGAATCTGAAATGGGCGAATTAAGGAAAACTATAGAGACTCTTGTTAGGTCTAACGAGGAGAAGGACGAGATCATCAAGGGGCTAAGGTCTGGTGTAGATATGGCTGCCAATTTGGAGAAAATGGAGAAACAACTGGTGACCTTGGAGAACAAGTGCGAAAGACAGGAAAAAGCGGCACTAGGGTCATCCCTAGTTTTAAGAGGTGTTCCTGTGGTACCAGGTGAAGGCATCACGGAACTGAAGGGACTGGTGCACAACCTATGCACCGTCATAGGTTCGGATACAGGACTGAAAGATGTCAAAGATATCAAGAGACACACTAGTAAAGGAGAATCACCGGGTGTGGTGCAAGTCACTTTCTTTGGTGGAATGGCCAGGGAGGAGTTATTAACAAGTATTAAAAAATATAATCGTTCTCAGGCTCCTGAAAAGAAAATTAACTCATCATTACTGGGAATGTCTGGACCTGTCCGACCCATCTTTGTTTCGGAGTGCCTGACTCCTAAATCTAGATACCTATTTAACCTCGCAAGAGCAAAGAAGAGAGAATTAAGCTACAAATATCTATGGACAAAAAATGGAACAATATTTATTAAGAGGACAGATGAAGATAAGCCTATATTGCTGAACAGTATTTCTGTGATAGAGGGGCTAAAGTGATTTATCTCAATGTGAATTTAGTGTGGGTGTTATAAGGAATATATTATGTATATGAGATCACCCTATTAAGAAAATTAGAGGTAAATTATGTTTCATTTATACTTTTTTGTTTTTATTTGTAAGACTTTTCACTCGCAAACTGTGTTTATTATTATAATTATTATTTATATATTATACACATGTATTTAACTTTCCTAATCTCATATTTTAAAGGTTTTTCATTGGCAATTTATTTTAATAATATTTAATATATACCATTCATACATATATAAGACTCTTTTTCCACTTATACTTTTTATCCCTAGGATTTTTCTCTCACAAACTAGTGATTAATTATGGATTATATGTTTTTTTGTTCAATTTGCCTTATCTCATTTTATAAGAGTTTTAATTGTATGTATTATATGCTTTAATACCTATTATTATTGGAAAGTTTTCATTAATAATTTATCTTTTATTAATACATGTAACATTCAACATGTAATTTACTCTTATTTAACTAAATATATTTTTTATCTTTTATTAATGTATTATGTAACATTTAACATGTAATTTACTCTTATTTCACTTATATTTTTTATCTTTATAAGAATTTTCTTTCACACACTCATAATTATAATAAATGTATTTTTTTAATTATGTATCGTTATCACATCTTATAAAAGTTTTCATGAATGCCTCATATATCGCTCGTTTGGGGGAACAATGACATATTTCAGAAAAAGTGATTTTGAGATAAACGCGTTTGAAGATTTAAAGTATGATTAATACAAACTTAGTGAATTTGTCGGTGTTGACTTATAAATAAGTTGTATTGATATTATATTATTTTATTAAGCGTGTATTCATTTTATTTGAAATGGTATTATTTAAAATGCCGGCGGAAACAATCAAAGTACCTAGTACATGTGATGTTTTTGTTGAGGAATAAGACTTCTAGTGACTGTTTTGAGATATGTCATTGTTTATGAATCTGGTTTTGGATAATGTAATTAACTATATATCTTGTTTGTTTTATTTATACATCTTCTTGTACATAATATAAACAAATGTAATTGTACACTGGCGGGCTTATTGCCATTAGGTAATAAGCCCGCAATTATCCACATCTCATCTAAGTTTTCATTGATATCTCATATAATGTAACATTTAACTTAGTAATTGATATTTTTTTATATTTTACTCATACTCTTTTCTCTCTCCTTGTTTATTAATAATTATTTTTGTTTTTTTTAATGTTTTTAAGACTTCTCTCTCACAAACTGAAAATCATGTTCAATTAAAAAATTATGTTTTTTAATTTACTCAACTTCTTCTTTTTCTTTTTTTTTACTATTTTCTGTTTTTCTTTTATGAATATCTGGTACTGTACTTGCTTTTCTTATTTATATTGTTTTCGTGTACCTTCGGCATTATTTATTATTTGGTTGCTGTATATTTTTGTTGTTGGTTGCGTTGCGGTGCTTCACTCCATTGACTTTGTGCGTATTGTGCTGTTTATGTGTATGTATTTGAACGTAATTCTCGTGTTGAGCGATTTTAGTAGTGAAATATTTTCATTGATAATAATTATTCAGAATGAGTCTATTCAGGAATAAAAAAGGAGCCTAACCATAGGCTTACTAAATGCTCAATCTCTAGGCACGGGGTTCGATGATCTGTGTGTTTATATGGATGAACATGAAATTGATGTGCTTGCCCTGAACGAGACGTGGATTGATGAGGTCAGAGGTGCAACGGATAGGGCTATACCAGGTTACACTTTATATTTGGCACCACGACCAAGTCGAGGTGGAGGTGTAGGTTTTTATGTTCGTCGCGGACTTTCCTGTACGATTTTATCATATGAAAATAAATATTTAGAACAAATGTGGATAAAAATCAAGGCTCCAAACATCAGTATGATATTGGGTACATTATATAGACCGCATAGTAAGGGCGTAGGTGAATCAATTGAATGTATTAGTGATAATATATCTAACTTCATTTTTCATTGTGATAATATTTTTGTGCTAGGTGATCTTAATATTGATATTACGGACACCAAAGAAACTAATGCAAGAAAACTTTTGGAATCATTTATTATTTTTAATATGACTTCAGTTATGCATGAATCTACGAGAGTAACAAATACTTCATCAAAGATCATAGATTTGGTATTCACTAATGCACCTGAGAGAGTTACAAATCTCAGAGTGCATCATTGCAAGGATATGAGTGATCATGGTTTAATTGTTTGCGACTTAAAATTTCCTAAACCTAGAAAAGTAACAAAAACAATATCATTTAGAAATATCAAAGATATTGATGTAAATAATCTCAGTGCCGAAATAAATAATGGTCCGTTAGAATACATAAGATCAATAAATAATGTAGATGATATGGTTAAAATTTTCAATTCATATGTTATAGATTTATTTGACACCTTTGCACCAATACATACGAAAATAATAAGGGACAGACACAAACCTTGGATAACTGATACGATAAAATATATGATGCGGGTTAGAGACCGCGCCTATAGCCGATATCTAAAAACCAAAGCAGATATGCATTACACGTATTATAAGCAATTACGAAATTTGGTAACCTCCTCTATAAAAAGAGAAAAATCAGCTTTTTTCGCATATAACGTCAATTGTAATATTCACGATTCAAAAAAACTTTGGAAATCTCTGTCAAGCAGCCTTGAATTAAAGGAAAAACAACCCAGTATACCAACTGAATTAAATGATCCAGACAAAATTAATAACCATTTTATAAACCTAAATCAAAATATATCACACAACGTAGACTTACTTAATTACTATAATGTGAACAAGTATATAACCTCACAGTCTTTTAAGCTCCAAACTGTAGACGAAGCTGCAATTAGTAAACACATACAAACTATTAAATCTAATGCTATCGGGTGTGATGGTATTAGTATAAATATGATAAATCTCATTCTACCTTATACGCTTAGTACTATTACAACTATAATTAATAAATCATTGACATCTAGTACGGTACCAGAGATCTGGAAAAATGCACTTGTAAAACCACTGCCCAAAAAGACACCGATTTCAAGCTTAAATGATCTTAGACCAATTAGTATATTGCCCACTCTATCTAAATTACTTGAGAAAATCGTGTTTGATCAAACAGTAAAATATGCGGAAAAATGTAAAATTATACCCCCTCATCAGTCCGGCTTTCGTAAGGGTTACAGCACCACTTCAGCATTACAATGCATTACCGATGATTTACACACTTCATGTGACAAGGGAAAAGTATCAATATTGGTACTTCTCGATTTCTCCAAAGCTTTTGACATGATAAGTATTCCATTGCTCATATCGAAATTGCAGTTCTATGGATTTGACGATGGAACTATCAGATGGTTCCAAAGTTATTTCAGAGGAAGAACTCAGCGTCTGGTCTGCAGTGAACTCGGTGGGTCTTTGAAATACTCTACTGCTGTTAAGCTGACTCGTGGCGTTCCACAAGGGTCCATACTTGGACCATTGTTATTTGCTATATACACAGCTGATATGATGAATGTTCTAAATTATTGCAAATCACATATGTACGCAGATGACTCGCAAGTTTATTTGTCTTTTGAGCAACACAACGTGCAATCGGCCGTGGACATGATAAATACTGATTTGAATAAAATTCATGCATGGGCACAAGCCCATGCACTACTTCTCAACCCCCAAAAGACTGTAGCACTGGTTGTGGGCCCAAAACAAAAAATTACTGCTGTGGAGAGCAGCGGCTTTAGGGTTGTCATTGATTCCACTGACATTCCATTTGTAAGCGTTGCACGTAATCTCGGTATAGTAATGGACCAACGGTTGAAATATGAAGAACATATAAAAAAAAAGGTGCAATGGGGCTATTCAAGGCTACGCCTTTTATATAAAATTCGAGAATATGTTTCGGTCAATGTTCGCAAACTGCTGACAGATAGTCTTGTTTTATCCATATTAGACTATGGGGATGCGGTGTATGGTCCTTCTTTGATAAAGAATACACAAAAGCAAGTGCAACGTATCCAAAATGCGTGTGCACGTTTTTGTTACAAAATACCTAGGCGAGCACATGTTTCTCCATACCTTAAGCAGCACGGGATACTGAATATGTTTAACAGAAGGAAGTTTCATCATCTGTGTCAAATTTTCAGAATCATTAAAAGTAAGACACCTTCCTATCTGTATGACAGATTACAGTGGTCCCGTGATATTCACATGTATGCTACGAGACAAAGAGACCATCTACTTATTCTCCCCAGACATCGAACCACTGCCTTTGAAGGGAGTTATTCATACACATCAACCAAATATTGGAATGAATTGCCGCAGCACATTCGTACAGCAGCGTCACTGCGGAGCTTTAAAAAGCATTGCAGTGAATGGCTATTGAGTACACAAAATTAACCTATAATACAAGTAATAGTGCATTCTTTGTAAATTTATTTATTTTTTATTTTTATTTATTTATTTATTTTTTCTCATGTTTTTTTTTACTTAATTCTTTTCTTTTTATTTTTCCTGTTTAAATATTTTCGTATATAATTATATTTTTATTTTTTTTTTTCTTTTCTTCTTTTGTATTATTACCTATATATTTTGTGATCGTTCAAGGCATTGCTGAAAACCAGCTGCACTGTGGGTCTCCACGGGTGTACAGCTGAGCAATAGCCTATTTGTTGCAAAATAATGCAAAACATGTTTAGTTGTTTGTTTTTTCTTTTCTCATTTATATGCAACAAATAAATTATTATTTATTTATTTATTTATTTATTTATTTATATATGACTTGTTTAATAAGGACACATTCGTTTTTATTAAAAAAAATGTCGTACCTAATAGGCCTGCCTAACCCTCAATTTCACTCAAAGATTTTTTTTACTTCATGTACAATAATATGTACAATAGTAGGTTTATTGCCAAAAGGCAATTTCTTCCAACCAATCAAAGCAACATAAGGTCATAAATAGTGTTGTGATCGGTACCTTTATTAAATTTTTTAACAAAAACAAGGATAAATAGATTAAATGTAAAATCACAGCAACAAAGAAAGAAGGGAGATAGAGATATACCTACCTGGTCTTTTGAATAATTCAATATCGTTTGAATATAACGTGACACAAACTAATAGTGACATTTTTGAATAGGGACACGGAATAGCCTCCCCCGATAAAACTTATCTCCAAATCTGGGAAATTTGTTTCAACCCAAATTATTCCATTGAAATTTCCACCTAAGAAAATTCACTTTCAATGTTACTCCATTGTGAAACAATCACTCTCCGCCTTTACATTTACGAGCAAATAATAATGAAATTTCTTCAAGGTTTCATATTGAGTATTTCTATGAAGGAAAATCTAATTATCGTACCTACGCTTAATTTATTCGTTTCATGTATAAGTACTTTATGTTTTGTATAAGTAGGTAATTTAAGTTTTAATTTTTTATTTGACAAACTTTTAACATCTGAATAGAGACGAAGTGGAATATTATAGTAGAACCATGAACTCAGGGCTCCTACAGGGCTTACGACCTGTCATCAGCTGGTTTACGTGATCACTTTATGCCTTCTTATTGAGTTCCCTTCTCATGAAGTAACGAAGAAACCATTTTGAAACGCCATATATTGAAAAATTGTTTTTTTTTTGTAAACAATAAAGCTTCAGTCCAAATACATGAAGTGAAAATGTTCTCGCACATATTATGTCACCCCTGAATTGCGTCAGAAATATTATTTCATTTTTCGCTTGTTTAACCTCCTGTACCAATTGTACAGTAGGTACTTGTACCAATGTGTATGTAAATCGATTTTTTGCGTTAATACAGCAGCCCGACTGTGGAACGATCTTCCGAATTCTGTGTTTCCATCTTCGTACAACCCGGGTCTTTTTAAAATCCGAATTAATAAACTCATTTCTAGATTGCAAACCCCTCCCAACGCTACGTAGTGCGCTTCTTCGGAAGAGTAAAATGGACCCAAATCCTAATAGCTGGCGTCCCCTACGTAGACATAAAAAAAAAAAAAAAAAAATTCTTTGGCAGAGTGAATCGTGTAAAAATAGCATTATTTGTCTTCTTCAAATAAATAAATAATCTATTCGAAAGGGATTGCAAAGTCGAAAAAATGGGTCAGATATCGAAAAACTTCGCGAACGTTCCCTCCGAGTCTCGCTGCGTATATAAATAAATTATGTTAAACGAAACGTAGGCGTAAGACAACAGTGGCTTATGACCTTTACTTCCATCCAAGTTCCAGGTTATCCTTTGTGATGAAGTATGTAAGTACCTATTGGTACGGCGGGGGAAGGAATTTCCCAGAATCTGGTGATAATGTTGTTACAACTAGCAACCAAGCGAACATATATGTACACATATTATTATACAAACTAGTGTTGTGGCAAAGATGAACTAAACCAGATTATGAAATGAAATGAAATTATTTATTTCAATTATTTACACATATTAATAACAATAACAAATAAAAATAACTATATTACCTACTACCAATAACGAAAAAGTAGCGAGGTTGAACCATGGAATAGAGTGACTAAAACCTAACGGCCAAAAATCTTACTAATAACCAAGTTTAAAACTTCTATTTTATTCCATGGTTTATTCACCATGGTAACGCTAAACCATCCAGTCCCCTAGTTTAGTGGTGGAATAGCAATAGTGAGTTCGTGAGCTGTCAAACGTCAAATAGACCACGCGTATTGTATTTTGTCATTTTTAAAGAAATATTTTTTTTAATTATGGACAACAATCTGTTTGATTATAGAATCGGCGATTTTGAAAGATCGTTTCAAGAAATAGAGCAGGTGGGTTTTTCGAAGACGCAAAATTTATATGGTGCGTTGTAATCCGTTTGTTGATTACGACGACATTAATTTTAGAAGTACAGATTTTCAAAGGCAGGAGTTAGACATCTCGTAGATTTATTTGGAAGAAGGCTAATAAATGAAGATATGTCCAGAAATGGAGGAAAAATATCACCGATACGTAAACAGTAAACCATCAAAACCATGCAGTAAACAAACAATGACAAACATAGAAATACGATTTTTGATAGATGTCATAGATGACGGCTAATAAAGTCATAGAGAATGAACAAAAAAAAGCATAAAGTAAAGAAAAATTCCGAAATTCCCGTTAAATGGCTGCGTTCACTCAACATTCATTCCATATTCCATGGTTTACTTAGTCCTTGTACATTTTTACATTATTAGTCAGAACCCACTAAACCACGATTTAGTGCCTAATACGTGGTTTACGTAATGCGAAGTTTAGTTGGCTAAAACGAGTTTTAACGAAAATGTTATTAGTACCGCTGACTATGTACAATTGTTCCTATTTGAAAATTTACTGCCTCACTAGACGAGTCTGTTCTGAGACAATACTTTTTCAATTTGGTCTAAGGTTACATCTCCTATTGGACACTAAATAATTAACTAAAGAAATAATCAAAATAATCAAGAAAAATATTCAGTGACCTCTCAGTTATTTAAGCCCATAAAATTGTAGTGGAAATGATGAATGGCACCAAGCTATGGAAGAGATTCTCAGGTTATGAAGGCAGAGAGTAGTGAACTATGTTAGGATATTTAACAGGATATGAGCAGATTGTATTCTGCCATTTCTTTTCATGTGTAACTGTCTAATATCTAACCTACATATCTTTTCTACGTTGGATATTGGGAGGCTGGAGCCTAGTCAACGTTTCAATTTAACGATGGAAACTAAATTTAAACCTTTGCGACAATTTTTCAACATCTCCATAGAGACGAAGTTGGAATATTAATAGCTAATATTTCGTCCAATTTGAAATATTTGACAATTAAAAAAAAATGAGAAACACTGATTAGATATCCTATAAAATCTAATGAGATCTAAGCGAGGATTTGCAATATTTTAAAAGAATCGATTTAGTATTTTAGTCTTTAATCGATGTTTTATCCGCCAAAGCCTTGTTTTGAGAATGAAAAATCGTTGACCAGTATTTAAAGGACGAATATAAAGACAGACCGCGACACACGCATTACCCTAGATTTAAATTTAACGACGAATATGTAGTTCCAAAATATAATAGTAAATACAGTAAGAGAACGTTAGAGTATAATGTAACTAAAATGCTTAATATGATGCCGGCATCTATTAAGAAATGCAAAATCAAAAACAATGTAAAAAGTCTTGTCAAGGAATGACTATTAAAGTGTGGCTTTATATATAATTAACAGATCTCACACGATTTTATTTTTTTTTCATTTTATTTATAGAATAATAAATAGATTTGTGGTTCTTTATTTACTGTAATTTTGTTTTTTTTTTATATTATTAGACTATTCATAGATATTTTCTTGAGAACACGCCGACAAGTTTAGAAATTAGACTTGGCGTGACTCAGAAACCTTTTTTTTTTAATATATAATGTTTAATTATTTTTCAATAAAAAAATAGTAGAATAAACACGCCGCCGCCGTACATAGCACATAGTACACATCACACAGATACATTGTAATGAAACTTTCAAAATACAATCTCAGCATGATAATTGTTGATAATCTGCAATAAAAAATGCGAATGCAACTCCCCACTATATTCCTTGGGGTAGCGAGGAGTGAAAAATTGTAACATTGTGATATATATGAATAAATAGATAGAGAGATATAGATAAGTGTAGATAAGTGATATCCCAAAATCGTGTGATAATGATGTTTTCACAAGACGAACCCATCGGCGTATTCATAGAAACTACTGTAGCAAAGCTTAATATAATCAGACTGTATATCGGGAGAAATACATATCTCTTATGGGGTTGGAAATTGGTAAGGAATCCGCCCGCACGAGACCTTGTTCTATGATCAAATTGGGGATTAGTTAATGGAAAACAGCTACTCCATGTTAACTAATGGTGTTGTATTACTAGACAGGCGGTTTGTATTTTGGTCCAGGTGAAATGAAATACATGCGAACCTGTAATTTGAACACAATAATTATCGAAATACTCAATCAACGAACGCCAATATTTTTATTCTATGTGCTGCCAGTACTATTGTAGGGATTGGATGGTGGGACTCTCAAAATATAAAAACCATATAAAATCGAGGCATTTGAGGTGTGGCTGTACAGTCGATTGATGCGTATCTCATGAGTTTATAGTCTCCGACGTAAGCGTTTTAAATATATGTAGTAGAGAACGGGAGAGTTGCTGACCACTGTCAGCAGAAGCAATACCTACCGCATGTTACGGCCACACATTCCGTGGTGAGCCCTTCTACAACTCAAAGTGGAGGGAAAGGTAGAGAGAAGACGGAGTACGGGACGTAATAGAACATCGTGGCTCAAAAATGTCAGACCACTGCCTGACATTTTTGCCGGGATTCCGGATACGGCGTCACTAATAAGGTTGGCCCTAGATCGTGATAAGTTTGATGTGATGGTCGCCAACATCCATTGCGAGCGGTGGAAGAACAAGATATATCTTTATGCCACTACATATTAAGAAACAGAAATGTTTTACGAGGAAAAGGGATTTATTTCTTCCCATTCATTTTCCTCTTATCCTTCCTACCCCTTCATCTCCAATCAAAATCTTCTATACACTACAATATTGTTTTATTTGTTGTTATTTTGATAAGTTCTGTATATTTTTTTGTACAACGTTTTTATTTTCTGTTTACTTTTTTGTTTGTTGATCAAATTGATTAATTTTTATATTATTGTTTTGTCGTCGTTGTTTTCTGTTCAAAAGAAAATAAATAAATTTCAGAATTTGTAAGCACATATTACCAACCGACATCAAAAAAGGAGGTAATTGAATCCCATTTAAATTTGGTCGAGTTGTGGAAATAGAATTCATGAGAAAATCATTAAACTCTTCAATTTGGAATTCGGCTATAATTCTTTACCACGTTGTCCGAATTCATTTTTTTTTATTAAAAGAGGATATCTCAAGGGTGGTCGAAAAGAAATTTAGTTAAGATCTGATGACGGATCCACGAGAAAACCATCAAACTCCTCAATTTGCACAAAGTTATAAATGTTAGTAAATAAAGCGCACAGATTGCAAATGACCCAAATGATTATTTTATTTTATTTCAATTTACGGTTTAATAACCTTTTACAAATACTTACAAGTATATATTATATATTAAAAAAAACAGAATTAAAAATATGAAAAAATAAATAACAACTAATAAATATAAAACATGTAAAAAATATGTAAAAAATAATGAAAAACATGTAAAAAATAATGATAAACATGCAAAAATATGTAAAAAAATAAACAAAAAACATGTAAATAATAAACAAAAAACATGTAAAAAATAGGTAAAAATCTTGTAAAAATAATGAAAATCATGTAACAAATATGTGAAAAAATAAACAAAAAACGTAGATAAAAAAATATGTAAAAAAATAAACAAAAAACATGTAAAAAATAGGTAAAAATCTTGTAAAAAATAATGAAAATTATGTAACAAATATGTGAAAAAATAAACAAAAAACGTAGATAAAAAAATATGTAAAAACATGTAAGAAATAATGAAAAACATGTAAAAAATAAACAAAAAAACATGTAAAAAAATAATGTAAAACACGTATAAAATATGTAAAAAATGAACAAAAAACATGTAATAAATATGTTTAAAAGATGTTAAAATGTAAAAAATATGAAAAACATGTAAAAAATATGTAAAAAGTAAACAAAAATCATGTAAAAAATAATATAAGAAAAAATAAATGTGAATGTGAAAAATATTTAAGTAATTTTTATGAAAAATATTTATTATGAACGAATAATTCTACCACGTTAACCATTTGTTTTTATTTCAGCAATCTCTCAGTAGGTATCATATGGAGAGTGCATATTATGAGAACTTTCAAAATGTTCTCACGTTTTGGATTAATTCTTTTTTTTTATTTAATTCAAGACACACACACAGTCTCCGTTTAAATTTTATTCAGATATTGTCAAACTATTATGAAGTAGTTCTATACGTGAAAGTACATTTTAAATGTGTTGGAAAAAAAATAATTTTCTATACAATTAATTTTATAATTCTATATAATTCATCATGATATTATAGGAGCTCCTCGTTGCTGCCCGTGGGCCTCTTCAAGGTCCTTAGGCCTCTTCAAGGTCCTTGGACCTCTTAAGGTGGACCTTGAAGAGGCCATGCGAATGGTCATGCGGATTTTGTGATCTCGAAGAATAATTTTAAAACCTTCAAGATGTTCTGTTATAGTTATAGTGACTTACTTTCGATTGATACCTATTACGTTTATTTTTCTCCACTCTCCACTATGGAATACCTAGTTGAGAGTAATAATTTCGCAATTTTAAGCGTATTTTTTTACATCAATTTCTCAACGGGTATCATGTAGAGAGTGCACACTGTGAGTTTCGTCGTGATGTGCTTGTATGTATGGCGTATGGCGGAGGCTTCCTCAAGATTTATCTGTGAATACGGATATTAAGAGAACGCGAACCACTTCTTGTGTGACACTGAAGGAATTAAATTAGTCATAAGAATACAGGATGTACTGAAATATAACAGATATGGATCATCTTTCTGTGCAACAAATGTTGAAAAGGATATCTGTGCATCAACTGCACGCTAAGCCCAGTTGACACCAATATTTTACACAACTATTAGACGAAGCGATTAGACTGTCGAGACACTAGATATTTTTGAGACTTTTCCTTTGCCATGATTTTTTTAATGTATTGAATAATATTTGATTAAAACAAAAATTGTTAAGGGGGGGACTGCTGCCAACGTACCTATTTTTCAATTTGATATACAATCATTATTTCTTATCAAATCGTTTTGAAAAAAATAATTAGATAGTTTGAATATTAATAAACAAAAATATACCTTAACTTTTTGATAATGTTCTGTATAAATTATTGTAGAAAAATAATGGCATACCCCGATTTTCAACGTTTATCATATATTTTTAATAAACTATAAGGCGTAGAGTAATATATTTTTTTTTAAATTAAAGAAGACAAAAATATCTAGAAAAATATGATGTGACGTTGCATTAGTGCTTCAGGTTTAGTAAATAAAGCTAAAAAACATTTATTTTCCATTCAGCGCCATTGCGTAATAAAAGTTTTTTTGGTTTATTTACTTAACCTGATGCGTTAATGCAACGTCATATCATATTTTTCCAGGTATTTTGTTCTTCTTTAATTTATAAAAAAAAATATTGTTCTATACCTTATATTTTTTTAGAAATTTAAGATAAATGTCTAAAATCGGGGTATGCCATTATTTTTCTCCAAGAATTCATACAGAACATAATCAAAAAGTTAAAGTATATTTCTCTTTATTAATATCCAAACTAACTAAGGTATTTTTTTCAAAATGATTCGTTTAGTAATAATGATGGTATATCAAATTGAAAAAATAGGTATGTTGGCAGCAGTCACCCTCTTAAGAAATTCGTTTATCTTTTTATAATAAATGAGTTATGTACCTACTTGTTAAACAAGAAAGTCAGCTGAACTATTGAGTGTCGCGACAGTGAGGGGATTAGTTCAGTGTCATTGTGTAACCTGAGCTTATACACATATTATGATATGAGTTTACGATAATCGTTGTTTTGCTCAAATAAACACATGTTCAGATCGTTCTGTGATACATATGATATACCTACCTACATACAAACCACAAGAATGGTAGGTACCTATGTACTCTGACCACATAAGTGTAAATTGAAATAGACATAATGAAGTATGTCACTTGCAACAAAGTAGATAGGTACATACATGGATAATATGCATCTTAATATCTACAAAGTAATTTTATCTGACATTACGTCCTTAACTCACTGGATATTTTTTTTTTTTATTTATTTTATTTATTGTCAACAGCTTTGTACATACATATTACAATAGAGATTACAATTAAAATGAGCCAATTATAGACAAACGTAATTTCACATAAATGAATAAATTGTTTGAAACCGACCTACACAAATATACGCAAATAATCAATTATTTAAATTAAACACAAACTATACTTTGTATGTTTCCACTTATTTATTTACTTGTTCACTACATGTTTCGGGAACGTCCGTTCCCTTCCTCAGGTGGATGTAAACTTTACATCCACCAACCATCCACCTAAAGTTTACATCCACCTGAGGAAGGGAACGGACGTTCCCGAAACATGTAGTGAACAAGTAAATAAATAAGTGGAAACATACAAAGTATAGTTTGTGCTTAATTTAAATAATTGATTAAATATGAATTTCCACAAAGTTGAAGCCTCCACATTTGATTATTTATACGCAAATAATTTCAGTATTTCGATAAGTACCCTTTTTTTTCCTTTTCAAGGTATTGCATCCTATCGAACCCACGAAATAATCACGCAGATACCCGTTGGTAGGTTTAAAGGTATTAAATACACAGTCAAATTCATATTAACTAAGCAGTGCAATTGTTCTATCTCCATTGGCAAGCGGCCTAAACAAAAACAAAACAAAATGTATATATAAAATATTATGTATGGATAAAACTGAATATTAGAAAAAGTAAGATATTATTATTGTTTTGTCTCATAACAACATAATATTTGATGCAAAAATAGTAGAAATACTTACAAATTACCTTGTGATGATCTCGGAGATGATTATTATTAGTTATATCTTTGTGTTTTGTAAATCGAATATTTTTTAATTGCATATACGCAAACATTGGATTTTTTTCCCTTTCGGGAGTCAAATGATGTTTTTATTGACAAACTTTTTTAACATCTTAATAGAGACGAAGTTGGGATATTGTAGAAGAACCAGGAACTCAAGGCACCTACACGGCTTACGACCTGTCATCTGCTGGTTTGAAAGGTCGTAAGCCCAATGACAGGTCGTAAGCCCTGTAGGTGCCTCGAGTTCCTGGTTCTTCTACAATATTCCAACATCGTCTCTATTGAGATGTTAAAAAAGTTTGTCATTAAAAATATTTGTGTTTTTTTTTTATTATTTATTACACGTATAAATGCCGACCGCCGTGGCACAGTTGGTAAGCCGTTTGGTTTCTGTGCAGGCGTCCTGGGCTCGATTCCCACTATTCCTATGAGGAGAAATTTATTTAAATTTATTTCTCACGCAAATATTGCTTCTGTGGGCTGGAAACACTGGTTAGTTGGAAGAAATTGCCATACGGCAATAAACTCGCCACTTGCGCTGGGTGCAAGGAAGTGTTCATTATTATTATTATTATAAATCATAATTTACATAAATGTTATAATCAATCAGGTGTATTATAAGTTCCATAATATACATTTCTTAATAACCCTTTTTGATTGAGACGTAATCTCGTGTAAACAGGGGGAGCATCTTTCTTAAATTGTTACGGGTATTTACTGAATAATTCATAAAATATTGAATTACAAAGGTTTGGACATTTGTATGCAAAAAACAAATTAATAATATACATATAACGATTGTGAAAAAGGTTAAACAAGATTATTAAATAAATGAAAATTTATATAAAAACAAGAATGAAAAAATAAAAAAGAGTTACAAATCAATTTAGTTACAGTACTACATATGTTTATCCATAAATAAGTTAATGAATTTCTAACCATATTGCAAATTAGATAAGAACAAGATTGGATATAAAAGTATATACATATGTACATGATCAGTAAAATTAATTAATATTTTCTTAAAAATATTATAATTTATACTATGTACTTATCTATAGCATTTGTTTGTTTATCTTTCTTTGTTTATTTATGTGTTTATTTGAACATTTTATTGTACGTAACATTTTTTTCCAGTACAACAGTGGCGGACTTATTGTCTAATGGCATTTTTTCAGACAACCATCCACTACATAATATATGGATGAAGATGATGCAGTACACGTATTATTAAAACGATAAACAAAAATACATTTATATGTTTAAAAAATTAAACATTAAACTCAGTAACATTAAACTAGCTCACCTTAGCACAGACTGTGCCTAGTGAGGGGGCTAGTAACAACATAATAGTCAATAACATTAATCTAGCTCACCTTAGCACAGGCTGTGCCTAGTGAGGGGGCTAGTAACTACATAATAGTCAATAACATTAATCTAGCTCACCTTAGCACAGGCTGTGCCTAGTGAGGGGGCTAGTAACTACATAATAGTCAATAACATTAATCTAGCTCACCTTAGCACAGGCTGTGCCTAGTGAGGGGGCTAGTAACTACATAATAGTCAATAACATTAATCTAGCTCACCTTAGCACAGGCTGTGCCTAGTGAGGGGGCTAGTAACAACACAATAGTCAATAACATTAATCTAGCTCACCTTAGCACAGGCTGTGCCTAGTGAGGGGGCTAGTAACAACATAATAGTCAATAGCATTAATCTAGCTCACCTTAGCACAGGCTGTGCCTAGTGAGGGGGCTAGTAACAACACAATAGTCAATAACATTAATCTAGCTCACCTTAGCACAGGCTGTGCCTAGTGAGGGGGCTAGTAACAACACAATAGTCAATAACATTAAACTAGCTCAACTTAGCACAGGCTGTACCTAGTGTGCCTACAGCGCAATCTAACCATACCCAAGTCCTAAGAGGCTGTATCTGTGATCTATCTTTACAATTTCCCCTTTAAATATACATTCAGATACATTAAAAATGTAAGTATGGTCATTAAAGTTCTTACATATTCTGTTAAGCGGTATGCTGAATCCTGCATTGGTTCTCAGTGTATCTGTGAAAAAAAGTTGGCGCTGTCTCATTATTCTAGATGAAATTTGAATTTGAAGCATACTATTTAATTGAATGAAATCGAATTTATTATGACATATCTTATATGATATTGAGGCATTAATTATTTTTCTTGTGTTTCTTGTGGCAAGACTTATCATGCTATACCTTTTAAGTAATTAGGTGTAAATGAAAACACTAATTTGTTTAAGTTTCACTATTTAATTTAATACTAATACTAATCGAACTGATAGAACTTTACAAAAAAAAGGTTGTGTACCAATATTTCAGTTATATTATTTATACTCTGTTCACTTTCATTTTCGCGCACTCTGACGATGATCTTCAACAGATTGATAGCGGTCAGTGCCAGTTTTAAATTAAATAGTGAAACTTAAACAAATTAGTGTTTTCATTTATACCTAGTATAATGGAGTGTCACCACGAATTATCCGTCGACAAAATTAACTTTTAAGTAATTATTGGATCTGACAATCATGACATCTGTACCTACTGCATACACCTGAAGATTTTTTTTTCGATCGTGTCTCAGTGTAGAGTCAGCGAAATTCTCTTATGTACCTTAAATACACTTATTAGAAATAAATATAGACAAGTTCGTACTAGAAAATACCAATAAAACGGAAGCGTTGACCACTTTTGAAAGGGATCGGGTTGTGTTAGCGGCTAGGGACAAAGTCCAAATGATAATCTTATCCATTTCCATGTCACACTAACCTTGTATAGATTTATTACGCCATTTCTTTATATTCCGTGACATCGAGAAGAACAAATCGTATTTATTTAACATCACATGTTATTTTAAATTATTATCACGGTAATAAATGATCACTTTATTGTAATAAATTTAAATTGTCGTGTTTAAAATTTAATATCGCTACTTATTTATTATTAGATAAGTATACAATTTAACCGCAGTAATTCAATTTGAACGTGTATATTAATTGATTTATCATGATGTATCATTATTTAATATATTATTTACTTTTTTAACAGATTTTTAATTATCTCAATAGAGACGAAGTTGGGAAATTTATTGTAGGAAAACCGGGAAATCAAGGCACCTACAGAGCTTACGACCTGTCATCGGCTGGTTTACGTGATCACTTTATGCGCTTGCGCAACGTTCACCAATTATGCCTTTTTAATGAGATCCCTATCAATTCAATTTTGAAAGTTCTATATATTGTAATACTGAAATTCTTTTCGCTTGAAAATAAGGAATTTTTACTACAGCCATCTATGGGTGAAATTATGAACAACAATCTTATTATTTTTATTTATTTTTGTTGGAACGCCATCTATTGAGAGAATTGGTTTTTTGTAAATAATGAAAGCTACAATTCTTATATCTGAGGTGACAATGCATTTTTCGCATAGAAGTCACCCCTGAATTGCGCCAGACTTATAAGGTCATTTTTGTCTTATTTACTTACTTGTACCAATGTGTAAGTAATCGAAAAAAAAATGCATAGTCACCTCAGATATAAGAATTGTAGCTTTCATTATTTACAAAAAACCAATTCTCTCAATAGATGGCGTTCCAACAAAAATAAATAAAAATAATAAGATTGTTGTTCATAATTTCACCCATAGATGGCTGTAGTAAAAATTCCTTATTTTCAAGCGAAAAGAATTTCAGTATTACAATATATAGAACTTTCAAAATTGAATTGATAGGGATCTCATTAAAAGGCATAATTGGTGAACGTTGCGCAAGCGCATAAAGTGATCACGTAAACCAGCCGATGACAGGTCGTAAGCCCTGTAGGTGCCTTGATTTCCCGGTTCTCCTACAATAAATTTCCCAACTTCGTCTCTATTGAGATAATTAAAAATCTGTTAAAAAATATCTTTGACTCCCGACAGGGAAAAAAATCCAATGTTTGCGCATATGCAATAATAAAAATATTCGAATATTATTTACTGTTAAAGCATAATTATAAATAATTATTCATTCGAGATATGCAATTTTATAAATTACATACTAAACATTTTTGATTTGCATGAATCGGATGTAAAATAACTGAATTTATATTTTATTGTCTTTTGCTTCTTGGAAAACAAAAAGCGAGGTATATTGTCAAATTTAACATGCAACCGTTGAAAGTCTGAGAAACAGAATCCGAAATGAAGAAAGAAGGTGTTAGATCCGAGGAGTAGAAGTCATGGATCGCATAGCGAAGCTCAAATGGCAGTAGACAGGGCAAGACAAATTGGTGAGCGCTGGGAGACCATGGGCAAATAGAAGATGCATCAGCAGGCCCCAAAAAAGATGGACCGATGATATTATGGGAGAGAAAATGGATGCAGATGCCATCAAACAGACAAAGATTGAAGGAAATGGAAGTGGTCTATCTCCAGCAATGGACGAAAGAAGACTGATAAGGAAGAAAAAGAAGAACATTAACCATATAAAATATATCATATATCTAAAAATACAGAAAAAGTGTTTCTAGTGTTCGAGTGTTTGGTGCAGACCAATTCTAGGATTGTGACCCAGAAGAAAAAGACAGAAAAAAACAGTGAATAACCAAGTCTCCACCGGAAATCCAACCTGGAACCTTGAAGTCGGATATAACTAAGCCACGTTAGTCAATTAACCGCAAGTGGAGCGGATGGTTTTATGGTAGATATATTAACCACATATTACATAGACTCACCATAAAGTCTCATTTTAACCACATATTTGCTATGCATTTTCAAATTATTGTTTGACCAGAATAATTATCGTAATAAAGACGCGGTCGTAATATAAAAAAAATGCTGATGCAAAGGTAAGCAAAAAAAGCATCGAGTTTAAAGTAAACTCAATCCATTACAATGTCAAAATAGCACGTTGGCGTGTGTCAGTAGACCACGCAGAATTAAAAAGTATATAAGAATAATGATCTAAAAAACCAATCTGAAGCAGAACTGAAGCGTTAAAATTATAATGACTTTGAAGGGAATGAAAGGATATTTCCGTAAAGAGAAGAAGTAAGAATTCGATCAGATCAGGAGAATTTTTTTCCAAAAAGGCTAGGAAAAAAGAAATAGCTTGTTTATTAATCTCTGAAATGAAATTATTTATTCCGAGTTGACATTTTCAAATTGAGTATCAAAATGAGATATTCAAAGACGAAAAAACACAGAATATACCTAGGCGTGAAGATATTGCTAGTGTTGAATTTTTCTTACAATAATGAATACAAAAATTCTAAGATCACTTTTACTAGATAGACTTGGCGAGACCGCATTCTAAACTCAGCTAGTAAGGAATAAGATAGAAGATCACGCGATGGAGCAATTCCTGAAAAAAAACTCGATACAACAAGATACGTATGCTGTGACCGATACAACCCCTAACCGACGTCCTTCTGGAAGACTGACCTGAAGAGATGGAAGAGATAGCTGCACCACATCTTGTCAAGATTTTAAGGGTATATTTTTATTGATTATTTAAAAGGATTATTTATCAGAAGGATAATAATATTCTAAGTGCGTGGTCGAAAGATGTATTGTTTAAACATCACTACCTCCAAATACGATATTGCAAAATCAGTCAGTTCTATATTTGATATAAAATCTACAGAGATGGAGGGTTTCGGATAAAAAAATACTTACACAAATACTTACAAAATGATCGACATGTATACATTTTTAACTAACATTAATATAGTTAGATAATAATTCAGGTGTTCGTGATATCAATGGTCGGAATAAATAAAACTACGATAAACACGACACGGTATTCAAATAGACGGTTGACGCATGAATGAAAGTACTCGATTGGTTTGTACGAACGGCGATGATCTGTAGTTCACCAATCTTCGCACATCTTCGAGAACTGTCGAGGATATACAAAATGCAGCTATTGAGGATCGCAGTTACAAGATCATTGAGTTTCTGCGACTAACACATCAGAAGATCTCAAAAAAGACCAAGACGAAGAAGATAGTAAAGAATCAATTATTTATGTTTTTGTTGTTTGTGTTCACTTTCATTCGATTGATTACATCTTTCTTTATCTTTCTTCTCATATACACTGTCATACATCGTGTTAGTACAGATTCTGAACGACTTTTTTTTAAAACTGCATTCATTCTGTTTTCGTGCGACTTCTGTCATCTGGAACATTGTGGATGGCAATATTGACTCCCTTTGATGTGATAATTTTATTTAAATTCTCTAATTACTATGTTAGCAGTAACACAAAGAGCCATGGAAATGAGAATGTTGGGTATATCGTTAAAAGATAGAAAAACTTAATTGTGGATAATAGATAAAACCAAAATAATCGACTTTGTCCAAAAGGTTGCCAAGCAGAAGTGGAGCTGGGCAGGGCATGTCGCATTTTTCAGAATTCTAGCATTATATAAAATGAAAATGAAATGAATGATTATGGTATAAAAGGGCCTGATGGCAATATCTTCCAACAAAACATACACATTTTTATACATATTTATTTATTTTATATTTATTTATTTATTATTAATAATAGAAGGAGGAAGTTACAAATACAATTACATACTAGAGCTAGAAGTTAAGTGAGTGTGTACATATATATGTGTGTTTGTGTGTTATATTAAGTATTGGAATTGCTAGGGTACGATGAACACCTCACTAGGAAGTCCTGTGCCGAGATGTTCACTTGAACAGTTGTGTGATATAGATAGTACATTATGTATAGATTTCTTGAATTAAATTATACATTAAATAATTATTGAGAAAAATATGTGAAAGTTAATTATATTTGATTGTGTGTAATTAGGTTATTGATCTGGTCTGAACCACTGTTATTTATCCATGCTGTTATGTATTTTTGTGACGATGTGTTTTGTGGTATCAGTTTTAGTGAGGTTGGTAGGCAATTATGTAGTTTGATGACATAATATTTAAAAAATGAATATTATATACTGGGTAGAGGTGAAAAAATGAGGGGACAAGGATTGCATAAGGACAAGGAGATAGAATCAAGTTTTATTTGTAAGAAGATGATGCTTCAGATTTCATTTAAAAGCGGAAAGGGTCGAAGAGAAGAAATACGAAGTTGTGATGGGATGTCGTTCCTAATACGATATCATTGTAAATTCTTCGAATGCTATAAATGTTGTAATAGCACGTACCTTAAGTGTCAAAAATAAGTTATTCAAAGTGAGGGGATAATTCTGCGTAGGCGATTTATGATCTGAATACAAATTCGAGATACGCGTACAGAAACATACGAGTCAAAGGATAGCTGACCTAAATATTAAAACAAAATTAGGTACATTATATTAATGACATTATCAAAACATAATCAAACTATTTATCTTTTGTACTTCTGAACCGTGGCTTTGTGTAAGTTTTCTATTTAAGAATACCTGCATTATTAAATGAGTTGGTTGTGATCAACGCAAAACTCTCAGAATGTCATATTTGCACACAGAAAATTATTTAGGAATTAAGTTTCACGCGCGTTATTTTCTTGTATTCTAGAGTAGTTTTAGCAAATAACTTCTCCTCTGTGTGTTTTTAATTCCTTCCAATTAAAAAGAATCATTAAAATTGGACAATTTGGTAAAGAATTATTATCGCTGAAGTAAAATTTATTTATTTTCTTTGGGAAGCTAGAGCTCATTTACAGTTTAATGATACAATATTATTTTTACAGTGTTAGAGCCAAAAAAAGCATTCCATCAACATAATATAAAAACAAATAACAGTTTACAATCCAAAGACATTCATACACACCCTCACACATACTCATACACACCATCACACACACATACATACATACATACACACATATACAAACATATATACAACAACTAGAGAAGGGAAGAGAAAGGAGAGAAGAGAGACTATGAGGAAAGGATAGAGGGATATTGGTTGCGCATCACCTTCAGAACATCATGTCTAAATCTATAATATTTCGCGTTGAATATGTCTATCTCAGCTGAGAATGTATTGTTATATTGGCTGCATATGCGTGTAATTGTGGAATTTTTCCTGGTATTTGTTCTACTTGTTGGAACATGAAGTAATTGAGGTCTGCGAACCATTCTACCTGGAACATGAATACCTACTAGGTTGACAAGTTCAGGCGAGTCTGTGGCATTGTTCAAAATTTTATGCAGCAGCGATTGGTCGCGTAAGACCTCTCCAACATTCATTGAAAAGTTTGATTTTTTCTCATAGATCCCATCATCAGATCTCGGAAGATCCCCCCTTTCTAATGAAATAAGAATCATCGAATTCGGACGTCGTGGTAACATTTTATCGCTGAACATCACTTCGAAGTGAAAACCTCCTCCATTTTAAGAAGTCGGTTAATAAGAAGATATAAATCAAGCCTTCTCTGTTTTTGGAAGTCAGTTAAATATAGAACGCATTATGTATAGTTTCCCTTGATGTATTACGATCATTCATCATTGGCATAAGTGCTCCATTTACTCTACTTCCTGCCTACACACTTATTTTTTTTATTCGAAATCGGTCGTCCATCTTTTTTAAACACGCTGTACTGAGGTCCTGTTTACACAGGGATAGTAAGATCGCGTCTCGAGTCTCGACTAGCCTGGAGACTAATAGACCGAGAAGCTGGACGAATCGAGTAGGTATTTCGTCATCTTGACACAGCGCTACTAAAATAAGTGCTACTCGAATTCAGGAGACTACAGTACTTTACGCATTTTCCAATTCATCTTCTACCGGAAAGCACCTACAATCTACGAGATTAGCGAGTTGAGTCGCCAGTTTTGTTGATGAACAGGTCTTGTGTCGCTCAGTCGTCCAGTAATCAGGCAACTTCAGTATCCACGTGGGATGAGGGCCTTATTATAAGCATTTTGAATTTTATATATTTCGACAGTCAAATTTAAATCCTTCCTTTATTTAACAGGCAGTTCTTGTTTTATACATTTCGACTATCAATATTAAATCCTTCAATTATTTACCGGACAGTTGTTGTTTTATACATTTCGACTATCACAATTAAATTTTATACATTTCGACTATCACAATTAAATCTTTCCTTTATTCAACGGACAGTTGTTGTTTTATACATTTCAACTATCAATATTCAATCCTTCCTTTATTTAACACACAGTTCTTGTTTTATACATTTCGACTATCAATATTAAATCCTTCCATTATTTACCGGACAGTTGTTGTTTTATACATTTCGACTATCACAATTAAATCATTCCTTTATTCAACGGACAGTTCTTGTTTTATACATTTCGACTATCAATATTCAATCGTTCCATTATTTACCGGACAGTTGTTGTTTTATACATTTCGACTATCACAATTCAATCCTTCTTTTATTCAACGGACAGTTGTTGTTTTATACATTTCGACTATCACAATTCAATCCTTCTTTTATTCAACGGACAGTTGTTATTTTATACATTTAGACTATCAAAAAATAAATCCTTCATTTATTTAACAAGCAGTTCTTGTTTTATACTTTTCGATTATCACAATTAAATCCTTCCTTAACTTACGTAATCGTCTTAAGAGGGCACATAACGCTATATCTAGTGACTATCGCGTGCGTTGAAAGGGGTTTATACGTGATTTAAATGAAAAAAACTTTATCGGTCATTCACTTTGATTTTATGCACTCTTTAAGCATATAAAAAAATATTTCTCTTTGGCGCATTGTTATGGAGTAATATAAAAAAATGCTGTTTAAAAGGATATTTTAATATTTTTATTAGGGGCATTTGGGCTGAATTTTAAAATTATGTGACATACATTCACTAGAGAAATGTTGAAAATACTTATACGGAATTTTTTCTAGAAACACACTGTTTAACATATTTGAGAAATTTGATTTGATATTTATTTATTTAATATTGCTACTCGGGCAACTAACAGGTACTATGTCAAATATTAATTTAACACGCACCCAATAACAAGTTACCACATTCTGGAGACTTACGACATTAATCGTGTCACAGATCCAGACTGAAAACACAATTAAAAACTGTGTCTTCACCGGGAATCGAACCCGGGACCTTTGGCTCAGCAGTCACATATCTAACCAACTGAGCCACGAAGGCAGACTATATTGATATTGCGGTGTTTAGGGTGTTTAGGTGCCCCCTTAAACATTCATAACTCTATTATACATTATATCATCACACTTGAGCTTTACAATGAATGTTAATTTCCGAATATTAACGCATGAAATAAATCAAAACCTTTGTTGTTATTATTAATTTGTAGTAAACCTGCCATTTTCTGACAATTAATTATAATAGACCTATTTTGATCCTAAAATTTAACTTTGTACTTTTACACGTGTTTAAGGTTAAATATAAAGGATTCGTTTAAATGATATTGTTTGGGTCTAACCCAAACCTCTTTATTTAACCGGGTGTCATATCAATCATAAAATTAGCCTCAAACAATTCCCAAAATCGTCAAGTGTTAATGGAAAATTTAATAATGTCGTAGATATTCCTCACCTCGAACTGAAATCTCCTCACAAGCAAAATCTGAAGGACTTCCTCAAGCGTGGAAGTCAACAACCTCCTCTTCCACAACCTCCACCGAGGTACCCCCTTTCTAATAAAAAAAAAATATTGAAATCGGACAACGTGGTAAAGAATTATCGTTGAACACTTGTATATAAACAAACGACGATTTGAACCTCATCCTTGAAGACCGTTAAAAAGAGTAATTGAGATTGGACATGTTGACTGCAGATATGACTTAAGATCATAAGACAGAGTACCAAAAGAGACAACCCCAGATGAAATGGAAAGAGGCAAATAAGTAGAAGAATTCAATACAGCCAAATTATATCGAATAACTTAATGTTCGATGAATGTTTTATATTAGTACAGCCGAAGCGAGTATATGTTTTATATTAATTGAAAATATTTCTTAGTAATTTATAATTCATAAACCTAATTTTAAATAAGTTATAAGTTTAACGTTGAATTATTTTTACTGTTATGAAGTAAGAGGGACTATGTATACTCGTAATATTTCAAAGATTATTGTAGAACGACAAGGCGATATCCGTCGCCGCCTATTGGAGTGGCAAGGTCTAAGGTAAAGTAAGTAAGGCCCAAATTATAGAATAATTCTCAAGACCGTTCTCCAAATGTGTCATCTCAAGACCATCTTGGGATCATGCTCGAAAATCCGTATTAAAAGTTAAATACTTACGCCATCTCATTCGAGAAAGCATACTCGAAGAAAATGTGGATGCAGCTCTATAAATAAGTATTTTTTCTAGCGAATGGCAATAATTTCAGCGTTGTTATGTTGGTAGCAATGAGTTGGAATAGCTATTTATAGATATTTTGACAATTCGTTGTCTTGGTAATCTTCGAAAGTGTAGAGAAATTTATGCGTCATAATATTATGATACTTGATTAAATAGTGAAAATGTCGACCATTTTATTCGGAAGAAGAAAATAAATACTTCTTCTTTTATATGTCAACATGCATAGAATTATCCGTAGGTTATTATTCTCTATGCATAGAATAACAACATGATATTTACTGGATGTAGCAGAAGATTTTACAAAGTTTAATTCACATATAGTTAGTTTATGAATGATTGTATGTAAATTACCCCCGGAAGGTTCTAAATAGATTCTCGATCTATTTTAGTATGGCTAGCAATGTAAACGTCAAAATAGTAATAAATGCGAAATTCTTCCGTGTCTATATGCGTCTCTTTTTCGTGTAATGCGCTGTCTCCTTCTCTCTCATTGAGACCGTTCTCAAGACAGCGGGATAGCTGTCTCGAAGCAATTTCAACTCTTCTATACATTTCGAGACCGGTCTTGAGATCAAGCTCAGTGACTTTTGTTTCTTTAATACCATTTTGGTTGAGAACGTGTTCTAAAGACCAGTCTCAAGCTGGAAAACGAATCTATAATTCGGGCCTAAGTATTGTAGATTATTTAGTAGGAGTAACTTATGAGCTCCGAGGGGCAATCCTCATAACATTACAAAGATTGTCTAAAGAGGCTACCCTCAATAGATACGTCTTTAAAATAAAGAACAGTTAATATTTACATCTTTATTCAATTGCATAATTTTTTTTGAAATTTGAATTTTTTTTAATACTTTTCTTATAATATTAGTTATACTAAAACCTTTTTTTTTTATTTTTATTGTACGTAACTAAAAAACTACAAGGCATATGAAGTAGAATTTTACTTCAATAGAATGAGAATATGAAAATCTACCGGCTGAGTTTTTAAATATTATAATATTTTAATAACTATTCTTGCTATTTAAAAAAAAACTCTAAATTTTACCTTTTTTCACGAAAATAATGTTGTATATCACATATTAGGTGATATACTCTAATTGCTCGTGTTTCATACAGTAGATCGTAATTTAGCGTTCATTTTTGTGTACATCCGTATACCCAGGGTATACAAGGGCCTTAAGCGCATATCAGACGTTTTCGTTTGTCAAATACAAAAAACAGTCTAGTAGGAATAATACATAGATTTATTTCCACTATAATTTAGTGGAAATAAATCAATGGATTAAACGATAATCGTCGATTGTCGATTATTGTTTTCGGCATGTCTATGGTTAGTCGGAGTTTGGCGTTATTTCATGTACAAAATCATCTAGAACTGTCGAAATTAAATTGGCGGCCATTTTTGTGCGATTAAGCGAGCCAAGCTGTCATAATATGTATTATTTCAATGAAGACAAGAATATTGTGTGTTCTTATTTTAGATTCATATTATGTTATTCTTATTATGCTGGAATGACGTTTTCAGACATGAATTTACTTTATATTGTGACACTAAAATTATCGCTTCGTTTCACAATTCTTTATTTTAGGTGCGAAATAATAACAATTGAACTAACGTATGAATTATATTTCAATCAAAAATTTTGCTTACAAAGCAACATTTTTATATTTTGTTGAAATTGATGAATTTGGCAAACAAAACAATGGATAACTGTAAAAAATATGAATGAAATGAAGACAAATTGTGGTTCAGAGGACTTGAAACAGATTTGAGACTGGCAAATGAATATAATGAATTCAAAAGAAAAATAAATAATAAAATAAACTTTGACTGATTTTTATTCATTCATTCATACCATCACGGCATATCCCACAATGTGGGGTAACCAGCGAAAGGTGTGCGGGTGTGCATTGCCTTATAAAAGGGAGCACAACATATCTGTGTATACCCACACACCAGTCTTGTCTCACCCAAAAAGGCACTATATTCAGAATGGGTGGTGAACCTCATTGCTGAACTATGTGAGATGTTATAGTTGCCTGTTGTATTTTCGATTACCCGGCTCTTACGGGACACTCGAAAACAATAACAGAAAAGAGTGGAAGCACTATTCTAAGCCGGTTCCACACAGCTTATGATTTTTAAAATTATATTAACACCTTTTTGTATAGATAATAATTATGTATTATAAAAGGCTAAAGCAAAAACATTTATCTGACAATGACATCTTCCTATCCTCTTCCTTTCCTTATTATTCAGTTTTCCTATCATTGATATGAATTGTACTTATACGCTATCTTCTTGGTTTCTTTCACTTTAGGGAATTACCTTGCCTTGATATTTTTTCTTCTGGTTCTATAATGCTTTTCACCACATTCACAGCGTATGAAAGTTTTGATTGTCACTTCACTGAAGTAAATTAATTAAGGTGGATTTTGAATAGATATTTTTGATAAAGAGCGATGCGGTTTTCTTGTTAAACATATATTTCTTCCCTGCTGGGAATCGAACTCGGGACATGAGCACAGAAGTCAAACTTCTATGAAGAGAACAGAACTTAAGTTTTTTAATTATGTATAATCTACAACAATTTCTACGCTACAAATAATACTTCCAAATCGACAGGTTTGTGCATTATATGATGTAAATATTACATTATGTTCATCGTCTATAAATACACATAATATATTTGACATAAGGATTGTTACGAGGGGTCAACGAGAAAGGTTAGTTTCTGTATGTATCTTTAGCAAATTATTTTTGTGTTGACACTTGTTTAAAAATGGAACGCTGACGCCATTCATTACAAATATATATGTACATACTTTTTGGCGTTTATAAAATGGAACGTGATGTTTTTGGCATTTGAAATTCAACCGTTATCTATTCGAGGAAAAATATAATATATACATAATATCAATGGGCTCCATTCCGAAGACGAATTGTATTTTAAAGTCATTAAAAACAAAAATGTGTTCACAAGAACTGTCACTTTAAACGTCACTTTACACTAGTGATGTTCTTTTGTCATTTAACCCTATTAAAGTCCTGTATTTTTTTATTTATTCATCAGAACACGTGACATTTCATTTAAATTTTAGTGCGTTAAAATTAAAAAAAAAATGCTCTAAAAAATAATTAATAATGTAAACTATTTGAAACTCTTGAAATATTCACAGAATTCAAACAAATTCTACATTTATCAAAAAAGCAAATATTATCTTAATTCGCGTTTTTGGTGATATTTTTCGTCACACAAAAATAAACTGTTTTCTCGTAACTTTGCAACTGATTGAATATTCTGTATAGGATAAAATATTTTATTTCTTAGACATTCAATATTAGGATTCAATATCAAAGCAATAAAATATTTTATTTCTTAGACATTCAATATTAGGATTCAATATCAAAGCAATAAAACATTTTATCTTAATATTGAATATCTAAGCGATAAAATATTTTATTGCTTAGATATTCAGTATTAGGATAAAATAATTTATTACTTAGACATTCAATATAAAGATAAAATATTGTATTGCTAAGATATTCAATATAAGGATTAAATATTTTATTGCATAGATATTTAATATTAGGATAAAATATTTTATTACATAAACATTCAATATATGGATAAAATATTGTATTGCTAAGATATTCAATATAAGGATTAAATATTTTATTGCATAGATATTTAATATTAGGATAAAATATTTTATTACATAAACATTCAATATATGGATAAAATATTGTATTGCTAATATATTCAATATTAGGATAAAATATTTTATTGATTAGATATTCAATATTAGAATAAAATATTTTGTTGCTTTGATATTCAGTATAAAGATAAAATATTTTATTTATTTATTTATTTATTATTTCCATCAACGGCTAAATAGCCTTTTACAAGTACATACAAAATAAAATAGTATAAACACGTTTAATACATACAATAATATTATAAAATAAAACAAAAAGAGATGTATAAATGTATATATTCAATATTAGGATAAAATATTTTATTACATAGACATTCAATATAAGGATAAAATATTGTATTGCTAAGATATTAAATATTAGGATAAATATTTTGTTGCTTAGATATTCAATATTAGAATAAAATATTTTGTTGCTTAGATATTGAATATTACGATAAAATAAGTTAATCACTTAGATATTCAATACTAGGAAACAAAACATTATTGTTTAGTTATTCAATATTAGGATAATCACATAGCACTCTTTAAAGGGTGAATTGCCTTAAATAAAAAAAAATATTAGGATAAAATATTATTGCTTAGATATACAATGGACCGAAGCCCATAGACATTCTCCGTTTCCCAGAATCCATCTTTTGGGAAATAAATATGCCATTGTTGCTGACATTTTCAATGTAAGCTTATACAACTTGAAAATTGAACTTAGATCGGTATTATTTTCGTAACATTTTCAATTGTGTTTTTTCTATTTTTTCATTTTTAATTTCTATTTTATATGTTTCTCATATTCTTTATATCTTTATATTTTTTATCTTTCTCTTGATTTTTCTATATTTTATTTAATTTGTATTTGATTAAGAATTCTAATTTCTATATAAGGAATATCTCTTTTTATTATCAATAATATATGTGTATATTTACATATATGTGTTTACATATATATTAGATGGGTCGGTGGCAGAGCGGTTAGCGCGCTGGGCTAGTAATCCAGTGGTCGCGAGTTCGAATCCTGCCTCGACCGATTTCGTTCACCTAAGCACAAGCATTTACTTGCTTATTTTAGGGAACGTAGGAAGATGTATATGTACTTGTTTAACAAGGACATATTCATTTTTTTATTTAAAAAAAAAAAAAAATGTATACTTCTTCTTTTTATATTTTTAATTTAAGATGATGTATCTTTTTTTTGTATTTTTTTTTATATAAATGGTTTTTTACCTTGAATAAATAAATAAATATTTATTATTGTAAAACAATGCTATATATTTTTTTAAATACATTCAATGGTGAATCGAATTATTCCCGTTTCGCTCTATCGCATTCAAAACCTCTGTCTGTTCCCATCTTGTCAACATCCATCGTAGTTTTGGCAATTGTATAGTGAAAAATAATTTTTTTAACCAAAAACGGAGAGGGTATCAATTTTACGTGATTTTTTTTTTAATATATTCAGCGATAACTTTTTACTACGTTGTACAATTTCGATTATTCCTTTTTCGTAATAGAAATATATGAGCATAATATAATATGAGAAATTGTATGTGTGTGTTGTATGAGAAGAAAAAATATGGCGTTCGGTCCTTTTTGCCTACCCTGTGAAGGACATGGCGTGATGGGATGTACGAATGATGGTAGTTTTATTATGTATAATGTAAAATCAGTGTTTTTTTTTTAATTGTTGCAAAATTAATGAAGTTATCTCTTCACAGATCTATAGTAAATCGATGAGAGAAAGAATATCATGTCAATATGATTGATTTAGAGCATAGATCAAATCGATAAAAACAACATAAAACATGTACCTACATACCAGTAGCTTAGATCATCCATCGATATATCTTTACTGTTAGATCTTTTACTGCTGTCACTTTTATCTATGGTCTCACACAAGATCATTAATGTCACGTACCAATTGGAATTAACTTTTAAATCTAATGGTAACATTGACTTAATAATTTTGAGCTTCTCTGTGAGTGACATTTGATTTTAAACTATCCTTAAAATGTCGTTTTAATTTGAATAATTTATTTATGTCAGCCTTAGTAGCTCAGTTGGTTAGGTATCTGACTGCTGATTCAAAGGCCCGGAGTGGTTCGATTCCCGGTGAAGACAGTGTTCAACTGTGTTTTCAGTCTGGATCTGTGAGACGATTAATATCGTAAGTCTCCAGAATGTGGCAACTTGTTATTGGGTGCGTGTTAAATTAATATTTGACACAGTGCGTGTTAGTTGCCATAGATAAAAAAGAATAAAGAAAAATACTTCCTTACACCTTGTGCAAGTGGCGAGTTTATTGCCAGAATGACAGTTTCTCGTATCTTGGAATACACAACAGCTCATTTTTTACCAAGATCGGATGAGCTGTCAAAGTTAACATTATACGCTAAAATGTTCAACACAATGAATATAAAGTAGTATTTATAAAAAAATAATCTTCTTCTTCTTCTTCTTCCTTGCCTCTTCCCAGTTCATCTGGGGTCGGCCCTTCTGGTACGTAATCGCCAGACCTTTCGATCTTGTGTCATCTCTCTGGTTAGCTGCTCCTTCCTCAGCTCCCTTTCAATATTTGTCCACCAAGTGGCCTGTGGACGACCTCTAGTTCTGGACTGCTGTGTGTGTATGTCCAGTGCGAGTTTGACCACGTGATCATCACTTCGTCTGCTTACGTGTCCGTACCATCGGAGTCTTGTTTCTTTTAATTTCTCCGGAATAGGCGCGACCCCAAAACTTCCTCGGACGTATTCGTTTCTAATTCTATCTAATTCTAAAATAAATAATATTAGGTATAATTTAACTACGTAAACAATATGTTTAATTTATTGTAAAAATTGTTGTGATCAAACGCGAATACACAACAAACGTATTCCTAAATAATTATACAATAATACATAACATTTAAAAGACTGCATAGTTTGGGGAACCAGTATGCACAATACACAGATATATTTAATGACTCGATCGGTATCTATAGAAGTTGCCTATACACTGCACTTGTTAATGAGACCAAACATTAGATTATTTTGTCGGTTTTTAAACTACTTTCCACATTTCTTTTTTCCTGTATTAATTTTTGCATGTATGTTTACTTTTTTTCATATTTTTTACATGTTCTTCATTGTTTATTTAAATATTTTGGAATGCTTTTTATTTATTTTTTTGCATATTTTTTTTTTACATGTTTTATACATGTTTTTCAAATTTTTTTTTTTTTACATATTTTTTACATGATTTTTGTTTAGTTTTTTCATGTTTTTTGTTTATTTTTTTACGTGTTTTTGTATTATTTTTTACATGTTTTTTACATATTTTTACATATATATATATATATATATATATATATATATATATATATATATATATATATATATATATATATATATATATATATATATATATATATATATATATATATATATATATATATATATATATATATATATATATATATATATATATATATATATATATATATATATATATATATATATATATATATATATATATATATATATATATATATATATATATATATATATATATATATATATATATATATATTTTTTTTTTTTTTGTTTGCGTTTTTTGTTTATTTTTTACATATTTTTTACATATTTGTTACATGATTTTCATTATTTTTTACATGTTTTTTGTTTATCTTTTTTACATATTTTTACATGTTTTTTGTTTATTTTTTTACATATTTTTGAATGTTTTTCGCATGTTTTTTTTTTTACATATTTTTTTTTAAATATTTTTCATTATATTTTACATATTCTTACATGTTTTCACCTTTTCTATATTGTTATTCATTTTATATATTTATTTGTTTTTATTTGTTTTTTTTTTAATTCTGTTTTTTTTAATATATTATGTATACTTGTATGTGTAAAAGGTTATCAAACCGTAAATTGAAATAAAATAAAATAAAATAAAATAACATAGTTGAAAAAGTCATAAAATATACTAAAAACTATAAAATAAATTATGGATAAAAATATACAGTTAACGAGTATGTTTCAGAATGAGGAGGAGGAGGAGGAGGAGGGCTCATTAGTGAATGTGGAGGGGATTGTTGGATATTGTGTATTGGAGTTTAAGAGTTTGGTGCCTTACTATTGATTGATTCCCATTTAGTTTTTTTACAAAGATCTTGGTCACACCTCTTATTCATAAAGATCCAAAGGCGTGCTGTGCTATACGTCTGATTGATGATCCATCACTGACTGATGGATTGCAATCACTAGAACACAGACGCAGAGTCGGTATTTTAAGTTTATTCTATAGATACTACCACGGGAATTGCTCAGAAGAACTTGCATCTTTGGTCCCTCCTCCACCCACTCGCAACAGAGTCACTCGCTTCACTCAATCGCAGCACCCATTCACAGTGGACCTTCAACATATACGAACAAGTCGCTTCTCGAACTCCTTTATTCCAGCAGCCCGACTGTGGAACGATCATCCGAATTCTGTGTTTCCACCTTCGTACAACCCGGGTCTTTTTAAAATCCGAATTAATAAACTCTTTTCTAGATTGCAAACCCCTCCCGACGCTACGTAGTACGCTTCTTCGGAAGAGTAAAATGGACCCAAATCCTAATAGCTGGCGTCCCCTACGTAGACATGAAAAAAAAAAATCTGAAGTCCGAGTGTGAGTTTTTCATTCACATTCGTCGATTGTTCTTTTTGTACTATGGTGCCGACATTACTAATCTAGAGGGCTCCATGAGCTACTTTTCGTGCTATGCATTTTTTTTCGTGTCGCTTACAGTCCCCATATGTGCAGAACGGGTGGTGGTTGGAGTAGCTAATATTTTTTGTCAGTCGTTATTCATGATATTTCTTTCCATATGACAAAACCACTGATGTGTGTTTACTTTCATTCTGTTAACAATATTCTTCTTCAAGTTATGAAATAATGCGGGCTATATAATATTATGTATTTAAGAGGGCGACTGTTGCCAACGTACCTTTTTTTAATTTGATATTGCATAATTATCACAAAACAAATCATTTTGAAAAAATCTTAGTTTGTTTAGATATTAATAAAGAAAAATATACCTTAACTTTTCAACTATGTAATGTATATATTCTTGTATAGAAAAATAATAAGCATACCCCGATTTTTGACATTTATCTTGTATTTCTATAAGGTATAGAGCAATCTATATATTTTTTTTTAAATTAAAGACGAACAAAATATCTGGAAAAATATGATGTGACGTTGTATTAATGAATCAGGTTAAACAAATAAACAAAAAAAACTTTTTTTCGCTATGGCGCTGAATGGAAAATAAATGTTTTTCAGGTTTTATTACTAAACCTGAAGCATTAATGAAATGTCACGACATATTTTTCCAGATATTATTGTCTTCTTTAATTAAAAAAAAATACATTGCTCAACGTCTTATATTTTATTAAAAATATAAGATACACTTTGAAAATCGGGGTATGCCATTATCTTTCTACTAGTAAAATAATTTATACAGAACATTATCAAAAAGTTAAGGTATATTTTTCTTAATTAATACCCAAACTATCTAAATTATTTTGTTCAAAACATTTTGATTAGAAATAATTATGGTATATCAAATTGAAAAATAGGTACGTTGGCAGTAGTCGGCACCTTAATTACAAAATCATAGTGAGCTGTAATATAGTATGATTGTGTAGCCCTTGGTCCACTATGTGAGTCTTATGTTAGAGGTTTGTCGTATTTGTTGTTATGAATTGAGAATTTTGAGTTTGAGAACAGATGATGCCTTTAATATAGCCATGTATGTATTGTAAGTCTTGTGTTTTCTATTGTATGTACTTTATATCTTTTGAAACTAAATTTAGGATCTTTGGAGACACGTATTAATAATGTCTTTGTCCTTATGTTGTGTTTGTCTTAGGAGTGATTAGTTGATGTATGTGTATTGTATCGTGAGAATGTTGAGCAGTGATATGGTTTTTCTTATCGTTTTGAAAGTGTCTAAATTATTTTTTCATAACGTTTTGATTTGAAATAATGATGGTATATCTAATTGAAAAATAGGTACTTTGGCAGCAGTAGCCCCCTTAAAAAGCATAGCCATTATTGTACTAGGAGTGTGTGTAACGCTATTTTCATGGTTATAATCAAATCCTCGTACAACAATAAATAATGGAATAAAGGCAGCCATATCTTGGGCAATTTGATCTAGAGTGTTTTATTATAAGTCTGTATATATATAGAGAGAGTGAGTGTTTGGTATCTTACGACTACATCTATCACTAAACAAGAGGCCACTTTTACAAGAACTTATGACGTGTAATTACACAGACCGTATGTAATTATGTACACGAAGACGCCAGTGATGGGAAAACGCTAGACCAAGACCAAAACTAAAACAGTGATCTTTATAAACGTGGTACAAATAATAAACAACGGTTCAACCCCGATTTGACCGAAACTTTCCTTACTTATTAAGGGGGGGACTGCTGTGCTGCCAACGTACCTATTTTTCAATTTGATATACCATCATTATTTCTTATCAAATCGTTTTGAAAAAAATAATTTAGATAGTTTGGGTATTAATAAAAAAAAATATATCTTACTTTTTGATAATGTTCTGTATAAATTATTGTAGAAAAATAATGGCATACCCCGATTATCAACGTTTATCTTATATTTTTAATAAAATATAAGGCGTATTTCAACATATTTTTTTTTAAATTAAAGAAGACAAAAATATCTAGAAAAATACGATGTGACGTTGCATTAATGCTTCAGGTTTAGAAAATAAACCTAAAAAACATTTATTTTCCATTCAGCGCCATTGCGGAATAAAAGTTTTTTTGGTTTATTAACTTAACCTGATACAATAATGCAACGTTACATCATATTTTTCCAAATATTTTGATCTTCTTTAATTTATAAAAAAATATAATGCCATATACCTTATAGTTTTTTAGAAATTTAAGATAAATGTCAAAAATCGGGGTATGCTTATTATTTTCCTACAATAATATATACATGATGAAAGATTTTTTTAACATAAGATATGAGAAAAACATATAAAAAGCGATTCAATCAATTAGAATTATTTATTTACGTTGTCTTCAAACAAAAAATATCAAAATAACACCTTTATTATCAAAAGTCAAAAAGTGCAATAGAGCAAGAGTTTGATAGAATTGTCAAACAGCAAATCGCGTCGAATTATTTGAAAGCTTAGGTGTTGGTAGATAATTTCAATGGACTATTCTTTAAAAGTGGAGAATTTAATAATATTATTATCAAAAACATTATATGCAAAACTGTTATTGAAAATATTACAACAAAATCATATCTCAATATAAGAGTCTTATCGGCGAGTAATGAATTTCGTTTTACATAGACCATAGCAGGTCTGATCCGGCTTTGTCCATACCTATCAAACGTTAGGCAAATTTAATGAACAAAATATGTAGTACGTATCCCAAAATAAACATACGACACAATAAGTTACAGATTCACAAAGTTCGCCTTGAAAATGTTCAGGAATATTCCATATTAATTTATGGTACATTTCATAATATCTACGCAATAGGCTAAAGTACTTTCCTATACATATATACATATTTACTTTATCAAACAAGAACAAGTAGAGGTTTTGTATCATTTACTGTTTTAACAATACAGGGGTCATATTATTATTCATCAAAATGAAGATATGATTATTATGATTTCAGTAGGACAATGTGTATAGCGCCATTTTTGTGAAAATTTACCTCAAAGGCTTCATTTGCCTGTTATTCCTGTAGTAAGTTTTAGAAACTATGAAATTATCTCTTTGCAAATAAAGTGATTGTTTCAAATCTTTGATTTCAAACAATAATTTTATTTGCAATATTTATAAAATAGATACTATTTTACAAGATTAATGGTACTGGATACAATATTAAGTTTGAGCTGTTATCTATAGGAGGTCTATTTCTAGAATCCTTTTATTTATTTATTTATTTACAAAATATACGGCATAATATACACTTACAATAATTAATTACACACAAAGATGAAATGTTAATAATTTGAGTCCTGATATAACTTCGTCAAACTCGCTTTCCATTTTCAAGAGAAGACTAAAGCAGGGATATCTCTCCGATAATACCTGATCCCTCTCCTTTTCCTTCCTTCACTTTGCTACGTTATATTTATCCCTAAACACCTAATATCGATTTCCTCTTCATATTCCTTTCCAATCCTTTTTTTTGTTGCTATGATGTTTTTCTTTTTATTTATCTTGGTGTTATGTACCTATATTTTATTTGTTCTTTTGTAGCTTTCATTTTTTTTTATTGATGTACATGTATAATTCTGTCACTCTGTAATCTGGTTGGTTGGAAGAAATTGCCTAATAGCAATAAGCCCGCCAGTGTGCATTATAATTGTTTATATTATGTACAAAAAGTTAAATAAATAAATAATTGCGTGAGAAATGATGTTTAGATTTAGAAATTTATTAGTTTAATATGAAACCTGAAAAAAATAACAGATTTCTGTAATATATTATTTTATTGGTTAAAAATGAAAACCTGATATCTGTGGAAGTTTTTATAAATAGACATTTATCTTAACGCGTTTTTCGATTTTTCATTAACTTCGTTCAATTCGAAACCAAACCCAGTTTTGCTGGTTATCAGTTAAATACCATAATTAAGTTTATTGGGGTAACAAACATTACTATATTTTCGGAAAGGCAGTAAGTAATAATCATTTATATTAAACGATTTCGACCCAAATTCATAGAAACGTTTTTCCTTTTATAACCACACAAAAAAACTAATAAAATCACGCTTTTTTACCACCAATACCGGAGGAGTCAGGTTTTATTTATTTATTTACATATTTCAATACAGTACATTTCATAAAAAGTATACATAATAAAAATATTGAAATTTTACTATCTCACTAGGCTGAATGCCTGTTCTGAGGTAGTACTCATAAAGCATTTAGTCAAAGGTTAGATATTGAGGGTATATTATTAAGATTACATAACTAAAAAAATATATTTTTATTTTTTTATAAGGTTTTAACTACTTAAACTTTTATTTGCTTACCATGTTGTAGATGAATGGGTCAAATTCAATCAAATTGCTGTGAGGTACCGTCTAAGAATAGTGTTTCCACTCTCCTTTATTATCATCGTTGTCGAGTGTCCCGTAAGAGCCGGGTAATCTAAAATACAACAGGCAACAATAACATGTCACAAAGTTTAACAATGAGGTTCCTCACCCTTTTTTAATGTTGTGCCCATAGAATTATAAGGTACAGAAGCCGCGTGTAGTACAAATTTCTAATTCAAATGTATGCCAAGTTTTTTTCACATTTGTGTGTGTGAGGCGGTAGATCGGTAGGTGGACGTATTATGTAGGTGTGTGTATCGGTAGGTGTACGTATACTAGAAATTCGTCTGTTTCAGCGTAGTATTAGTTGGCATACATTCATTGCGCTAACTAGGTATCTGTATCATATATAATCTAAGGTTGTGCCTTTTTAGGTGAGACGAGACTATTGTGTGGGCATATACGCACGTGTCGTGCTTCACTTTATAATGTGATGTACACCTACACACCTGTCTTTGGTCACCTCACAATGTGAGGTATGCCGGGACTCCATAGTCCAATATTACTGAGGTTTTGTATACCTACACGCTTGCTTCCGATGAGAATATTTGCAACTAGCAGACTAGTACAACGTTGCCCGTGCATTCTCTTTTGCATACTTCCATGCTATCTTTTTATATTAGAAATATGTTATAAAGTCATTGTGTGGTTATTTGGTATCGCTGTTTTTTCTCACACAATCATCAGAATCTTTATGATTGTCGGCCTTCGTGGCTCAGTTGGTTAGGTATCTGACTGCTGATCCAAGGGTCCCGGGTTCGATTCCCAGTGGAGACACTGTTTTTAATTGTGTTTTCAGTCTGGATCAGTGAGACGATAAATATCGAAGTCTCCAGAATGTGGCAACTTGTTATTGGGTGCGTGTTTAATAATTATTTGACATAGCACCTGTTAGTTGCCCAAGAAGCAATAATTAAATGAGTTCGCAAAATTTCGTTGCAACGGCGGGCACATATGCACAAGCAGTCAGACAGACGCTTAGGCTTTTTTTCTCGAACATAGATTAAAGTAAAAGTATTGTTAAAATATTTTGATTTCATAAAATTTTTCAAATTTTTGATTGTTTCATTGAAATCTAATGTCGTCAAACGACGCAATTTTGAATAATTTTATGAAATCAAAGTATTTTAACTATAGGTACCTACTTTTACTGATACTTTTATTAAAACAACCCAGCCTTAGTTTTATATTACATTTGTTATAAAAAAATACATAGAATAATGTTATATTATATATAGGTATTAATTATATTACATTTTAAAAAATTTATTCTTTTCTAACTTTTATTTTACCTATACATTGTGATTATGTAGGTATTTTTGTTTTAAATAAAAAAAGAAATTATATTTCTCCTAATGCGGCAACGAAGATTTCGGAGTGTGATTGAGTGTACCCGCATGGGGCCAAGAACGAAAAAAAGGAAGAACAAGTCATTTAAACATTCATTCATACTATCATGGCATGTCCCACAATTTTGGGTAACCAGCGATAGGTGCGCGGGTGTGCACGACCTTATAAAAGGAAGGGTGCCATACCTAAAAAGGCATTACATTTTATAATAGGTGGTGAATGTCATAGCTGAACTACTTGAGATGTTATTGTTACCTGTTGTATTTTCGTTTACCCACCTCTTACGGGACTCCAAAAAACAATGATAATAGAAATACATAGAACCAGTCCCCTATGTTAGTAGAATATTCAAAGATATTATTTAAATATTCTACTAATATAGAGGAAAACAATTAGTCATGAGGCCAAAGAGAAAGAAGAACATACTTATGTGTGAATTTATTGGGTTTTTAAGACACTCTAGGATCAATCTTAGGTACCTGGATTTGACAATCTTTTTTTTTTACTGCGCTGGCCGATTTACTAATGATATTAATAACAATTAAGCACTACAAATAATAACACTCAATTATTATTGTTACCATTATACACTTCCTCAAAAGAATTAGCAGATCAATTCGTAAATTGTAAATTATTTCAAAGAGTAAAATAAAATGCAACAAACGCATCATCAAGCTTTCAATTGGGAATAGTTCACCCATCCAGATACTTAACATATCAAAGGATTAGGCTCTGAGGAGGTCTCTATACTACCTAACAACCCTACTGATTCCCGAATATTAACGTTTAAAAAATCTTTAACGATTCTACATGTATTCATAATTACCGTTTTTTGCATTTTTATTATTAAGTTTTTCGATAAATCTATAATTTCTAAATTACGGATTAACGATTTTGGAATAATGCCAGTGGCTGAAATAATGAACGGTAATATTATTATTTTACGAGAATGCCAAAGTCTTTTAATCTCATTACCTAAAGCGGTGTATTTTCTAATTTTTTCATCAAAAGTTTTTATAATATTACTAGAATTTGGAATAAAATTAAGAAAATAATTATTATGACAATTAATAATATTAATTATCAATAATTGTAATTAGAAATCCGGTTACAGAGGTCAGGGTTTGAGTTGTGGGATCAAAATCTGTCGCATGATATACCTACCTACGTTTATCATAGCCAACTAGTGTTTTACTGATTCGTCATATATAATCATTGTCATTATTTATAATATAGGTATGTTCATGATTTGCAAGTAATACATAATAGAGGAGATATGTCTATTTTGAATTTGTAATACATTATACAGAATTATTTTATTTATTTAACTAGTTGCTAGTAACACATGTGATCCAACTGTCGATGTCGAAAGTAATAATAATAATAATAATGAACACTTCCTTGCACCGTGCGCAAGTGGTTTATGTATGTATGGACAGTATAGTATAGGGTAGTATGGATGTCATTCCTTTTTTCCTACCCAAAATATGAAAACGGCTTGATGGTATGTATGGATGTTTGGAGATTAAGTATCAAACTATTGAGAGTCCCCGAAGATATTGTGTAGGTAGTGTATAATGCCATAAAATTTGTATGAAAAGATGTCGTCACTATGTAAAATCATTTTTGACGAAAATTATTAATTAAATTATCTAGTTTGAGTGTTTCGGCGTTTTTAAAATAAAAATGTTAATATAGACAGTTAAACACGTAAATTGTCATAAAAATATATTTTCTTAATAAAACAAGTTTGAGAAACCATGGAACTTTTTTAGAAAATGTTTGAGATATTGTATTTGTTTATATTTATACAAATTTTCAGCGTTCTAGCTTTTGAGATATATGGAAAAATAAAATACAAATTCAAATGTTGATGACCTCTTGACTGGAAAAAAACTCATGATTCATAATATAACAGTTTTGTGGACCTAAAATATTTTATATATTGTGAAATTTTGGGATCTGTGGATTAAGCGGATAAAAAGTTATAAGGGACACACACACACCTACATAAATTCTGAGAATTCCGAGTTCATCACATAATTATACCTACCTATATGCTGCGAAACTCCTAAGTTAGTGTTTTTCGACTTCGAAGTTTAAAAAAAAACACGAAACACTTAGACCTGGCCATACAAAATCTCTCGAGTTGGACAGTTGGATAGAAAATAATCTTCATTAATTTTATAATGCTTGAATTGTGTTCCAAAATAGGCACATCTCTCCAATACAATATTATCTTGTTTTCTCAAGTAAACAGTAAAGATGTTTAGTAAACTTTGATCTGTAATAGCAAATTGTTTTTGCGAATGAAATCATACATGGTATTGGACTTCGGACAAATATAATAAAAGCAAATATGTTGCTGGTATTCTTACAGGGATATTAAACATGCCTGGGCATCTTTTGAAAAATTATCATACATTCTGAAATCCTGCAAATACTCCCATTATTTGAAAAAGAAACTATTTGATGCATGTATTCTCCCAGTGCTTAGGTACTTATGGAATGGAAACATCGGTCCTAACAAAACGAATAATGCACAAGCTGTTAGTGACACAGAGAGCTATGGAGACAAAGTTGCTGGGTATTTCAATAAAGAACAGAATTCAGAATGTCATGATAAGAGAAAGAACCAAAGTAGCCGATGTAGCGGAAAGGGTCGCTGGCCATAAGTGGAGCTGGGCTGGGCATATTGCCAGATGCCAGGATTCACGATGGACCAAAAAGATCATAGAATGGCGACCGAGAACAAGCCGAAGAGGTGTCGGCAGATCCCAGGCAAGGTGGTCTGATGACATCAAGAAATGTGCCGGAGGGAGATGCAGTGTGTCCAAGACAGGGAGTTGTGGAGGAGGCCTATGTCCAAGAATGATGGAAAAAAAACAGGCTGAAGAAAAAGATTAAACATTAACTCGGCAATATGAAATATTGATTTTGCAACAGTTGCTGAACACGCCCATTAACTTTTGAAGATAAAAATCACAATTAGTTGGTCATAACTCACTCGTTGAACAAAAACTGGAATTTATAACAGTGCAAGCAGTTTCGGAACCGCTCCCTCATTAACAATTGTTATGGTGTTGTTTAGTATATAATCAATATTCTTACTATTCCCTTTCTCTCTCTCAGCACCGTTTCCTCGTGACTGAGGATTGTGATACTCAACAGATGTTCCTAGCACAAAATTCCTTCTGACTTCTCTGCCTCTAATTAAAAGGATAACGAGGGAATCCATCAAATTTCAGCGGTAGTTACTTTCGGAATTAATTTTTTCATCGAGAGCATTGTCAAATATTATGATTCTGTATATTCGTCTATATAACTGTCAAACTGTAGCCAATATTACAATGTATCCCTGTCTTTAGCTTCACTTTGATAATGGGTGAGTTCCCTCAAATCCCTCAAATTTCAAGGGAATACTTTCGAAATTATTTTTTTATCGGGAGAATTTTCAAATATTATGATTCTGTATATTCGTCTATATAACTGTCAAACTGTAGCCAATATTACAATGTATCCCTGTCTTTAGCTTCCATATGATAATGGCTGAGTTAATGAGGAAACTCCAACGCAAATAATCACATTTGAGTGCCAGCGCGGCCTCCAAGTTAAGCTGATTGTAGGTATTTATTAATTTATTTCTAATAGTATTCGGACAACTAACAAGATGCCACATTCTGGAGACATGATATCGCCTCACAGATCCAGACTCAAAACACAATTAATACCTGAGTCATCACCGAGAATTGAACCTAGAACCCTCAGCTCCGCAGTCACATTTCGCTACTGCCACCACCACCCACTCTGCATATGGGGACTGTAAACGGCCCCTTCACAGAACGCTAAGTGAACGATAAGAAAAAAAATGCATAGCACGAAAAGAAGCTCATGGAGCCCTCTAGATTAGCAATCTCGGCACCATAGTGCAAAAGAACAATCGACGAATGTGAATGGAAGATTAAAAAGACGAATATTAAAAAAAAAGGTGTTCAAATTACATACATTTGCCCTGCAATAGTTGTCAAAAAGATATGGCATTGCATATCGAAATAATCCGGAGGGTAAAGCGTTGGCCAAACTTCTTCGTTTTTAATTAAAGAAGATTCTTAATATTGTAAAAAGTACCTCAATTGTTGTACGCCATTTTGAATTGGCTATTTTCATACCTTCCTATTTTGTATGATTTTACTTCAAAGTCACGATTTCATAAAAGTCATATCATATTACTATAGAGATTTTTTTGGCTACTTAAGTTTATTGTTTCAATCTTTAGCTAAACAATATTTTACCGATAGTTAAAAATCTGTAGGCAGGTTGATAATTTTCGTTTTATTAAATTGTGTGGACTATTTTTACATTTGTTAACAAAAATAAACAAAACATAGCTCTTAACTGTATTATATGTAGGTACATAATTTGCGAGAGCTAAAAATTAAATAAAATTCATTCACTTAGTGCCATCACGGCATATCCAACGATGGCGGGTGTGCGGGTGTGTGTTACCTCGTAAAAGGAAGCTTGACACGTGCGTGTGTACTTCAACACCAGTCTTGCATACTTAATAGAATAAATATCAAATTTGATAAAAACAATTTTTTTATGTAAATTACAGTTTATTTTTGTAAGAATTATTATTTTTGGTGTTGCGTTGTAGGTTTGGATTGGTTCTTGGTTAAAAACTAAAAAATACTGTTTTATTAACATAGGGTGAAATAAAAAATAATATTACCCGTGTTCTCAAGCAATAAACGCCAGAGAAATTATTTAAAATAAATTTCTTCCCCGCTGGGAATTGAAACTAGGACCCAGGCACAAATTTAAGACATTTTTACTAAAAATATTGAATATGTCTTTGAAAGAAGTACATATACATCAACATACATCCCCTTGATTAAGCAAATGCTGGTGCTAAAGGTGAACGGAATCGGTCGTGGCAGGATTCGAACTCGCGATCACTGGATTACTAACCCAGCGCGCTAACCGCTACGCCACCACCCATCTTTTGTTTTAAAATAAAGTCACAATAACATATTTTTTGTTTTAAAATAAAGTCATAATAACTCAAATATTTTGTTTTTAAATAAAGTCATAATAACTTAAATATTTTGTTTTTAAATAAAGTCATAATAACTTAAATATTTTATTTTTAAATGAAGTCATAATAACTTTATTTTGATTTAATCATGTGTAACTAACACTTGTTGGCATAAAAAATCGAAATATTCAAAACAAGTCATAAATAAATCGCCATTCTGGATTAATGCCTTCATTTACACCCATACATACTCTGATTTATATATGTATTTCTACTAAAAAATCACAGAACAAAAAATCTCGATTTTTGTTCTGTTAAAAAATACAGTTTAGTAATATCGACTCACACAGGGAAAAAGCACGATGGTATGAATGAATTTGGAATGATTCTCTAAAAATACACAATTTCAAGAAATAAAAAGAAAGTACCGTAGTATAAAATTCAATAAAAGCAAGCAAAGACTTGGAGGATATAAGATAATATTGTAAAATATCATTTTGATATCCGACGTGAAATGAATATGAAATGAAAATGAAGCTTGTGGTGTGTGCACTTAAAACCACTATGCAAGAAGGACCCAACACTAAATCCACATAATATCCTTAGACAACAACGACAGCATGAACAAGTTCAACATACTGACGGAACAGTGGGACTGTTCTCCGATTACATTTCATAGTCAAACAAAATAATAACATTTGTTATTTTTATTTTAGCGATTGATACAGCCTCTTTACAGCAATGCAGGCGTAACTGAAGTGAGTAATTGAAATATGCTTTGTAAATATTGTATGAGAATGAATGTCATTAAAGGTTTCCATCGTGTGCAGCCGAGTTAGTGTGTTTATATCGAGCGTTTTTAGAATTACGTTAAATAATATGGTTGATTTGATCATATACAAAAACAAGTAAGAAAATTATGTGAAACAATATTTATCCAAAAAAAGTAAGAAAATTACGTTAAATAATATGGTTTATTTGATTATATAGAAAAATAAATAAGAAAAATACGTTAAGTTATATGGATTATTTGAAAATATTTAAAAACAAGTAAGAAAATTACGTTAAGTAATATGGTTTATTTCATTATGTACAAAAACAAGTAAGAAAATTACGTTGAATAGTATGGTTTATTTGATTATATACAAAAACAAGTAAGAAAATTACTTCTTATTTTTGACTGCTAATTCTTAATGGAATTCCACTATCAATTATATATAATTACTTAAAAATAAGTAAAAAAATGTTTGAAAAACGTGATTTTACTTATTTTTAAGTAATTTTATATAATTATGAAAATTACGTTAAATAGTATGGTTTATTTGATTATATACAAAAACAAGTAAGAAAACTGCGTTAAATAGTATGGTTTATTTGATTATATACAAAAACAAGTAAGAAAACTGCGTTAAATAGTATGGTTTATTTGATTATATACAAAAATAGATATGATTACAAAAATTATTACGAAAAAGTACGCAAATTAAAAAAAAATGTGTTGACAAATAATTATAATGAAAGTATAATATTTTTTTGAGTTTCCTGTCGGCTTAAGGGCTTTTTCAACTAATCCTTGTGTAGGTACTAAAAAAATAAAAATAATATTGCAAAAACAAAAATATTTTTTCTGTTCTTGATTAACAACAGCAAATCACTAATTATTAGTTATCCGACCGCTGAAGCGTAGTCGTTAATAGTTTCACTTCTATACTTTCACGTTTTATGTTCGATTCCCAGCAAGAGGGAAATTTATTTAAATGGTTTAACGCAAAGCTTACTACTCCGGATTGGAACCAATAGTTAGTAGGAAGAAATTATCATTTGGCAACAAACACGCCACATCCGCAGGGTGCAATGAAGTGTTCAAAAATAACAGGGTTCAGTAATCCAGTGGTCGCGAGTTCTAATCCAGCCCTGGACGAATTCGTTCGTCAATATTACTTTAGTTAAAATATGTGTAAAAAGCCTTAATCCGAATCAATATTACTTTAGTTATAATATGAACATGTATAAACACATACTTTGTAACAGACCATTTCTTTAAATTACTATGAAAAATTGTCGACAAACCTTCCGTATAACTTCGTATATGAATGCTTTAAGTAAAATAACCCAACACACGTTTACAGGTGTATTGTTAATATTGTAAGTAAAGTTGGTTGAAGAGCTCTGGAAATCCGGTATGCCAAGATAGGAATAAAAAGGTTATCATATTATACTAAGTATCGTTTACTAGACTGTGTTGTTTTCTTCCATATCACGTATCACAAAAACATAAACACGTACACTACGTAGAGCTCGCCAAGCGAAAAATTGCGGAATCTTAGTACAGAGATATATCAAGAACCTCTGGATTCGAACGTTTTCCTCTAAGACAGGCCAAAAAGTAGAAGAAAAAAATGGCCGAAGACTAAGTTTTGTGGAGTAAATAAGTCCGCTACATCATGAGAAAATTATTTTTGCATAATAAACGAATATTATTATTATTACGGAGTTAAACACCTATCATTGTTAATGATTAACCGTTTTTCACGCATTAAAATACGCTTCAATTTTAAAATAATTAAATGACAATTTTAAAAAATTACAAAAATAATAACACATTTATAATCCGTACCGTAAAGTGGTTCAACGATCTATTGCCTGAGCAGAGACATGCAGATAATGTTGATTTAAAGAAATTTTATAAATATATAGAGAGGGTTTGTATATAAAAACAAAATTTTACTGTTCATTGTTGTATATTATATGCTTATTTAGTTATTCGTAATTGTATTTTTTATATATTTGTACATTGTTACATATCTATTTTGTCTATTTTTGTTAAATAAGTTTATTTTTAGTTTTTATTGTTATTGTTTGTTTTTATTGTTATTTGTTTTTTTGTACCTACTTATTATGTTAGTGAAGTTACAACTCCCTTCAAAGCACGATTTCATCTCTTTTTGAAGGAAGTTATACTGTAAAGTGTTTCAATTTCTTTTTGTTAATGTATTTTCTTGTGTAATATGTTTTTTTTGTAATAAATAAAATAAAATAAAATAAAATAAAATAAAATAAAATAAAATAAAATAAAATAAAATAAAATAAAATAAAATAAAATAAAATAAAATAAAATAAAATAAAATAAAATAAAATAAAATAAAATAAAATAAAATAAAATAAAATAAAATAAAATAAAATAAAATAAAATAAAATAAAATAAAATAAAATAAAATAAAATAAAATAAAATAAAATAAAATAAAATAAAATAAAATAAAATAAAATAAAATAAAATAAAATAAAATAAAATAAAATAAAATAAAATAAAATAAAATAAAATAAAAAAATAAAATAAAATAAAATAAAATAAAATAAAATAAAATAAAATAAAATAAAATAAAATAAAATAAAATAAAATAAAATAAAATAAATAAAATAATTTAAAATTTTTTAAACTTGAATAATAAATTTTGGTACGTATGGTAATCGTAAGATATCAAATATATTTATGTATATATTTTGATATCTTAATAATTGATATAATAAACTAAAATAACCATGAAAATTTTTCTGACAATACGTCTCAATGTATTTACGTTGATATAAAATAATATCACATTTTTTATATGGCTTAATATAAATAAATAAATGATGAATAATGATTATCATTTGTACTTATTAAGATTATAAAAACTACACAACGAGATAGCACTAACCGAAAAATGATTTATATGCAAAAATGACAGTACATATCGGAAATCGTTCGGGTTAAACGTCGGCCATATTGGAATTATATCATTATACATAATAAAATCAGTTGACGTTCGAAGTGTTGTGCAGCATATTGCGTGTCACTTTTGCCCTGACCTTTGCAACCACACATTTGCATCTCTAAGCTGTATAAAAAACTGTCAACCACGTTCTCTCACTTGCCGTGCTCTACAGTGTATAAGGACTTTACTCGCGCAAATAGAATTGAATGTCTTTAAATAGATTTTTTAAACCTGTTTTGTAAAGATTTTGCAAAGCGCACAGTTGCAATATTCAATACAATATAATCCAATACAATATTATGAATCGAAGAAAAATTAGGAAATATAATTCCTTTACACACGAGTGCTTGCACTCTGATAAAGGGAAATATGTTTGTTCTTACTGTGCATCTTTTTCTATATAGTTTGATTGTTTTATATTTTGTATATGTATTGTAAATTTAATTTAGTTTGATTTAACGTCAGAGAATATATACCTATATTGAATAATTTATTTCGCAAGTGTTGATTCTCTGAGATAGACACAGTAAACCCGGTATTATACACATTATTGTACATGAATTGAATAAATAAATAAATAAATAAACGATATAAGCAAGAACATGCATGCATGTATGAATGTATGGCGTTTAGTTATTTATGCTTGCCTCACGAAGCATTTGGAACGTAGGAAAGTGCGCATGAAAAATTTCAAGATCATAGAAATAAACATGATACCTACCTAGTTTTATTTTCAGTAAATCCACTTTGCTATTAGTTAAACACAAGACTATGTAACCTTTATCTATGGAATCTTAATTATACTATAATTATATCGATCGAAGGCAAATAATTACCTACCTATATATTTATAGATATATCATAATACCAACAATTATTCGTTTTATGTCTTTCGTGTAGCACATAAGGTTGCAAATCCTACATAAGATCTATTGACATAATTCAAAAATACTAGTTGGATGTAACGTGAGATCCAACTGTCGATGGCGATAGTATGTATAGTTGAAAAATACATACCAAACTATAAACCCTTAAATCCAAATTATTGAATATTTTAAGATAGGTATTTTGTTTTCTGTACAAAACAACATGTAGGTACATTTAAAAAGTATTATGACCATGTCTTAATATCAACTAACACATGTACATACAATACGCACGGACTAAATTTGACTGGATTAAATACTTGCACAGTTACTCATTTTGAATAGGTATTACCACGGAATAGGCTTTTGCCTAGTGAGGCAATATATCTAAGTACCTAATATATTTGTATTGTATTTTGTATTAATATTGTTTTGTAATTATGGCTTATGTAATTCTTTTTTATTTGGAAATAATAAAAAAAATCTCTTTAGCGAATCGACAGTTGGATTAGTTCACTGTGTTTTTGATTTCCGCCTAGTTGTTAATATATACGGACAAATTGTGAACTAAATTACATATTTGAAAAATATTTTCTTGAATCTTAACTCAATTCCATCTGAATTTCGGAAATATAGACAATACGACCGCAATAATATAGAAAACATAGACTTTTTGACAATTTTGTAAACAGTGCAATAAATACAGATTATACCTAATCAATTATTTAAATTAAACACAAAACTATACTTTGTATATTTCCACTTGTTTATTTTACTTGTTCACTACATGTTTCGGGAACGTCCATTCCCTTCCTCAGGTGGATGTAAACTCAGTTCAGGGAACGGACGTTCCCGAAACATGCAGTGAACAAGTAAAATAAACAAGTGGAAATATACAAAGTATAGTTTTGTTTTTAATTTAAATAATTGATTAAATATGAATTTCCACAAAGTTGAAGCATCCACGTTTGATTATTTAACAGATTATACATATTATCGATTTAGAAAGAAAACATTAATCATCCAGAATATTGTTTAAAATTCCGCTTACAATTAATTAAAAAAGATTAAACTCCGAACAACTAATTACGTGTCTTAAATCTGCACAAATTTGATATATTTCGTGGCTAAAAATAGCGCGGAATGTCCATCAATTTCAATTATCGCAAATCCATCGCTTTCTTTCGTATTATTTCGGGCTTAAAAGATGATTTCGATAACAAAACCGATGTAAATAACAATGGGGTTAAGCCCAAATTAATTAACGCCGAAGAGAATAAAGAATTCAACAGAAACTGGCCTCGAAACAAAAGGTCTATATAAAATGGGGAATATACGAATTACCCAGCAATCAATTCAACAGTAAGTTGTTAAAGCGGCCATTAATTACACCCCAAGTTCTCTATGATTTCGTTCATAATTCAACTAGAATGGACAGTATGGGCACACCGAAGTTAGCGCGCAGTGAAAAGTTTTCATTTATTTTATTTTATTACTTACTTATTTACTTCCGATGGCCATACAACTCCAGTAAAGATTCTCCCGAAAAGAGCTTGATTTTGCTCTTTAACCCTCACTGAAAGCGCAACGCGATGTATAATTTATATGTTGGACAAAAATTAAACGACTATTTTACAACAAATAGACGATTGTTCAGCTGTCCACCACGTGGAGACCCATAGTGCAGCTGGTTTTCTTATATCACGTAATAACATGACTGAGGTTAGATTCATACATCATAACGTAGGTACTTGGCTTATATGACACGGCAAGCTTTGGAGCAGGTGTTACAAATCGTCTCATAAAGGGTCGATTAAAACGGCATTTTCTTTTCACTTTTACGATTTAGTATAGTATTGTTTTTAATATTTAGGAAAATAATTATCACCTTATTCGGTCTCTCTAAGATACGCCCAACATTTGAGAGACCGAATAAGAAACGAGGAAATAAGACGTCGATCAAAGGTCACAGACATTGCAGAAAGAGTGGGAAGACTAAAATGGCAATGGGCAGGTCATGTGGCAAGACAGAGGGATAATAGATGGACCCCCAGAATTCTGAATTAGAGACCCTATCATAATAGAAGAAGTGTAGGGAGACCACAGAGGAGATGGAATGACGATATTGTCGAACTGGTGGGACATGGGTGGAAGCAGAGTGCCCAGGATAGCGAGGAAATAAGACGCCGGTCAAAGGTCACAGACATTGCAGAAAGAGTGGGAAGACTAAAATGGCAATGGGCAGGTCATGTGGCAAGACAGAGGGATAATAGATGGATCCCCAGAATTTTGAATTAGAGACCCTATCATAATAGAAGAAGTGTAGGGAGACTACAGAGGAGATGGACTGACGATATTGTCGAACTGGTGGGACATGGGTGGAAGCAGAGTGCCCAGGATAGCGAGGAAATAAGACGCCGGTCAAAGGTCACAGACATGGCAGAAAGAGTGGGAAGACTAAAATGGCAATGGGCAGGTCATGTGACAAGACAGAGGGATAGAAGAAGTGTAGGGAGACCACAGAGGAGATGGACTGACGATATTGTCCAACTGGTGAGACATGGGTGGAAGCAGAGTGCCAGGAAAACCCAGGAAGAGGCCCATACCCAGCAGTGAAGTGAAAGGGGCTGAAAAGAAGAAGAAGAATATTCACCTGCATGGCAGCGTCGCAATACGAAGGTGTGGGAGAATATTCAATCCGTTTTTGCAATTTTACACATTGACCATGCGACTATTTCAATTACACGTGTGACTTCAATCTTCGTGTGCTTTTACATTTATTTTGAATTTCATCTCGTGCAACTTATTTTATTTTAACCTTGCTTCCAAAAACGGAGACGTCACCAATTCGATACCAAGTTCTTTTTTTATGTATGTTCAATGATTTTTTTACTGCGTAGTCCAATTTCGATGATTCTCTTTTCATTAGAAAGGGCATATTTTACGATTGATTTCAATGTGGTCAAGATCGGACTGTGGGATCTATGAGAAAACCAACAAAATCTTCAATTTTTGCTTCAGCGATATTAATTCATTACCACATTATACTGTAAAAACCCCAATACATTAAAACAATTGTCAGGGGTCAACTTGAGTACTCATGTACGCATCAACAATATGGAATCCCCAGTAAATGGTTTATATTCACTCGTTGGATCAAATACAGAATAAATTCATCAAATATTCAAACTACCGTTGCAACAATAGGTACTTACCAACCTACTATACTAACTTCTTTGACCACGCGACGCACAATTTCAGACCTTATGTTCCTTCATAGCATACTAAATGGAAACATAGAATGCCATGAAATTCTAACCAATATTAAATTCAATAGGTACATCTACTCGCCGGACAAGACATACGTCTCTTTTCTTCTCCAATATCTGTAAAACAAATGCTTCTAAAAACGCTCAGATTATAACAGAATGATAAACTTATTGAACTCTTATGAAAAAAAATGCCTATTTTTTGATTCACATATCGCATTCAAAAACAAACTCATATCTAACATCGTGACATTATAACAACTAGGTACTTAATCAGTAATATATTTTTCCCAACCACCCTCAGCAATATATTTTTCCCAACCACCCTCAGCAATATATTTTTCCCAACCACCCTCAGCAATATATTTTCTGTTTCTTCTCAATTTATGAATCTGTCAATATATGTTCGTCTATCATGTACACACACATGCTCACCCACTCTTGCACACACGCACACACATACACACCCACCGATCTCTTTCACACACACACACACACACACATATCTCTCTCTCTCTCTCTCTCTCTCTCTCTCTCTCTCTCTCTCTCTCTCTCTCTCTCTCTCTCTCTCTCTCTCTCTCTCTCTCTCTCTCTCTCTCTCATGCGCGCACCCACACTTAATTCACACTTTTTACTGTCTTCTTCTTATATTATGTATAGTACGTAATAGGTACATGTCTTATTTATATTTTTTCTTATTTCCTTTTAATAATTATATGCGTGTATTGTGTGCTGTACTTTGTAAAATAAAATAAAAAAAATATATCATCCGATATTAATTATTTATTTTTAAAAAGGAAGGGAGTGCTTCAGATGTGATGAGAGGAGGTGGCTTTGCTCGAGTTGGATGGAAGAAATTGCCTCGTGACAATAAACCCGCCTCTGTGGACCAGATTTACACGAAGAAGATAAATAAATATATGCCAATAAACATCTTCTTCTTCTTTGTCAGCCATCTCTCCACTGCTGGATGTAGGCCTCCTCCAATGAACTCCATCTCTCTCGGTCCTGTGCTTCCCCCAGCCAACCCCTTCCAGCAACAGGAATAATATCGTCGACCCATCTTTTTTGTGGTCGCCCTACCGGTCTTTTATTTTCCCACGGTCTCCATTTTAGTATTCTGGGTGTCCACCTCTCGGTACCCTGTCTTGCAACATGTCCTGCCCACTGCCATTTCAACTTTGCAACACGGTCTGCTATGTCAACGACTTTTGTTTGGCGTCTGATTTCTTCATTTCTTATTTTATCCCGGAGGCTCACTCCTAACATTTGCCGTTCCATAGCTCGTTGCGTACATTCCAATTTGTATATTGTGTTGGCAGTTAGTGTGATTTTTTCCAATCCATATGTTAGCACTGGGAGGATACATGTTTCAAAGACCATTCTTTTCAAATATACATTGAACATATACATTGATAAATGGATAGCGGACCAAATATGCGATTGGTTATCTGTATTGAGAGAGACTAGCGATCACTGCTAACATTAATAACATTGTGTTAAAAATAATACAAAATTAGACCCAAATTGGAGACACCTGTCCAAGAGAAGTAAGGAACTAAATGATTTGGCTCTCAGCCAACAGATGTCAGGAGTGAAAATGAGAGAGGGAGAGAACCAGATGCCATCTATGAATTATTATTTTAACGAATCCACGGACGGCCACGCGACCCAAATTTTCCAGTGTGCTTTATACCTCAATTATTTAGTGCTAACATGATCCCAGAAGGCTTAAAGAGCACAAGAGGTTAAACTGGGGCGTTGAGCCTCTTTTGGCCCCCATATATATGAGATCTAACAAAGCTATCCTGAAAAAACTATGTATACTATCTGTGCTTTATTTATTTATTTATTTATACATCTTCTTGTACATAATATAAACAAATATAATTGTACACTGGCGGGCTTATTGCCATTAGGCAATTTCTTCCAACCAACCAGATTACAAAGTACGACAACATTGTGTATGTACAACAGCAAATAAATAAGAGTAAAATAAATCAAAGAAAATACGTATAACACTTAAATACTATTAAAACAAAAAAATAATAATTATAGCAAGAAAAAAGGATATGGCAAAGACAGGAGAGGAAATCGGGATCAGGTGTTCAAGGATTCTTTAGTTTTTTTCTTGAAAATACTAAGTGAGTTAAACGACGCAATATCCGGACTAAGGCTATTCCATAATCTTGCTGATTGTACTATCTATCCCTATTCATAGTTCTGATTTATTAGATCTTCGTTTGAAGTACATTCAGCTAGACTATGGAATAGTCTAAGTCCTGATATTGCGTCGTCTATCTCACTAAACATCTTCGAGAAAAGGCTAAAGCAAAAATATTTATCTGACAACACCTGATTACATCTTCCTCTCCTCTTCCTTTCCTTATCCTCTAGTTTTCCTATCATTGCTATGAATTGTTCATATATGCTATCTTTTTTTACTTTTCTTCTGCTATCTTTATTTATTTTGTAATGTGATAAACTTATTGCAAAAGAACACAATGTTTTGTATATTTAAAATTTACTATGGTTGGTTGGAATAAATTCCCATTAGGCAATAAGCCCGCCAGTGTACAAATTGTATGTAATTTCAAATAAAATAAAATAAATAAATAAATTCGCAGAAAATCAATCTCGTTTAATTTTTGGCAATATAACTATAGAGTTCTACAATGGAAACTCTGTATCAATGATACTTTTGCAATCATAATGAAAACTTAATTTGTGTGCCATGTTAACCACCAGCTTGCCTATCCTCCGTAATTTTCATTTTAGCACAGTAGTTTGGTAGTGAACGCCAGACGAAGAAGAGGTGCCCTCCGAAACCATTCGAGACATCGATGGAGTTGAGTGTGTATTTTAATAAATAAATAAAAACGAGCGGGTTGTGGCCAACGCTATACTGTTCACTACCAAGTCACTAAGAATTCAAATTTTGTATGGAAAATTTTCAGCATTTTCATACAAAGCCTACTGCGGTAAATAAATTATACCCCATAATCGGAATCACTCCCCCTACTATAATAAGAAAGGTGGCAGCAGACACAGAGAGACACAAGCAGATCCACGACCCTAGACATCCTCTTAACGATCAACGGATGGTACTTACAAGACTAAGAACAAGAAAAAGCTTCCTGAAGGTCACAAATGACCTTACAACCTCGTTAGAAAAGCATAGAGAGGAATTGTGGAGGCAGTTACTTGGCGACAATCCATGGATGATGCCATCCGAAAGCACAAACACCGTGCATAGTCTGAGCTACCCCACGTGGAAAACACTGAACAGACTGAGGGTTGGGCTGACTAGGTACAAAAGTAACCAGCAGAGGTGGGGCTTTTTGGATGGGGAGAACAGTAACAGCGACTATGGGGAGGTGCAGAATGATTCTCACTAATTACAATGCCCAATGATGCGAAATGCATGTAATATTAATGATCTATTGATGGAAAATGACAAAGCGGAATACGTCGCTGCATACTAGAGTGTTCATGAAATGAGTTTGTTAAATTATTTTTGATTTAAGGGGAGACTGTTGCCAACGTACCTATTTTTCAATTTGATATACCATCATTATTTCTTATTAAATCGTTTTGAAAAAAATAATTTAGATAGTTTGGATATTAATAAACAAAAATATACCTTAACTTTTTGATAATGTTCTGTATAAATTATTGTAGAAAAATAATGGCATACCCCGATTTTCAACGTTTATCATATATTTTTAATAAACTATAAGGCGTAGAGTAATATTTTTTTTTAAATTAAAGAAGACAAAAATATCTAGAAAAATATGATGTGACGTTGCATTAATGCTTCAGGTTTAGTAAATAAACCTAAAAAACATTTATTTTCCATTCAGCGCCATTGCGTAATAAAAGTTTTTTATTTTATTTACTTAACCTGATGCGTTAATGCAACGTCATTTCATATTTTTCCAGGTATTTTGTTCTTCTTTAATTTATAAAAAGAAATATTGCTCTATACCTTATATTTTTTTAGAAATTTAAGATAAATGTCTAAAATCGGGGTATGCTTATTATTTTCCTACAAGAATATATACAGAACATAATCAAAAAGTTAAGGTATATTTCTCTTTATTAATATCCAAAATAACTAGGTTATTTTTTTCAAAATGATTCGTTTAATAATAATGATGGTATATCAAATTGAAAAAATAGGTACGTTGACAGCAGTCACCCTCTTAAATATTTTATTAAGAACACTTAATAATTTTTCAACGCCATTTTATTGGAAGTAATGTACTTTAGTCTATAATCGATAAAGTAGAATAAACACGACGTACATATGTAGTACACAGCACACGCACACATTGTGATGAAACTTTCAGAATACAATCTCAGCATGACACTTTTTAATGATCCGCAATAAACAAATTGTGAGAGGAACATTCACCAGAGAAATTTTGATAATGCTGATGGTACTTTTTAAGAAACACACTGTTTACTATATTTGAGAAATTCGATTACAGATTGAGTGTTTAAGTTAGTAAGCCCCTTTTCCATCTCGTGGAGCACAAAACAAATATTAAAACAAGATATTAAGTGTTTACTTTACAAAGCTAAGTAAAATATTTACCATAACATTATTTCATATTAAGATACATACACATATTACCAAAAACAAATTTCCTGTTTTAAAGGAATCGATATTAGATTTATTTATAGACAGCGGAAATTAAAATTTGGTGTCTTCTTCTATCTTCAAAGGCGGATAATATCGGGAGTTATATTTTGATATTTTTTGAACGTCAAAATGTCATCATCTTGAAACATGCTATTGAAAAACGACTGACAAAGAAAATGTATCGAGTTCAAAAAGAAGCAACGTAAGTTAGGACCGGCCAAGAAAAAATTGGCACAACCATGTGAACGAGTAAATCAAAAACGCGATTTTGAGGACACACTTTTAAGTTTACTTCGCGTTGAGATTCAATAAGAAGGCATAATTGGTATCAATGCAATTTTAAAAGTTCTATATATCTATACATAATTAAAACAAAGTCGGGTTAGTTAGACTATTTATAACTCAAGAACTGCTGGACCAATTGTAATGATCTCATATTTGTTGGATTCGTCTCCGCCCCGGATAACAAAATAACTATAAAAATAACGGAAAACTTAACGGAAAAAATAAAAATATATTAAAAAACATGCAAATAAACTGTACGCCTGGTACGTATATGCAAACAATACCTATAACTTGTGAAATCTAAATAAATGAATCAAAAATCGAATGTAAAACTTCTGGGAAGGTAGGCTACCTACTTGACAAATTATTGATAAATTTGGAATAGAAAATCGAGGTAGGTACCTAGTAATATGAATTTAATTAGCATTATTATTTAAATCATTTGAAAATGGAATTTATTAAACGAAGAAAAATCGAAAAACAAAACATATGGATTGAAGAATATTAAGAATATTTTGACATTTGGATGCTTGGGGATGGTTTTTGATCAGATACAGAAAAATGTATAAATTATTACCGATTTTTGCATTTTTATATTATTATATCCTAATTAACCATTAAACTTAACACATTTTTTGTATTAATTTTATGACGTTGATAAAATCCTAAATAAGGTTTAGCTAAAAGTTAACACGAAATCTATTGACTGAGGCGGTACCAAGTTCGCCGGGTCAGCTAGTTTTAATAACGAATTACAGATAGTTTGAAAATAGAATTTTTTTTACTATTGCCATCTATGAAGTTACGAAGAAACCTTTTTGAAACGCCATCTACTGAGAAGTTGGTTTATTTTGTAAACAATGAAAGCAACATAATTGTTGAACGTTGCGCAAGCGCATAAAGTGATCACGTAAACTAACCGATGACAGGTCGTAAGCTATGTGGGTGTCTTGAGTTCCTGGTTTTCTATAATATTCTCACTTTGTCTCTATTGAGATGTTGAAAAATTGTCAAAGATAAAAAAAATATTTTACGTCAGTCCGTTGATTATTCACATTCATACTACCAATGTCAAACACATTATGTCAAGCGTTGTTGAATAAATGAATGATTTCAAACAACTCATTCGTGTTTTGAATCAAGTTAATAAAACCATAATTTCGTTCAAAAAAACAAAATAATACCAAATTCTTTTTTAAAACAAAATTCTGGGGAACAACTCTGGTCCAACCAGAGAAATCAAAACCCTCACAATTACCCATATCATGGATATAATTATTATATGGAGTTCTATAATATCTTTATATGTCATAGAACTCCATATGATAATTATATCCATGATATGGGTAATCAAAACCCTCGTTATTACCCAATCATGGATATAATTATCATATGGAGTTCTATGACATCTAAAGATATTATAGAACTACATATAATAAATATATCCATGATATGGGTAATTCTGAGAGTTTTGATTTCGCCGGTTGGACCAGACTTGCCCCCATTGTTTTTGAATCGATATTCAATATTCTCTTCTAGGGCTCTTATTGAAAAATCGTCAAATATAGATTATTTAGTAGGTTCAATCATTCATACGAAATAAATAAATATATGTATCTTTAAGGGCTCTCGCGCACTACAGACTTTTTAATCTGCCGAAAGTTTGGCCGGTTCTTAATCAATGTGAAGATGTATACAGTACAGAAGTCATGAACGTCAGATCCGTTAAGCGAATTACATAAAGGTATATATAGTCTCGCCAGCAGAAAAAAAATTGATGCCTTAACATTATATAAAATATGCCATAGTAAATTCGATTGCATTCAATTACATAAATAGTATGCTTCAAATTCTAATTACATCTAGAATAACGAGACAGCGCCAACTTTTTTTCACAAATATACCAAGAACTAATGCAGGATTCAGGGTACCACTTTACAGAAAATGTAAAGACTTGAATGACCGTGCATACATTTTTATTGCATCTGAATCTATATTCAAAAGGGAAATTGTAAATAAGATCACAGATACAGCCTCTTAGGACCTGGGTATGGCTGGAATGCACTGTTGAAGAAGTGATATTATATGGATGATTTTTAAGATGCCATTCTTGTGAATTCAAAATTATACTCTATACTTCATGATATGTTTTTTCGATATTTATAGATTTACTATATTTTGTGTTTTCAAAATTATACTCTATACTTCATGATATGTTTTTTCGATATTTATAGATTTACTATATTTTGTGTTTTCAAAATTATACTCTATACTTCATGATATGTTTTTTCGATATTTATAGATTTACTATATTTTGTTACTTTTATCTCTATCTTAATCTCTAAGGACGTCTATTTTTTGTAACTTCTCTATGGGAAATAATGTGATTACACATATAATATATCAACTTTATGTATAAAACAAAAATGTAATTGTGAAGTTTAGTTGCTATTTCCCTATAAATAAATGAAGAGCGCATATTACAACGATTCGCTGTCGGTCGATCATCCGACATACAAACTAGAACGCAATCCGATCCGACCAAACTATCGGTCGATTAAAAAGTGTAGTGCGTGAGGGCCCTAACCAATATACCCAATCGATCTCAATGACAGATATGGCATTATCAAAATAATGTATTCATCATTTTGAAACGGTAATAATAAATTGATGACTTAAACATGTTAAGGTACGACAGTAATAAATGGGAATATAATAGTTAAATCTAAGTGAGAAATAAAATATTGATATGGAAATATAAACATCATTAACTTTGGTCGATTTCTCCAAGGCAATCTAAACTGTCAACTAGGTAGGAATTACTTAAGCTTAGATAGTTCTTAACATATCTATTGGTTGTCACCAGTCTGTGACGGATATATATGCGAATTTACCAGTTTCCAATGCTGCAGCCAGGCTCATCACTGGAGCCTCTAAGTTTTGTCACATCTCGCCATCTTCACAATCTGCAATGCCTTAAAGTCCCCGAAAGGATGAATATAGCTTTTCTTATTTAATTTCTTACTTTACTTTTTGTGCAGCTTCGGCTTTTCCTGCGCCTTTGGATGCGTCATCGAGTTTTGTCCTTTTACATTATTGGTTCCCGTTCAGTCAGCCATTTCACAGCCTCATGGAGTCGCTCTACGGATGTCCAACCAGTCTCCATCATACCTCTTTATCGGGCACTCGTCTACATGATGCTGGATAGTTTGCCTGTTTGCTCTATAGTCACATTCCGGAGAATCCCTTTTTCCACATTTGGTTATTACAGCGTCCTTGTTCTGTACGAATTCCGTTCTACTGAACTCAAACTTTTCGAGGAGGAAGGAATAACAGGAATAACCTGAGGCCCTTCTGTCAGGGTCTTTGATAATGTGTTTATTTAACTACAGGTCTGTATCATTCCACCTCTCTCTCTTTACTCTAGGAAAGTTGCTTTCTGGTCTTCAGTCGTTGTCTTGGTGGTTGGTATATATCTTGAAATGCGGGGGATTGCAGGATTTCTATCAATCCTTGTCTCATAATCTTTAGAGCACTTCGTGGTATGATTCCTGCTTATTTCTCCGGACTGTGCATTCCGCTTTCAATAAATGACAGACAATCATCACTTTGTTCTGCATCTTCATCCATGTTTGGCAAATTAGTTGAAATTAACAGGGTGTACACCTTTAGACAAACCGAAAATATATCTTTATTCAGAAAAATCTAAAAAACGCACCTTTTTAGCAAAAATCACCAGAGCCAAAATAATACAACTTAATCAATTTTCAGCGCCCTTGAGCTGAGATATATTTACGAACACGACGCTATATAAATTATTCTAATTATTATTATTGTATCCTATCTAGGAAATGAAAACGCTTTTTGTCAATACAATGACGAAATCAGGCCCCTGAGTCAAATTTAAAACGTTGCTCGTTATCGCCAAGCGTTATTTTTTTTTGCGGGATTTTGACGTTTTTTGTCCGTTGTTGTAGAAAAACATTCTACAACAGTCCCATCCAAAAATAATTAGCGCTTGGCGATAATGAACAGCGTTTTCAATTTGACTCAGAGGCTTGTATTTGAAATGCATCATAACATGTCTATGACGGTCACATTCTGACGATAAAGTTCGAAATTTTCAATCCAAGCATTTTGTCAATGGCACCATTTCAGTTGTGTTCGTGTGTGTTAGCTAGTATTACTATAATAGATGTCTAATACACCAACGAAACAGATGACATAATTTTGCAATTTGAAAATGACAGACGCAATTGACATTCATTGACTGTTTACAGGTTATCTAATCAAGTTACAGACTTAGTGATTATGTAGTTACAGACTCTGAAAGCCAAGAAAGAAAAAAAAAAGAAAAGGTGACAGAAATCGATTTCCCAAAATTAATTATTTTATAACGACAGATTACTGCTGCCCAACGTAGAAACCCTGTTCGGGACGTAACAGTTTACAATATTTTTTACAGTAACCGTTATTATAAACTGGGTGATTTTTCCCGATCTACATTAGATATGCAAAAAATCACAATAATCTGTACTCATAACCACTATTTCAATAAACATCACAGCAGATACAAAGCTCACATTAAAAATATCAAAAAGGTCCAAAATGCCCGCCAAACCTGTCATCGATCCAATCGATTTGATAATGCAAAAACGTGTATTTCTTGAAAATTAGTCAGATATCAGACCAGGGATGTTGTATGTAGCTGAGTGCTGAACCACCAAGATATGCCATGAACCAAAGACTTCACCCTACCGAAATGAAAATGCTTAGATGGGCTGGCGGTGTTACAAGAGTTGATAAAATCAAAAACGGTTATACCCTAGAAAGTGTTTTAAAGTAGCACTAATAGTGGACAAATTGAAAGAAACAAGGCTGCGATGCCATAGAGAATGGACAATCGTGGTTTCACTGAATTCACGAATCCAGGCCCATGAGCACAGGCGACCAGAGTAAAAGTCAGAACAGACGAGCCTCATGGGCTTGCGGCCATGTATGCGGGCTTAAGGGGCCCCTTTATGACTCGAGTCACGCTCACCACTCACAGATGGGTGTCTGTAAGATATTGGCACTAGGAAATAAGTCCTCCATTTGTACTGGCAAAAAATGTTATGTACAACAAAGTGTTTAAATAAATATGTTTAAATAAATAAAACTGCCTGGAAGATAGTGAAAGAACTAAATAATGTAAATGACTCAAACAAAACAACTATTAAATCAATTGCTATAAGCGATTCTCTGATTCATGGAGATAAACCAATTGCTGACTGTATGAATGAACATTTTGCAGGTATAGGTAATAAACTAGCTACTGAATTATTCTCTAAATCACAGAAAACTGAACAAGAGATTCTTAAAAATTATGAACGGAAAAAATATACGCACGCAAAGTTTAAATTAATGAACATAACCAAAGATGACACCATTAAGTATATTGAAGATATTCGTACAGATAATTCTAAGGGATACGATAAAATACAAGCCAAAATAATAAAATCAGTAAAAAATCAAATCGCTGAACCATTAACTCATATTCTAAATTGTAGCTTATCACATGGTGAGTTTCTTGAGGCGTTCAAATGTGCTAGGGTAATCCCACTTTATAAAGGAGGTGATCATAAAAATCCCAACAACTATAGGCCAATATCCATTTTTGAGTGTTTTATCAAAAATATTTGAAAAATGTGTCAGCCTTCAACTTACAAAACATCTAGAAACGCTCAATATTCTTGCAGAAAATCAATATGGTTTTAGAAAAAATAAGGGTACGGACGAAGCTCTTCTGTCAATAATCAAAGATATTGCTAATAACATTGATAGAAATAGAAAAACCATAGCAATATTTTTAGACTTAGCCAAAGCTTTTGACACGGTTTCTCATAAACTTTTACTAAAAAAGTTAGAAAACGTGGGAATTCATGGAACAGAATTAAAATTCTTCAAAGAATATACTGAAAAACGATCCCAGTTTGTACAAATTGGAACCACAACCAGTGACATAAAGCAAATAAATTATGGCGTTCCTCAAGGTAATACCCTTGGACCACTTTTATTTTTAATTTACATAAATGATCTCTGTTTTCTTAAAATTGGAGGAAAAATTATTACTTTTGCAGATGACACTGCACTACTTTTCAATAGTGACACATGGGAAAAAGCATACGTATTGGCAGAAAAAGGAGTCAATATAGTAAAATCATGGCTAGATAACAGTGTCTTATCTCTTAATATAATAAAACTAAATCTATGACCTTCAGTATTGACACACGAGGACAACCTTTGGATCAACATTCTATTACAGTTCACAATTGCTACAAAAATTTCTGTCAATGTACCCCCCTGGAAAAATGTAACGAGATCAAGTATCTAGGAGTTGTTGTTGACAATAACTTAAATTGGAAAAAGCATATTGAGGAATGTTCCATAAAAATTCGAAAACTAATATATCTATGTTTACGTATTCGCAATGTTTTTAAAATAGATGACCTTAAGTTCATCTATTATGCAGTTGCTCAATCTATACTATGTTATGGCATCATAGTTTGGGGAGGAACGTATAAAACCGCACTTAGTCCCATTGAAATAGCCCAGAAGAGTATCATTCGAGTTATTAATAAAAAACCTTTTAGATATCCGTCTAATTCATTATTTTCTGAATTTGAAGTTTTAGATATTCGTCAGCTATACCTCAAGAAATTAATCATTTACTCACATAAGCTCAATATAACACAATATACTCGAGTTGAAAATTCCTACAATATTAGACACAGACTTTTACCCATCCCCGGAGCTCATACCACGTTTGCTCAAAAACATTTTGATTTTATTTTGCCTCGTATTTTAAACATATTTACAAAAGAATTGATTGGTTCTGAGATATATAATATAAAATCACTAAGTGCTATGAAAAATAAACTATTTTCTTGGATTCTCAACAAAGGTAGAATGAACATTGAAGATATATTTTTTTAAAATTATGAAATGATTATAAAATCGTGATGTTATAGCTTATATAATAATTTGTATTTTTGATTTTTTTTTGATATGTTATAATTATATGTTAGACATGAATGGGTTACATAAGTAAAGACTGTGTCAGTTAAAATGAATGTAAAGCTATTCCGACACAAGCACTGCTTAGTGGAATAGTTCTTATCCACTGGATGTTGGTACTGATAGATTGTATTCATTTTGTCAGTGCCAACATGTTATACATACTTAGTGGAATAGTTCTTATCCACTGGATGTTGGTACTGATAGATTGTATTCATTTTGTCAGTGCCAACATGTTATACTAAATTGTCAATTTTTCAAATTTTTTTTTGTTCTATGTTTCACTGTCGTATTGTTGTAATTTTTTTGTATGGTTATTGTGGATTTAAATAAATAAATAAATAAAATAAACAAATATTAATATTCAAAATGAATCATTTAGTAAAATGATATAATGAAGTCGTTAGTCGTGTTACAAATTAGCATTATGTCGTATCAGAATGGAAGAGCTCTCAATATTGAGTGATCCGAAAGTTAGAGCTGCAAAGTTTATTCGGGTCTTGGATAATATGCTAACGAAATTCGGCTAACTAAGCTCTGGTGGAAGTTTAACTAACTTTTTGTATTCCCAGTTCTACTACAAAATTACTCCGTGTTCATGAATATTTAACTATTAAAATATATGATACTCCATTAATCTGTTTAGTGTTTTGAACTTTTGGTAGAATAACAATACGCAAACAATATTTATTGTTTGCGTTATCCGGCTAAACAATTAAGAAAAGTAGGGGGAGTGGATTGCATCTCCGCTGTGTAACAAGCTTACGGATTTTTATTTGTAGATGTCGTTAATTGCATTTTTGTTCATAAAATCCTTGGTATAGAAAAAAAAATTATGGTCAAAATACGCATACAACATCATAATTCACACATGTAATATTTTTTACCTAAAATATGCATTGAACATCACAATTTAAATTAAAACCAGTCTTTATTTTTTATATAATATTAGACAAAAAAAAAAAAAACTCCTAAGAACCACTGAGATGAAGACTCTACGACCCATCGCAGGCGTAACACTTCTTGACAGAGTAAGGAACTCGGAGATAAGAAGAATCTGTGATGTCGATTCTGGAGAGATCATCTGAGGAGAGCGGGTTCGGATCGAGTGGTGAGGATGGCAGCGGATGGGGAGATAACAAATGGCAGACCCCCTGGAAGACCACCCAAACGATGGAAGGATAGCCGGACGTCCACTTCACAAGAGCAGGCTCCGAGAATAACAGGACACAGTCCTAACTAAAGCAGAAGAAGAAGAAGATTAGGCAACCCACCCTTAGAAGAGTGATTTGTGCACAGTATTTATATTGACACTTGTAATATTTTTTGCTTTTGAAACATATTTAGGATATTAAATAATATTTTTTTAAGGAGTTACATACATGAAAATAGAAACAAATACTTGTTTAACATACAGATACTTATTTTTTAACAGATTTTTAATTATCTCAATAGAGACGAAGTTGGAATATTTACTGTAGGAGAACCGGGAAATCAAGGCACCTACAGGGCTTACGACCTGCCATCGGCTGGTTTACGTGATCACTTTATGCGCTTGCGCAACGTTCACCAATTATGCCTTTTTAGATAGGGATCTCATTAAAAATGCATAATTGGTGAACGTTGCGCAAGCGCATAAAGTGATCACGTAAGCCAGCCGATGACGGGTCGTAAGCCCTGTAGGTGCCTTGATTTCCCGGTTCTCCTACAATAAATATTCCAACTTCGATTAACAGATTTTTAATTATCTCTATTGAGATAATTAAAAATCTGTTAAAAAATATCTTTGACTCCCGACAGGGAAAAAATCCAATGTTTGCGCATATGCAATAATAAAAATATTCGATTACAAATACTTAATTTTAAACATTTTTTTTCACAAAGTTAAAATCATCAAAATAACGACGAAGTATCACCAAACTTCTTAAAAGATCACGTGGGCTGCTCAGGACACAAATTTTAGGCTTTAGTTGCTTAGCTGGTAGTTCTTGTACAATACAACATTTCTCGTCACAAATTTATTTATTTATTTATTTTTATTCTTCTTGTACATATAATTAGTACAGTGGCGGGCTTATTGCCTAATGGCAATTTCTTCCAACCAAACAGAGTAAATGTTAAGTATACAAAACAGTGTGTACAATGGCAATAGGTTAATCACATTACAAAATAAGAAGAAAAGTAAAAAAAAACAAAGAAGATATATAAGAACAATTCATAGCAATGATAGAAAAACTAAAGGATAAGGAAAGGAAGAGGATAGGAAGTTGTAATCAGGTGTTATCAGATAAATGCCTCGACCGATCTCGTTCACCTATAGGACAAGCATTTATGCTTAGTTTAGGGAACGTAGGAAGATGTATATGTACTTGTTTAACAAGGACATATTCATTTAAAAAAAAAAAAAATATATTTTTACTTTAGCCTTTTCTTGAAGATGTTTAATGAGATAGACGACGTAAAATCAGGACTTAGGCTATTCCATAGCCTAATAGCTGAATGTACTTCAAATGAAGAGCAAAAAAAATCCGAACTATGAATAGGGATAGATAGTAAAGCACGTTCAGCAGATCGAATTTAAATTGAGTTTTCCTTTTTAATAAAAAAAATGCATTCAGGGATTGTAAACCTTGAAGAAAAAAATAAAAAAAAACATTGATCATTTTATATAGTGAAGGGTTTTGTGTTAGCCAAAATTCTCTCGTTTATATATTACATAATTATAATAATTATAAAAAGGTCTGTGAGCCTTTAAAGGTATTTATATTTTTGTTCTTATCGCGGCAGACAGAGGTGAGCGAGTACCAAGTACCTTAGGGAAAACTCCACTGTTTAAATTAGAATATTTGGGAATTATTATTATTATAAACGGTAAAAAGGCATTTTTGCGAAACCGTATCCCGCCATTTTATATACCCACGCAACTTAATGCAGGGTCGCCATAAAGCGATTTATTTAACTCAATTCAGGATCCCATTTTTTTTATTATTGTCAACCGAGAAGCAATAATAATGTCATTTATAAGTGAACAACATTTATAAGTGAAAATCAGTTGTTAGAGAGAAACTATGGGATATACTATCAGCGTATGGAGTGAAGAGTAAGCTGATACGCGCAATCGCGTCATTGTATGAGAACAGCGAAGCAGGTGTTCGTGTCAGCGACACAGTAACATCGTGGTTCTCGATAAATAATGGCGTTAGACAGGGATGCGTGCTGTCTCCATGGCTCTTCAACCTGTACATTGACTTCTGTATAAGAGCCCTTAAGGATGAAAGCAAAGGTCTGAAACTGAGTAATGTAATAGTGCGTGATTTGATGTATGCAGATGACAAAGTACTGTTAGCTGAAAGTATGGAAGAGTTACAGTATCTTGTAAGCATGGTATATGAAGGATGCATAGAGAACGGTCTGAGAATGAATGCCAGCAAATCAAAGGTAATGGTCTTTGAAAAGAGTGAAAGCAGAACAGCGTGTAAAATAAGAGTAGAGAATGAATGGCTCGAGCAAGTCGACGAGTATGTATATCTGGGAAGCATGTTTCAACGGAATGGACGACCTGATAAGGATATTGAAAGAAGAGTTATGGCAGGAAACAGAGTGAATGGAGCACTGAGACCAGTTATGAATGATCGCAACATATCAAAGGCTGCCAAAGTTGCCATTCATAACGCTATCTTAGTGCCAACATTGACGTATGCAAGTGAAACCTGGACATGGCAGAAGTCGCACGAAAGCAGAATAAATGCTAATGAAATGAGATCGCTAAGAAGAATCTGCAATAGAACGATGTATGACAGGGTAAGAAATGAGAACATAAGGAAAGAATGTAAGATGAAGAAAGATATCATTAATAGAATGAAAGTGAACACACTGAGATGGTTTGGCCACATGGGTAGAATGAATGAGGAACGCCTGACGAAGAAAATATACAATGCGGATAGGAATGGATTGAGAGGCCGGGGCCGCCCAAGAAAGGGATGGCACGACCATGTAAACGATATTCTGAAAGACGGAAATGTTAGAAGCATGTACAATAGACGAACATGTATGAGACGATGCATGAATGTTGACGAGGCGATGAATGTGTGCCAGGATAGAAAGATATGGCGTTCGGTTCTCTCTGCCTACCCCGTAAGGGACATGGCGTGATGGTATGTATGTATGTATGTACATTTATAAGGGAACAACATTTATAAGTGAACAACAATTATAATTGAACGAAATTTATAATTGACCAACATTCAAAAGTAAACAACATTATAATAATAATAATTTTTTTAATGATTCTAGGGTTTTTGTGTTTACAGAGTGGAAATCCATTTTAAATGAATAAATAAATAACTTTGTATTTTTCCACAATATTTTTTATACTAACGATCGAACGTTTTCGCCAAGGTGACTTGGCATTATCAAGATCCAAACGAAACTAAAACAAAAATAAGCTAATTTCTACTTCACTCAGCATTGACAACGTTGTCACATGTGTGGGTGGAGCTACATTAACTCCACAGCGTTGCCAAATATGTGCTCAGAGACTGGAATAAATTTTTTATTCCAGTCTCTGAGCAGGGGGATGCAATGCTACACAAACCATATTTTTACATACAAAATATACATTAAATATTACAAAAGAAGAAAACATTAATAAATAAAAAATATTTATAAGTGAACACCATTTATGCTGGGTGTCTCAAAATAAAGTTTATATTTAGTGGATCGATTAAAAAAAAGTAAGCCGTGTATCGAAAAAATGTTTATTAATTATTAAAGTACAAAATTTGGGAATTTATTTCTTAAAAATAATATCGTCCAAATGTAGACCCTCGCGTTCGCAGCACTCATTTAATCGCACAGTAAAATTACTTAATGATGGGCTCGGCAGGTGGACTCAATGATGGCTACCATTTTGTGACGGATATTTTATTTCAAATGCGCCAGGGAAGTCAGTATATTGGCGTAAACTTTAGATTTAAGATAACCCAATAGGAAAAAGTCGATAGGGGTTAAATCAGGACTGTGTGGAAGCCAATTTATGTCACCTCTCCTGGAGATCAATTTGCCTGGGAAAATTTCACGAACTCGTGGTAGAGATCACTTTGTTTATAGCCAGGAAAGTTTTGCAGTTCAGGCACCAAGAAGTCTACTTACATCTCCACAAGGTCCGATTCAGATTTGCCGACTAAAATTAGTTTTTATACGTCCCGAATAAAATTTTAGTCGCAAGCGTCGTAAACCCGTATTCTGATTTCGTCTTAAACAATGGCCGACTAAAATGAATTCGCCCGAAAAATTTTAGTCACCGTGAATAAATAAACATTTTCGGTGTTGCCGCGACACAAAAAATAATATATTCAAGACATTCGAAAATTTATTTCTCTAGCAATATTCAACAGCCTAAAAACGTCAAAACCATAGAAAAGATATTTTATTGTCAAAACTAGTTAGTGTATTCTATGGTTAAAACAACGTTTACCTCCAATACCGAAACATTTATAATTTGTACGGCGCTATTTGCTATGGATACCTAAGGATAAATCCAAAATTAAGAGTACAAAGAAGCAGATGGAGTTGATGATTGACTTCGTATCAACGAATAGTGCAATGACAAATGGAAAGATAGTAAATTTATGAAGGTAAGTTAGATATGTCAATATAAAGTTTTGCCTTGAAATTTTATAGGTTAAATATGTCGAGCATATCTAGTGATAACTGGAAGAAAAGAGAGCCGTATTTATGACGCATCACTTGTTATTACATACATCAGGGTAATAACAAGTAACATTCCAAACTGTATCTTTCATTTGAATTCAAATTATTTTTCATTTTCTACTCATATGACAGTCATTACTCAAACTCGTGTTTATTATGTTAGACTGACGGCTTCTTTTATTAAAATGATTAAGACCATTTAATAATTCATGTAATACAATGTTGTTATTTGTTTTACAGGGAATTCTAGTGACACCAGAGTTGAAAGATTGTGGATCCAGAATACCAGAGAAATTCAGATTTGGCGATCTCTAACAATCCAGAGTTTAATGATGTTTCCCTATCAAGGGACTGAATTATTTTTTTCACTAATTATTGTATTTTTTTTGGTGTTTTGATATAGTATAATAACCTTTTTGCATATAATTATTATTTGAATGTAAATAGCTACCTATTCAGATTTTATTATACCTACCTATGGATCTGTAAAATAAAATGTTTTAAATAGATACATTAGTTATGTGAAAAAGAGAATCTGCCTTGCCAAAAAACTATTATGCAGTTTGGCGGAAAATATTATTGTAATTCTTTTTTATAATATACAGAATTAATGAAAAAAAATATGTATTATTTTTATAACAATTTACATACTTGTTTTATTTTTCCTTGTCATTCTGTCTACTGCTTAAAAGGTTCTACAAATTAGATACAACAAATTTAATACACATGTATTTATATTACGATTATTTATTTTATACATACATAGAAAATGTGACAAATTTAATATAACTAAATATATATATGATTTTTTTTAAAGTGATGTGTCTTCTTATTAAATTACTTCTAGTCCTTGCAACGTGGAAAAAAATGTAAGTATCATCATAAGTAAGTCTGTCGCTATTGCCAATATCTATTTCAATAATGTCTTCATCTGCAATGAACATAATTTATTTATTTATAGTATACAAATTATTATTCTAACTAAGAATTCCTGTTTTTAGTATCCTGTCGGTTCATCTGGGGCGTTAACTCATGGTAATAATTATTTAATGCAGAGTCACCTAAGATTTAAAATGAACATAATGGTTTATATAATAACCTAACCTCAAATGACAGACAACTTGTATGTGAGATTTTGACTGAAGCCCCAAACTTTAGTAGAACATTGAATATAAATTTAGCTACTTGTAAGAATACTTCATATTAAAATTGATGATGAATGACCATTCTTGGTAGATTTTCATTATTATGATAGATATATAATTTGTAAGTACGTTATTTGACAAGTGGAATCTCTAACAATTACTTTTAATAAAATTCGTGTCACATCATTAGTTAAAAGCTACAAAAACCAATAAAATTTACAACTTTACCTTCTTTATCCATTATCTAGGCAAAGATAATAAAATTCCATTATTTGTGTGGTCTCTAAAAATATCAACGAAAGTCAAGTAACCTGTAACTATAAATACGTGATGATTATTGTTTGTCATAAATTTGTACAGTTAAAAAGTTATCACGTTTATTTTTCTTTAGACGTGAGTAAAAAAAATACTCCACTTTAAACGATTTCACCAAATAATTATTAAAAATAATTGAATAAAGTAAAAACAAACAAATAATGGTGCCCTTATCCAGCGTACAAAATTGTAGACGGATGTCAAACGACCCGCATAAATTTAAGTCATATTTTAAAAGATCGAACGTCTAAGTTGCGAATCGGAATACGAAAACGTCCAAATCAACGGGAAACCGTGGATAAAAGGATTTTATACGCGCGGTGTGACGTCATGAGATAAAATTAGAGAATCTGAATACCAATTTAATCCCGTATAAATTTGGTCAACTTTTTGACATTTCTCATATACTAAAATTCCGTATAAAATTTGTAGTCGAATCTGAATTGGGCCTAGTAACGCTCTAAATTCAAATATAAACTTTATTTTGAGACACCTTGTAAGTAAACAAAAATTAAAAGAAAACTACATTTACAAGCATTTATGCTTAGTTTAAGGAAAATGTGTTTTAACCAACGACAGGTATGCGGGTGTGCATCAACTTATAGAACTATTAAATCTTAATTATTTATTAAGATTACTTTTTGACACATCATTGCACCCTGTACAAGTGGCAAATTTAACGATCTATCTTTTGATCAACCAATGATCTAGTCCAGGGAAGCAAAAGTTGCGTGAGAAATAGTATTATAAAATAAATTTACTTTTTGAATGCCATCGAACCCAGGACACCGACAGAAGAAAAACAACTTATAACTATGACACAGCGGCGGTCGGCTTATTATTGCTTAAGAAAAAACAGGGACTATTAAAAACTTTACAAAACCAATACATTTAAAAATAGTAAAAACCATTACAAAGTGCAGATACCAATTTACAACAATTAACCATCTGCGCAAATTTCTAACCAATCCCTGCCCAAAAATATTACTTTTAAATACCTTGAGATTTGCCACAATACAGGGCCTATTCCGGTTCTTTTATCGCGGCAACATACACAAGTTTTTACGCTACATGTGTTTCTTATAGCAGATTGTTATTCTGTTTTCCGCGGACACTAGCCCGCGTAAACTTCCGCGCATTATGTTGAGAAAACCTCCGTTCGCCGTTCGTAACGCGGTATTCTGATTGGAGCGAAATACGTATGACATTCGACAGGTGAATTTATTCGCAATGTTTTATGTGGCATATCGAGGTGGTGTTAAATTTTGTGTAAAGACATAAAACGACGCGTACATACATTCGTTCGTTTCACTGATTATAGTTACGAATGCCAGCTCCTGATACGTAACTTTCACTTTACATTCTGTGATACATAAAAATTAGCGGAACTTATCGCAAAATATTACACGTGAATAGGATTAAGGCCCCTGCAGAGTTCAGCGGAGGAAAAAGGTAGTTTCCTTAAAAAATAATAATATTTTATCACGTCGGTAAACTTGAAGGAAGTTTCCATATAAAATAATATATTATAACGACGGTAAACTAATAGTGGCAATAAATTTTCACCTTCACTTCGGTTTGAGGGTTTTGCCAGCCCTGAATAAACTTACCCTTATCTGGTTTGCCGCTTCGCGTGAGCCGATTACTCAACTGATGAAAACAAAAATATTTGCCTGGGAGATTTTAGGAATTTTCAACTAAAAAAATCTACGCATACCTTTATGTATTTACTCCCCCAACCATCCCGTCGTTTATGGGGACTAAACACGACCCAGACTAAACAGACGAAGTAGAAGAATCCTTAAAGCCTACTGTCCACGTAAACCGCACGTCATGCGCACGCTTTCGTCAATTGACGAATGCAAGACGAATGCTTGCATCTTGCATAGAAACAATCAAAACTGTGTCCACGGAGCGGCAACGTCGCGTCACCCGCAGGCCGCGTGGACACAGTTTTGATTGTTTCTATACAAGATGCAAGCATTCGTATTGCATTCGTCAATTGACGAAAGCGTGCGCATGGCGTGCGGTTTACGTGGACAGTAGGCCTAAGGCTCTCATTCCTAGCAAGCACCTTTTCAAAATATAGTTTCATCTTCAAATTATTGATAAAGTCGAATGTATTAAATATTTGGTAATACATATTGGTTCCCATTTTGATGGCAAATACATGTTGAAAAAATAGCGGCGAGAATACAGGAAGTGATCCAACTGTCGGTTCGTTCATGAGAATTCAATTCTCTTAATGAATCGACATTATTAAGCCAAGATGCGTGTACGAAGGAAAATTTTTTGTGTAGTGGACTTTTTGCATGCTAATAACACCAACTAGAGGCCTCGCAGCATATATGTTCTAATACATGGATTTACTCAGAATTCGGAGTAGAACATTTTATGGGAGTTTTGTGTGTGTGTGTGTGTGTGGGTGTGTGTGTCTGTCCCCCCCTTATAACTTTTGATCCGCTCAATTTACAGAGCCCAAATTTTTAGAATATATAAACAGTTATAAGCCTACAAAACGTTTATACTCAGAAATGTGAATTTTTGTTTCAGTCAGGGGTTATGAACTATTGAAATTTTGATTTATTTTTCCATATATCTCAGAAACCATAAAAGCTAGAACGCTGAAATTTGGTATAAACATAGACAAATACAAAATCTCAAATTAATTTTTTCAAAAAAAATCCAGGATTTCTCAAACATTTTTTATTAAGAAAAATATTTTTTTTATGATAAATTTATGAGTTTAACTGCCTATATTTCCAAAAATTTTAAAAATATCAAAAAAAGCCGAAACACCCCAACTAGATAATTTAATTTTCTATAAAAAATATTAACATTGTATTAGCACATTTCAAATTTTTTTAATAATTTTTATAAAAATTGAATTTAGTGACGGCATTGCTTCATACAATTTGTATGGCAATCGCCTAGGTACACACAATATCTAAGACTTAATTGTTTGATACTAATCTCCAAACATACATACATACCATCATTCTGTTTTCATATTCTGGGTAGGATCAAAGGACTGACCTCCATACTATCCTATCTTGACATACATACATATGTAGGACATGTAGGTACCTACATGTGTTGTATAGAAAATCAAATATCTTAAAATATTAAATAATTTGTATTTATGGGATTATAGTTTGGTACTTATTCTTCAACTATACATACTATCGCTATCGACAGTTGGATCTCATGTGTTACATGCAACTAGTATATTTATTTAATATTGCCCGTAACGTACTGGACAAAAATTAAATTATAACTATGTATTTCGCACTAGCTCAGTCTATTATGAACTATGGGTAGATTGGATTGCAAAATCTTTAATAAAAGTGATCAATTAAAAAACCCTATAGATATCCTTCAGATCAACTTTTCTCTGGAAGTGGCCATTTTGGATTTTTGAGTGACAGACGCGTTACTTTTTCTCCGGTCAATTAAATCAAAACGAGTGATTTATAGTGGAGTTTACTATCTAAATATCATTTATTTTTGTTAACAGTTACATTGTGAATAATGTGTTTTTAGTTTTTGTTTCAATTTAGTTAATTTAATATAGTTAATTTGTGTTTTTCTTTCTACAACGATACCGGTGAGTTCGTTCCATTTTATTTGATTTATTTTTTGCTTTGTACGTAGGTAGGAGTTTAATTCTTATTAGCGGTGAAGCGACAGCGACACCAACCGTATGTAGCGATGAACGAACGGGGGGAGGAAGATGAAGGGGGCGGTAGGCCCCCTCCCGCACCTGACAACAATGTTATTAATAAGCAGTTATTCGTTTCAACATCAGGTAAAACTAAAGCCCAGTCCACACTACCGCAAACCGATAGAGATAATGCCCCCAAGTCAAATTGAAAACGCTGTTCGTTTTCGCCAAGCGCTAATTTTTTTTGTATGGGATTTGACGTTTGTTGTTTGTTATTGTAGAAAAAATTTCTACAACAAACGTCAAATCCCATACAAAAAAAAATTAGCGCTTGGCGAAAACGAACAGCGTTTTCAATTTGACTTGGGGGCACTAACACGATTCTATCAACAAAACGTTTCAAACCGAACGACACAACAATAGAAACGCGTGTTAACATACCTTTATACCGATACAACGAATGTTCTTTGCCGCCGTATATCGTTCATATACAAAACAAAGTATCGGGAGAAAATCAAATTATGAATGCAGTTTCTTTCGGCTCATTCATTTATAAACATAAATTCACTGATATAAAAAAAATAAAACCTCTAGGAAAACGTTTAATATCTATAGAATTCAACAATTATTTGACCGCGAATTCTATTTTGAATAACAAAATTTTAGAAGAAAAAAATTACGTAACATTTATTCCATCGTTTCATGTGACTCGTCTGGGAGTGGTAAAGGATATTCCTACATCATTTTCGGACGATGAAATCATCCAAAACTTGGAGGTTCCCCCAGGATTTGGAAAGGCTTTGAAAATCCGTAGACTGAATTACAGAGACCGTAGGGCCGAAACTCCAACATGGAGACCATCGCAGACAGTTGTAGTAACGTTTGAGGGACAGAGACTCCCTTCTCATGTGTATCTATTTTATAATCGTCTTCCCGTAGACACATATATCTTTCCAACGATACAATGCCATAAGTGCCTGAGATTTGGACACACAAAAATCAATTGCAAATCTAGTATTGCTAGATGTTATAAATGTCGTTCCCAGCATCTCGGTGAGACTTGTACAGAAAATATTGAAAACTTAATTTGCGCTAACTGTACGGGTAATCATTCAGCCCTGGATATCAACTGCCCGGAGTTGACGCGCCAAAAAAATATAAAAAAAGTGATGGCGGAAAATTCTGTATCTTATATTGAGGCATCAAGTATGTTCCCACCGGCGAAAATCACATATTCAGAAAAAACCAAAATTATTCCTAGTGCTGAAAACCAAACCCACTCTAGGCTAAAATGGAGACAAATATCTCATATAAGTAAAACGCCCCATTCAAAAACAAACGCTTTATCAATAAACGAAAAAAACCACTTAGACTCCATACTGATAGCCCCAAATGGAAACTACCCTTCTCCAAATAATGGTTGTGCCCTTCCTAACAATACAAGCAACTATGACCCCATGAACAACCGCAAAGAAATTATCCTTAACTGTATATATAACATGTTAAACGAACTACTTACTACTGGAAACTATGTTTCCATACCGTCCAACGATGAAATACTAAAAAATACATTAAAAAACGCTACATTAATTACTAACGAAGATAATAACATTACTGAACCAACACATTCCAATACAGATGCACCGTCGGTTCCTCTGCCGTAGGTTGCATAGCATACGTATCAAATCTATATTTTATCATACTCTAAAATGGCTTTAAACATTCTTCAATGGAACTGTAGGAGTGCTGCTCCTAATAAAGACTCAATATTAAATCTTCTATCTGGAAATCAGATAGACGTAGCTGCATTGTCCGAAACTTGGCTTAGAGATGATAAGCTATTTAAAATACACGGTTACCGATGCCTTACTGACAATAGACTGGACGGTCGTGGAGGTTGTGCATTATTAATAAAAGATTCATTATATTTCAATCAGGTACACCCAAAAACAATCAACTGCCCTTTCCAGTTAGTCGCTGCCGAAATAAATGGCACAACTTTCGTATCAATATACATTTCCCCTAATTTTCAACCCACAAAATCAATATTGAAGTCAGTATTCAATCGTTTACCTTCACCATTTGTAATACTTGGGGATTTCAATGCCCATCATAGCATATGGGGTTCATCTACATGTACAAGATTAGGCAGAATAATAGTAGATCTATTAAATGAGCTGAGTTTATGTGTTATTAATGATGGATCTCCTACGCGAGTCCCCGTACCAAATCAACGACCAAGTGCCGTAGATTTAACAATTTGTAGCCCAGAATTAGCCCCTTACCTGGATTGGAATATTCAACCCGATCCATTCAACAGTGACCACTTTCCGATTTGTGTTCTCTACTCTCATCCGTCCTGCAAACTAGTACGCAATCCTTCCTCCTACAGCAATGCACCACAAATAAGAAAAAAGAGATTTAGTAAAAACATTTGTAATTTTGAAAAAGCCAATTGGTCTGGATTTGTTAATTTCACGGATGACCCAACCAATTCACGACTAATTATACCCTCTAAAGAAAATTTACTAGATTGTTACGATAATTTCATAGAAACAATAGAAAAAGCGGAAAATTTCATCCCTAAGAAAGTTAATAAAACCAAAAAATATCCTCCCCCTCCACCTTGGTGGGATTCGGAATGCGAAGATCAAACAATTCTTAGAAAAGAAGCGCTTAAGGTGTATAGAAAAAATATGACATTGGAAAATTATTTGATTTTTAAAAATATTCAAGCCAAAGTAAAGAGATTTCTGAGAAACAAAAAGCGAAAAGGATGGATAGACTTCTGCACATCGCTTTCTCCTCAAATACCAATATCTACCGTTTGGAATAACATTAAAAAATTCCGCGGATCATTCAAATTATCGCCTCTAAAATCGTGCCCGAAGCTATGGTCAGATGACTTTTTGAACAAACTCGCTCCTCCATTTGCTGCAAATGCTGACGAACTTCTCACAGAATATTCCTTCCCACCTAATAACAACTGGTTAGATGCTCCATTCCAAACTAACGAACTCAAAGCCATCCTCGAAATCGTCAAAAATACCGCCCCAGGAATCGATGGAATCCCATATGTCATCTTAGCAAATACTAGCGACAGTATGCTAGAATACTTCACCAAATTAATAAACATAATGTTTGATTCTGGCACTGTCCCTGATACATGGAAGTCCCAACTAATTATTCCAATTCTAAAACCAAAGAAAGACCCAAATTCGGGAGAAAATTACAGACCAATTGCTCTTGCCTCAACTCTTCTAAAATTAACCGAACATCTGATCAAAAGAAGAATCGATTGGTTCGTTGAAAATAAAAAAACCTTTCCTCATAACATGTTTGGATTCAGAAAAAAAAAATCTACCCTCGAAAGTGTATCTAACTTAGTAACAGACATTCTGTTAGCTTTTTCCAGACAGGAACATGTCGTAGGAGCGAGTTTGGACATCTCTAGTGCATTTGATAATGTACACTTTCCAATTCTTAAAACCAAACTCACTCGCATAGGGATCCCAACTAAGTTAACGTCATTTATAATCAACCTTCTTGTTAATAGAAAAATTATTTTAGATATCCAAGGTATCCACTTACAAGAAAGAATCGTTGGTAAAGGATTGCCTCAGGGGTCAGTTTTAAGCCCAATACTCTTTAATATTTACATCCTTGAAATTTTTCATCTTATATATTCTCCGATACAGTTATTAAATTATGCGGATGATTTTTTCATATATGTATTAGGTAAAAACTTACAACAAATGGAGATGTTGCTTAACGACAATTTAAAAATAATAGCTTCGCGGTTATCAGACATTGGAATGAATCTTAGTCTAAGTAAATGTAAATCAATCATCTTTACCAAAAAACGTTCAATCCCGGCTATTAAAATCATCATAAATAATACTGCCTTACCAGCTACAACTGAAATTAAATTCCTCGGTATTATCATGGATTCCAGACTCTCTTGGAATTCTCAAGTTATCCACACTGCTAATAAATGTCAGTCCGGTTTAAATGCTATGCGAGCAGTAACGCGCACTTGGTGGGGTGGTCATCCATCTATTCTCAGAATAATGTACACATCCTATATTCGCAGTCAAATCGATTACGGTTTATTCCTTTTAAGCCCTTTATCAAAAAAGAATTCCCAAATCCTTGACAAAATCCAATATGAGAGTTTGAGAATTGTTTTGGGAGCTATGAAGTCTTCACCGGTGAACGCCCTCCAAGTAGAGGCCGCAGATCCTCCTATTGAATTGAGAAAACAATACCTATCAGACAACTTCTTCGGAAAATGCTATTGTATAAAATTTCACCCTTTAGTTAACAAAATCAATCATTTGAAACATTACTTTGTAAATAAAAACACTTTTTGGAAGAATAAAAAACCAACTCCACTAATCAATAGCCTTAAATTTATGGAAATGTACTCACAAGTTCTACTCAAATCTGAAATACTTCCTGTTTATTCCATCCCCTACCATAACTTAGTAGATACTCCAACTTTCATCCAATCTTTAAACATAGTTCCAGATACCTTTGCCTCCAAACGCTTCAACCAAGAAATATCAAATAAATGGAGCAAATGGAAATTACTGTATACAGATGGATCGAAGCTAGACAATGTGAACAACGTAGGATCGGCAGTTTTCAGTGAATCGGACAATGCTCAATTGATGCTGACTCTTCATAAGGAAGCAACCATTTTCTCAGCGGAGTGTGTTGCAATATTGGAAGCTCTGAATTACGCAGAAACAAAACAGTTCTCACACACTTTAATTTTAACAGATTCATTAAGCGCAATTCAAAAATTAAGCAGATCCCCTCTTTCTTATGTGGATGATCCCTACTGTATCCAAATTAGAACAAAAATTAAAAAAATCAAGGACCAAAAAAAAGAAGCATGTTTGGCATGGATACCAAGTCACTGCGGAATAAAAGGGAATGAGAAGGCAGATGAATTAGCCAAAATGTCAACCAAATGTACTACAAGGACTCACCCCTTCATTATTTTAAACGATATTCTTCCTAATATTAAGATGCGCCTAATGGAGAATTGGCAGTCTCATTGGGACTTTGTCTCTCAAACGAATGGCAGGCTGTATAGAGAGACTCAGCCAAGACTAGCCAGAAAGCCGTGGTTCAGTGAAATGATGTTCGACAAACATACGACCAGTGTACTGTGTCGAATGCGCCTCGGACATTGTTCTACTGGTGAGCATTTGGCAAGGATTGGAGTTATTGAGTCGAATCTATGCGAGTGCGGAACAAACGACGAAACGCTGGATCATATATTTTTTGAATGTCCATTAAGAAACGCGTACCCAAATTTTTATACAGATTTAATAAGAATAAAAACGCCAATGCCAGTGAATATGAGGTCGCTTTTGGCTTCCAATTCCAAAAACACATACATCTTGATTGTCAGATTTATTAAAAATAACCTAATTAAGATCTAAAGTAAACAGTTTTCATAAACTTCACACACAAAACAGTTAACTAAATCATTTAGGTATACCTTTTTTGGCAAATAACACCCGATCGGGGTGAATAGCCAGATTAAAATAAAAAAAAAAAAAAAAAAAACTTTTCTCTGAATTTCAAGTATTGGACATAAGATTGTAAAGATGTTATTTTTCAAATAGATTAGTTTTCTCAACATATTATTTAAGTAATTGTATGATACTTACTATTTTTTACTACTTATTATTACTTGTGTTGAAAATTATCGCGTTTATTTATTAAATATTGCTTCTCGGGCAACTAACAGGTACTATGTCAAATATTAATTTAACACGCACCCAATAACAAGTTGCCACATTCTGGAGAATTACGATATTAATCGTCTCACAGATCCAGACTGAAAACACAATTAAAAACTGTATCTCCACCGGGAATCGAACCCGGGACCTTTGGATCAGCAGTCAGATACCCAACCAACTGAACCACGAAGGCCGACAACCGTTTAATGTCAACTTTGACAGCTCATCCGACACTATCATTGAACAGTAAGCCAGTTGTTTCCACATGATTAGCTCTCTTTGACACATTAAGTGCAGTGTCTGCAAGGTTTTAGAGATCTCCGGACTCTTCGTATGTTCTTTATGTGTTTTTTCAGAGTTTTGCAAAGGGCCGTTATTAGTCCCCATAAGCAGAACGGGTGGTGGTTAGGGAAGAACAGCTCATCCGGCATTGGTAAAATGACCAGTGCGTTTTCTAAGCTCTAGTGACAACTTCTTGTTTCAGATTCCACTACACAAACTCAAACATATATTTTTATTGACAATAACATCTCAATAGAGACGAAGTTGGGATATCACAGAAGAACCAGGAACTCAGGCACCTACAGGGCTTACGACCTGTCATCGGCTGGATTTCGTGATCACTTTATGCGCTTGCGCAACGTTCACCAATTATGCCTTTATTGAGTTCCCTTATCAATGTAATTTTTGAAAGATCTATATATTTGAATAATGTGTAAACATTTGACCTGAATAATACGAAATTATACTATTGCCATCTATGAGGTAACGATGTAACCATTTTTTGTAACGCCATCTAATGATAAATTAGTTTATTTGTAAACAATGAAAGCAACAGTCCTTATAAATGAGGTGACGGTATCTCGCACAGATGTCACCCCAGAACTGCGCCAGAAATATTATTGATAAGGGATACATTAATAAGGGAACTTAATAATGACATAATTAGTGAACGTTGCGCAAGCGCATAAAGTGATCGCGTAAACCAGCCGATGACAGGGCGTAAGCCCTGTAGGTGCCTGAGTTCCTGGTTCTTCTATGATGTCCCAACTTACGAGATGTTATTTAAGATGTTTGAGATGTTATTTTCAATAAAAATATCATTTGACTGCCGACAGGGTAAAAAATCCAATGTTTGCGTATATGCAATTAAAAAATATATTCAAACATATATGTATTTTATATCATTTCTTCTCCTTTTTGTGACCATCACACCAAACTCATAACGATATTGCACCAACATAATGAGTTACGCCGCATTCGGAGTCTATAACCACTGCTTGAGATGTTTAAGCCACTGTGTTCTTTTACGACCCATAATTCGACTTTCCTATATCTTTCCCTTCATATTGATTAATCAAAATAAAGTATCTGCTAGTATTCAGAGCGCTAAAGACGAGTCTAAAGGGTTGAATGAGTGTATGGATGAATCTTAAACCCACACACCTCTTTAGACACACATACATACTGCGATGTGACACTTGAATCAAACAAGCTTTATAAATACCTACAAGGTCTATTGTAAGGTAAACTCAAAGATCCCCACTTCATTAATTTATCAAGTGGAACAAGCAAACAGGGTAGATATAAAGGTATGGTATATCTATGGATGTGATATTGAAGTATCTGCACGAAATTTATATCAAACAAAAGAACCAGCAGATGAGATAGATCACAGAACCTGTTGGAAAAATATACTTAGTAATTAACTTGTACAGATTTTTTTACCAACTTTAATCTTAGGACACCCGACTACATACATAGATATATTAATTTATTTTTCAATTTCATTTTGTACAAGAATATAAAGAGATTCCTTACTTTGTTTGAAAGTCAATGGGGTTTAAGAGGACGTTTAAATGTGTATTATTTTTTAAATTGTGTATTATTTTGTTGATTATGTATTATTTTGTAATTATGTTTGTTGTTATTTTTAATGCCATGCCAGTTTAGGTTTCCCTGTAAAGGCATGGCATTCTCTTTGCCAAATAAATAAATAAATAAATAAATAAATAAAATAAATAAACTCGTAGGTATAAACGCTATCTTTATCGACAAACATTTTTTCAACATCTCAATAGAGACGAAGTTGGGATATTGTAGGAGAACCAGGAACTCGAGGCACCTACAGGGCTTACGACCTGTCATCGGCTTGTTTACGTGATCACTTTATGCGCTTGCGCAACGTTCACCAATTATGCCATCTTATTGAGTTCCCTTATCAATGTAATTTTTGAAAGTTCTATATATTTGAATAGTGTGTAACATTTCACCTGAAAATAAGAAACTACACTATTGCCATCTATGGTGTAACGGAAAAGCCTTTTTGTAACACCATCTATTGAGAAATTAAGAAATTAGTTTATTTGTAAACAATGAAAGCAACAGTCCTAAAAAATGAGATGACGGTGTCTCACACAGATGTCACCCCTGAACTGCGCCAGAAATATTATTTCATTTTTGGCTTGTTTACCTACTAACATTGGATTTTTTCCTTTTCGGGAGTCAAATGAATTCATTTTAAATTTATTTTTTCAAATTTAACATAAGTAGGTATTTTTACATTTCTTCACTGAATAAACGTTACACAAAATTTAAAAAAAATTGAATATATCATACTTATAGCATTTTATTAAATTATTCCATAACAATAAAGAAAACGAGTGGGTTGTGGCCAACACTAAACTCTCCACACCACAAATATTGACAATGAAATATTTTATTCATTCTAAATTTTACTACCAGGAATATAAATTTTCTAACGATAGTATATTTTCATGTTAAGATAGACAAACTATTAATGCCGTATAGTGAAGAATGCTTATGTTGTATGAAATATTTTAAAAAAAGCAGATAAATTTTGATTTAAAGAACGCGAGAGCATTTTCCAAATTTTGACAGGTGATATCATATGAAGATTTTTTTTGTTGTTTATGGAAAGCTAATCAGTTCTATGTTCAAGCTTTTTACATTATAACATGAAATCAAATTACTGAACTTTTCCATACATAGAAATTTATCTAATTACATTTTTATTCATACTAAACGTTACTATCAGGAATATAAATTTTCTTCCGATAGTATATTTTTATGTTAAGATAAACAAACTATTAATGCAGTATAGTGAAGAATGCTTATGTTGTATGAAATATTTAAAAAAAAGCAGATAAATTTTGTTCTAAAGAACGCGAGAGCATTTTCCAAATTTTGACAGGTGATATCATATGAAGATTTTTTTTGTTATTTATGGAAAGCTAATCAGTTCTATGTTCAAGCTCTTTACATTATAACATGAAATCAAATTACTGAACTTTTCCATACATAGAAATTTATCTTATTACATTTTTATTCATACTAAATGTTACTATCAGGAATATAAATTTTCTTCCGATAGTATATTTTTATGTTAAGATAGACAAACTATTAATGCAGTATAGTGAAGAATGCTTATGTTGTATGAAATATTTTTAAAAAAGCAGATAAACTTTGATTTAAAGAACGCGAGAGCATTTTCAAAATTTTGACACGTGATATCATATGAAGATTTTTTTTGTTATTTATGGAAAGCTAATCAGTTCTATGTTCAAGCTCTTTACATTATAACATGAAATCAAATTACTGAACGTTTCCATACATAGAAATTTATCTAATTACATTTTTATTCATACTAAATGTTACTATCAGGAATATAAATTTTCTTCCGATAGTATATTTTTATGTTAAGATAGACAAACTATTAATGCAGTATAGGGAAGAATGCTTATGTTGTATGAAATATTTTAAAAAAAGCAGATAAATTTTGTTCTAAAGAACGCGAGAGCATTTTCCAAATTTTGACAGGTGATATCATATGAAGATTTTTTTTGTTATTTATGGAAAGCTAATCAGTTCTATGTTCAAGCTCTTTACATTATAACATGAAATCAAATTACTGAACTTTTCCATACATAGAAATTTATCTAATTACATTTTTATTCATACTAAATGTTACTATCAGGAATATAAATTTTCTTCCGATAGTATATTTTTATGTTGAGATAGACAAACTATTAATGCAGTATAGGGAAGAATGCTTATGTTGTATGAAATATTTTAAAAAAAGCAGATAAATTTTGTTCTAAAGAACGCGAGAGCATTTTCCAAATTTTGACAGGTGATATCATATGAAGAATTTTTTTGTTATTTATGGAAAGCTAATCAGTTCTATGTTCAAGCTCTTTACATTATAACATGAAATCAAATTACTGAACTTTTCCATACATAGAAATTTATCTAATTACATTTTTATTCATACTAAATGTTACTACCAGGAATATAAATTTTCTTCCGATAGTATATTTTTATGTTAAGATAAACAAACTATTAATGCAGTATAGTGAAGAATGCTTATGTTGTATGAAATATTTTAAAAAAAGCAGATAAATTTTGTTGTAAAGAACGCGAGAGCATTTTCCAAATTTTGACAGGTGATATCATATGAAGATTTTTTTTGTTGTTTATGGAAAGCTAATCAGTTCTATGTTCAAGCTTTTTACATTATAACATGAAATCAAATTACTGAACTTTTCCATACATAGAAATTTATCTAATTACATTTTTATTCATACTAAACGTTACTATCAGGAATATAAATTTTCTTCCGATAGTATATTTTTATGTTAAGATAAACAAACTATTAATGCAGTATAGTGAAGAATGCTTATGTTGTATGAAATATTTAAAAAAAAGCAGATAAATTTTGTTCTAAAGAACGCGAGAGCATTTTCCAAATTTTGACAGGTGATATCATATGAAGATTTTTTTTGTTGTTTATGGAAAGCTAATCAGTTCTATGTTCAAGCTTTTTACATTATAACATGAAATCAAATTACTGAACTTTTCCATACATAGAAATTTATCTAATTACATTTTTATTCATACTAAATGTTACTATCAAGAATGTAAATTTTCTTCCGATAGTATATTTTTATGTTAAGATAAACAAACTATTAATGCAGTATAGTGAAGAATGCTTATGTTGTATGAAATATTTTAAAAAAAGCAGATAAATTTTGTTCTAAAGAACGCGAGAGCATTTTCCAAATTTTGACAGGTGATATCATATGAAGATTTTTTTTGTTATTTATGGAAAGCTAATCAGTTCTATGTTCAAGCTCTTTACATTATAACATGAAATCAAATAACTGAACGTTTCCATACATAGAAATTTATCTAATTACATTTTTATTCATACTAAATGTTACTATCAGGAATATAAATTTTCTTCCGTTAGTATATTTTTATGTTAAGATAGACAAACTATTAATGCAGTATAGGGAAGAATGCTTATGTTGTATGAAATATTTAAAAAAAAGCAGATAAATTTTGTTCTAAAGAACGCGAGAGCATTTTCCAAATTTTGACAGGTGATATCATATGAAGATTTTTTTTGTTATTTATGGAAAGCTAATCAGTTCTATGTTCAAGCTCTTTACATTATAACATGAAATCAAATTACTGAACTTTTCCATACATAGAAATTTATCTAATTACATTTTTATTCATACTAAATGTTACTACCAGGAATATAAATTTTCTTCCGATAGTATATTTTTATGTTAAGATAAACAAACTATTAATGCAGTATAGTGAAGAATGCTTATGTTGTATGAAATATTTTAAAAAAAGCAGATAAATTTTGATTTAAAGAACGCGAGAGCATTTTCAAAATTTTGACACGTGATATCATATGAGGATTTTTTTGTTATTTATGGAAAGCTAATCAGTTCGATGTTCAAGCTCTTTACATTATAACATGAAATCAAATTACTGAACGTTTCCATACATAGAAATTTATCTAATTACATTTTTATTCATACTAAATGTTACTATCAGGAATATAAATTTTCTTCCGATAGTATATTTTTATGTTAAGATAGACAAACTATTAATGCAGTATAGTGAAGAATGCTTATGTTGTATGAAATATTTTTAAAAAAGCAGATAAACTTTGATTTAAAGAACGCGAGAGCAATTTCAAAATTTTGACACGTGATATCATATGAAGATTTTTTTGTTATTTATGGAAAGCTAATCAGTTCTATGTTCAAGCTCTTTACATTATAACATGAAATCAAATTACTGAACGTTTCCATACATAGAAATTTATCTAATTACATTTTTATTCATACTAAATGTTACTATCAGGAATATAAATTTTCTTCCGATAGTATATTTTTATGTTAAGATAGACAAACTATTAATGCAGTATAGGGAAGAATGCTTATGTTGTATGAAATATTTTAAAAAAGCAGATAAATTTTGTTCTAAAGAACGCGAGAGCATTTTCCAAATTTTGACAGGTGATATCATATGAAGATTTTTTTTGTTATTTATGGAAAGCTAATCAGTTCTATGTTCAAGCTCTTTACATTATAACATGAAATCAAATAACTGAACGTTTCCATACATAGAAATTTATCTAATTACATTTTTATTCATACTAAATGTTACTATCAGGAATATAAATTTTCTTCCGTTAGTATATTTTTATGTTAAGATAGACAAACTATTAATGCAGTATAGGGAAGAATGCTTATGTTGTATGAAATATTTTAAAAAAAGCAGATAAATTTTGTTCTAAAGAACGCGAGAGCATTTTCCAAATTTTGACAGGTGATATCATATGAAGATTTTTTTTGTTATTTATGGAAAGCTAATCAGTTCTATGTTCAAGCTCTTTACATTATAACATGAAATCAAATTACTGAACGTTTCCATACATAGAAATTTATCTAATTACATTTTTATTCATACTAAATGTTACTATCAGGAATATAAATTTTCTTCCGATAGTATATTTTTATGTTAAGATAGACAAACTATTAATGCAGTATTGGGAAGAATGCTTATGTTGTATGAAATATTTTAAAAAAAGCAGATAAATTTTGTTCTAAAGAACGCGAGAGCATTTTCCAAATTTTAATAGGTGATATCATATGAAGATTTTTTTTGTTATTTATGGAAAGCTAATCAGTTCTATGTTCAAGCTCTTTACATTATAACATGAAATCAAATTACTGAACATTTCCATACATAGAAATTTATCTAATTACATTTTTATTCATACTAAATGTTACTATCAGGAATATAAATTTTCTTCCGATAGTATATTTTTATGTTAAGATAGACAAACTATTAATGCAGTATAGGGAAGAATGCTTATGTTGTATGAAATATTTAAAAAAAAGCAGATAAATTTTGTTCTAAAGAACGCGAGAGCATTTTCCAAATTTTGACAGGTGATATCATATGAATATTTTTTTTGTTATTTATGGAAAGCTAATCAGTTATATGTTCAAGCTCTTTACATTATAACATGAAATCAAATTACTGAACTTTTCCATACATAGAAATTTATCTAATTACATTTTTATTCATACTAAATGTTACTATCAGGAATATAAATTTTCTTCCGATAGTATATTTTTATGATTAGATAGACAAAATTTTAATGCAGTATGGTGTAGAATGCTTATGTTGTATGAAATATTTTAAAAAAAGTAGATAAATTTTGTTTTAAAGAACGCAAGAGCATTTTCCAAATTTTGACAGGTGATATCATATGAAGAATTTTTTTGTTATTTATGGAAAGCTTATCAGTTCTATTTTCAAGCTCTTTACATTATAACATGAAATCAAATTACTGAACGTTTCCATACATAGAAATTTATCTAATTACATTTTTATTCATACTAAATGTTACTATCAGGAATATAAATTTTCTTCCGATAGTATATTTTTATGTTAAGATAGACAAACTATTAATGCAGTATAGTGAAGAATGCTTATGTTGTATGAAATATTTTAAAAAAAGCAGATAAATTTTGTTCTAAAGAACGCGAGAGCATTTTCCAAATTTTGATAGGTGATATCATATGAAGATTTTTTTGGTTATTTATGGAAAACTAATCAGTTCTATGTTCAAGCTCTTTACATTATAACATGAAATCAAATTACTGAACGTTTCCATACATAGAAATTTATCTAATTACATTTTTATTCATACTAAATGTTACTATCAGGAATATAAATTTTCTTCCGATAGTATATTTTTATGTTAAGATAGACAAACTATTAATGCAGTATAGGGAAGAATGCTTATGTTGTATGAAATATTTTAAAAAAGCAGATAAATTTTGTTCTAAAGAACGCGAGAGCATTTTCAAAATTTTGACACGTGATATCATATGAAGATTTTTTTTGTTATTTATGGAAAGCTAATCAGTTCTATGTTCAAGCTCTTTACATTATAACATGAAATCAAATTACTGAACGTTTCCATACATAGAAATTTATCTAATTACATTTTTATTCATACTAAACGTTACTATCAGGAATATAAATTTTCTTCCGATAGTATATTTTTATGTTAAGATAGACAAACTATTAATGCAGTATAGGGAAGAATGCTTATGTTGTATGAAATATTTTAAAAAAAGCAGATAAATTTTGTTCTAAAGAACGCGAGAGCATTTTCCAAATTTTGACAGGTGATATCATATGAAGATTTTTTTTGTTATTTATGGAAAGCTAATCAGTTCTATGTTCAAGCTCTTTACATTATAACATGAAATCAAATTACTGAACTTTTCCATACATAGAAATTTATCTAATTACATTTTTATTCATACTAAATGTTACTATCAGGAATATAAATTTTCTTCCGATAGTATATTTTTATGTTGAGATAGACAAACTATTAATGCAGTATAGGGAAGAATGCTTATGTTGTATGAAATATTTTAAAAAAAGCAGATAAATTTTGTTCTAAAGAACGCGAGAGCATTTTCCAAATTTTGACAGGTGATATCATATGAAGAATTTTTTTGTTATTTATGGAAAGCTAATCAGTTCTATGTTCAAGCTCTTTACATTATAACATGAAATCAAATTACTGAACTTTTCCATACATAGAAATTTATCTAATTACATTTTTATTCATACTAAATGTTACTACCAGGAATATAAATTTTCTTCCGATAGTATATTTTTATGTTAAGATAAACAAACTATTAATGCAGTATAGTGAAGAATGCTTATGTTGTATGAAATATTTTAAAAAAAGCAGATAAATTTTGTTCTAAAGAACGCGAGAGCATTTTCCAAATTTTGACAGGTGATATCATATGAAGATTTTTTTTGTTGTTTATGGAAAGCTAATCAGTTCTATGTTCAAGCTTTTTACATTATAACATGAAATCAAATTACTGAACTTTTCCATACATAGAAATTTATCTAATTACATTTTTATTCATACTAAACGTTACTATCAGGAATATAAATTTTCTTCCGATAGTATATTTTTATGTTAAGATAAACAAACTATTAATGCAGTATAGTGAAGAATGCTTATGTTGTATGAAATATTTAAAAAAAAGCAGATAAATTTTGTTCTAAAGAACGCGAGAGCATTTTCCAAATTTTGACAGGTGATATCATATGAAGATTTTTTTTGTTGTTTATGGAAAGCTAATCAGTTCTATGTTCAAGCTTTTTACATTATAACATGAAATCAAATTACTGAACTTTTCCATACATAGAAATTTATCTAATTACATTTTTATTCATACTAAATGTTACTATCAAGAATGTAAATTTTCTTCCGATAGTATATTTTTATGTTAAGATAAACAAACTATTAATGCAGTATAGTGAAGAATGCTTATGTTGTATGAAATATTTTAAAAAAAGCAGATAAATTTTGTTCTAAAGAACGCGAGAGCATTTTCCAAATTTTGACAGGTGATATCATATGAAGATTTTTTTTGTTATTTATGGAAAGCTAATCAGTTCTATGTTCAAGCTCTTTACATTATAACATGAAATCAAATAACTGAACGTTTCCATACATAGAAATTTATCTAATTACATTTTTATTCATACTAAATGTTACTATCAGGAATATAAATTTTCTTCCGTTAGTATATTTTTATGTTAAGATAGACAAACTATTAATGCAGTATAGGGAAGAATGCTTATGTTGTATGAAATATTTTAAAAAAAGCAGATAAATTTTGTTCTAAAGAACGCGAGAGCATTTTCCAAATTTTGACAGGTGATATCATATGAAGATTTTTTTTGTTATTTATGGAAAGCTAATCAGTTCTATGTTCAAGCTCTTTACATTATAACATGAAATCAAATTACTGAACTTTTCCATACATAGAAATTTATCTAATTACATTTTTATTCATACTAAATGTTACTACCAGGAATATAAATTTTCTTCCGATAGTATATTTTTATGTTAAGATAAACAAACTATTAATGCAGTATAGTGAAGAATGCTTATGTTGTATGAAATATTTTAAAAAAAGCAGATAAATTTTGATTTAAAGAACGCGAGAGCATTTTCAAAATTTTGACACGTGATATCATATGAGGATTTTTTTGTTATTTATGGAAAGCTAATCAGTTCGATGTTCAAGCTCTTTACATTATAACATGAAATCAAATTACTGAACGTTTCCATACATAGAAATTTATCTAATTACATTTTTATTCATACTAAATGTTACTATCAGGAATATAAATTTTCTTCCGATAGTATATTTTTATGTTAAGATAGACAAACTATTAATGCAGTATAGTGAAGAATGCTTATGTTGTATGAAATATTTTTAAAAAAGCAGATAAACTTTGATTTAAAGAACGCGAGAGCAATTTCAAAATTTTGACACGTGATATCATATGAAGATTTTTTTGTTATTTATGGAAAGCTAATCAGTTCTATGTTCAAGCTCTTTACATTATAACATGAAATCAAATTACTGAACGTTTCCATACATAGAAATTTATCTAATTACATTTTTATTCATACTAAATGTTACTATCAGGAATATAAATTTTCTTCCGATAGTATATTTTTATGTTAAGATAGACAAACTATTAATGCAGTATAGGGAAGAATGCTTATGTTGTATGAAATATTTTAAAAAAAGCAGATAAATTTTGTTCTAAAGAACGCGAGAGCATTTTCCAAATTTTGACAGGTGATATCATATGAAGATTTTTTTTGTTATTTATGGAAAGCTAATCAGTTCTATGTTCAAGCTCTTTACATTATAACATGAAATCAAATTACTGAACGTTTCCATACATAGAAATTTATCTAATTACATTTTTATTCATACTAAATGTTACTATCAGGAATATAAATTTTCTTCCGATAGTATATTTTTATGTTAAGATAGACAAACTATTAATGCAGTATTGGGAAGAATGCTTATGTTGTATGAAATATTTTAAAAAAAGCAGATAAATTTTGTTCTAAAGAACGCGAGAGCATTTTCCAAATTTTAATAGGTGATATCATATGAAGATTTTTTTTGTTATTTATGGAAAGCTAATCAGTTCTATGTTCAAGCTCTTGACATTATAACATGAAATCAAATTACTGAACATTTCCATACATAGAAATTTATCTAATTACATTTTTATTCATACTAAATGTTACTATCAGGAATATAAATTTTCTTCCGATAGTATATTTTTATGTTAAGATAGACAAACTATTAATGCAGTATAGGGAAGAATGCTTATGTTGTATGAAATATTTAAAAAAAAGCAGATAAATTTTGTTCTAAAGAACGCGAGAGCATTTTCCAAATTTTGACAGGTGATATCATATGAAGATTTTTTTTGTTGTTTATGGAAAGCTAATCAGTTCTATGTTCAAGCTTTTTACATTATAACATGAAATCAAATTACTGAACTTTTCCATACATAGAAATTTATCTAATTACATTTTTATTCATACTAAATGTTACTATCAAGAATGTAAATTTTCTTCCGATAGTATATTTTTATGTTAAGATAAACAAACTATTAATGCAGTATAGTGAAGAATGCTTATGTTGTATGAAATATTTTAAAAAAAGCAGATAAATTTTGTTCTAAAGAACGCGAGAGCATTTTCCAAATTTTGACAGGTGATATCATATGAAGATTTTTTTTCGTTATTTATGGAAAGCTAATCAGTTCTATGTTCAAGCTCTTTACATTATAACATGATATCAAATTACTGAACTTTTCCATACATAGAAATTTATCTAATTACATTTTTATTCATACTAAATGTTACTATCAGGAATATAAATTTTCTTCCGATAGTATATTTTTATGTTAAGATAGACAAACTATTAATGCAGTATAGGGAAGAATGCTTATGTTGTATGAAATATTTAAAAAAAAGCAGATAAATTTTGTTCTAAAGAACGCGAGAGCATTTTCCAAATTTTGACAGGTGATATCATATGAAGATTTTTTTTGTTATTTATGGAAAGCTAATCAGTTATATGTTCAAGCTCTTTACATTATAACATGAAATCAAATTACTGAACTTTTCCATACATAGAAATTTATCTAATTACATTTTTATTCATACTAAATGTTACTATCAGGAATATAAATTTTCTTCCGATAGTATATTTTTATGATAAGATAGACAAAATTTTAATGCAGCATGGTGTAGAATGCTTATGTTGTATGAAATATTTTAAAAAAAGTAGATAAATTTTGTTTTAAAGAACGCAAGAGCATTTTCCAAATTTTGACAGGTGATATCATATGAAGAATTTTTTTGTTATTTATGGAAAGCTTATCAGTTCTATTTTCAAGCTCTTTACATTATAACATGAAATCAAATTACTGAACGTTTCCATACATAGAAATTTATCTAATTACATTTTTATTCATACTAAATGTTACTATCAGGAATATAAATTTTCTTCCGATAGTATATTTTTATATTAAGATAGACAAACTATTAATGCAGTATAGTGAAGAATGCTTATGTTGTATGAAATATTTTAAAAAAAGCAGATAAATTTTGTTCTAAAGAACGCGAGAGCATTTTCCAAATTTTGATAGGTGATATCATATGAAGATTTTTTTTGTTATTTATGGAAAACTAATCAGTTCTATGTTCAAGCTCTTTACATTATAACATGAAATCAAATTACTGAACATTTCCATACATAGAAATTTATCTAAGTACATTTTTATTCATACTAAATGTTACTATCAGGAATATAAATTTTCTTCCGATAGTATATTTTTATGTTAAGATAAACAAACTATTAATGCAGTATAGTGAAGAATGCTTATGTTGTATGAAATATTTTAAAAAAAGCAGATAAATTTTGTTTTAAAGAACGCGAGAGCATTTTCAAAATTTTGACACGTGATATTATATGAAGAATTTTTTTGTTATTTATGGAAAGCTAATCAGTTCTATGTTCAAGCTCTTTACATAATAACATGAAATCAAATTACTGAACGTTTCCATACATAGAAATTTATCTAATTACATTTTTATTCATACTAAATGTTACTATCAGGAATATAAATTTTCTTCCGATAGTATATTTTTATGTTAAGATAGACAAACTATTAATGCAGTATAGGGAAGAATGCTTATGTTGTATGAAATATTTTAAAAAAAGCAGATTTGGGAAGAATGCTTATGTTGTATGAAATATTTTAAAAAAAGCAGATAAATTTTGTTCTAAAGAACGCGAGAGCATTTTCCAAATTTTAATAGGTGATATCATATGAAGATTTTTTTTGTTATTTATGGAAAGCTAATCAGTTCTATGTTCAAGCTCTTTACATTATAACATGAAATCAAATTACTGAACATTTCCATACATAGAAATTTATCTAATTACATTTTTATTCATACTAAATGTTACTATCAGGAATATAAATTTTCTTCCGATAGTATATTTTTATGTTAAGATAGACAAACTATTAATGCAGTATAGGGAAGAATGCTTATGTTGTATGAAATATTTAAAAAAAAGCAGATAAATTTTGTTCTAAAGAACGCGAGAGCATTTTCCAAATTTTGACAGGTGATATCATATGAATATTTTTTTTGTTATTTATGGAAAGCTAATCAGTTATATGTTCAAGCTCTTTACATTATAACATGAAATCAAATTACTGAACTTTTCCATACATAGAAATTTATCTAATTACATTTTTATTCATACTAAATGTTACTATCAGGAATATAAATTTTCTTCCGATAGTATATTTTTATGATTAGATAGACAAAATTTTAATGCAGTATGGTGTAGAATGCTTATGTTGTATGAAATATTTTAAAAAAAGTAGATAAATTTTGTTTTAAAGAACGCAAGAGCATTTTCCAAATTTTGACAGGTGATATCATATGAAGAATTTTTTTGTTATTTATGGAAAGCTTATCAGTTCTATTTTCAAGCTCTTTACATTATAACATGAAATCAAATTAGTGAACGTTTCCATACATAGAAATTTATCTAATTACATTTTTATTCATACTAAATGTTACTATCAGGAATATAAATTTTCTTCCGATAGTATATTTTTATGTTAAGATAGACAAACTATTAATGCAGTATAGTGAAGAATGCTTATGTTGTATGAAATATTTTAAAAAAAGCAGATAAATTTTGTTCTAAAGAACGCGAGAGCATTTTCCAAATTTTGATAGGTGATATCATATGAAGATTTTTTTGGTTATTTATGGAAAACTAATCAGTTCTATGTTCAAGCTCTTTACATTATAACATGAAATCAAATTACTGAACATTTCCATACATAGAAATTTATCTAATTACATTTTTATTCATACTAAATGTTACTATCAGGAATATAAATTTTCTTCCGATAGTATATTTTTATGTTAAGATAAACAAACTATTAATGCAGTATAGTGAAGAATGCTTATGTTGTATGAAATATTTTAAAAAAAGCAGATAAATTTTGTTTTAAAGAACGCGAGAGCATTTTCAAAATTTTGACACGTGATATTATATGAAGAATTTTTTTGTTATTTATGGAAAGCTAATCAGTTCTATGTTCAAGCTCTTTACATAATAACATGAAATCAAATTACTGAACGTTTCCATACATAGAAATTTATCTAATTACATTTTTATTCATACTAAATGTTACTATCAGGAATATAAATTTTCTTCCGATAGTATATTTTTATGTTAAGATAGACAAACTATTAATGCAGTATAGGGAAGAATGCTTATGTTGTATGAAATATTTTAAAAAAAGCAGATAAATTTTGTTCTAAATAACGCGAGAGCATTTTCCAAATTTTGACAGGTGATATCATATGAAGATTTTTTTTGTTATTTATGGAAAGCTATTCAGTTCTATGTTCAAGCTCTTTACATTATAACATGAAATCAAATTACTGAACTTTTCCATACATAGAAATTTATCTAATTACATTTTTATTCATACTTAATGTTACTATCAGGAATGTAAATTTTCTTCCGATAGTATATTTTTATGTTAAGATAAACAAACTATTAATGCAGTATAGTGAAGAATGCTTATGTTGTATGAAATATTTTAAAAAAAGCAGATAAATTTTGTTCTAAAGAACGCGAGAGCATTTTCCAAATTTTGACAGGTGATATCATATGAAGATTTTTTTTGTTGTTTTTGGAAAGCTAATCAGTTCTATGTTCAAGCTTTTTACATTATAACATGAAATCAAATTACTGAACTTTTCCATACATAGAAATTTATCTAATTACATTTTTATTCATACTAAACGTTACTATCAGGAATATAAATTTTCTTCCGATAGTATATTTTTATGTTAAGATAAACAAACTATTAATGCAGTATAGTGAAGAATGCTTATGTTGTATGAAATATTTAAAAAAAAGCAGATAAATTTTGTTCTAAAGAACGCGAGAGCATTTTCCAAATTTTGACAGGTGATATCATATGAAGATTTTTTTTGTTGTTTATGGAAAGCTAATCAGTTCTATGTTCAAGCTTTTTACATTATAACATGAAATCAAATTACTGAACTTTTCCATACATAGAAATTTATCTAATTACATTTTTATTCATACTAAATGTTACTATCAAGAATGTAAATTTTCTTCCGATAGTATATTTTTATGTTAAGATAAACAAACTATTAATGCTGTATAGTGAAGAATGCTTATGTTGTATGAAATATTTTAAAAAAAGCAGATAAATTTTGTTCTAAAGAACGCGAGAGCATTTTCCAAATTTTGACAGGTGATATCATATGAAGATTTTTTTTGTTATTTATGGAAAGCTAATCAGTTCTATGTTCAAGCTCTTTACATTATAACATGATATCAAATTACTGAACTTTTCCATACATAGAAATTTATCTAATTACATTTTTATTCATACTAAATGTTACTATCAGGAATATAAATTTTCTTCCGATAGTATATTTTTATGTTAAGATAGACAAACTATTAATGCAGTATAGTGAAGAATGCTTATGTTGTATGAAATATTTTAAAAAAAGCAGATAAATTTTGTTCTAAAGAACGCGAGAGCATTTTCCAAATTTTGATAGGTGATATCATATGAAGATTTTTTTTGTTATTTATGGAAAACTAATCAGTTCTATGTTCAAGCTCTTTACATTATAACATGAAATCAAATTACTGAACATTTCCATACATAGAAATTTATCTAAGTACATTTTTATTCATACTAAATGTTACTATCAGGAATATAAATTTTCTTCCGATAGTATATTTTTATGTTAAGATAAACAAACTATTAATGCAGTATAGTGAAGAATGCTTATGTTGTATGAAATATTTTAAAAAAAGCAGATAAATTTTGTTTTAAAGAACGCGAGAGCATTTTCAAAATTTTGACACGTGATATTATATGAAGAATTTTTTTGTTATTTATGGAAAGCTAATCAGTTCTATGTTCAAGCTCTTTACATAATAACATGAAATCAAATTACTGAACGTTTCCATACATAGAAATTTATCTAATTACATTTTTATTCATACTAAATGTTACTATCAGGAATATAAATTTTCTTCCGATAGTATATTTTTATGTTAAGATAGACAAACTATTAATGCAGTATAGGGAAGAATGCTTATGTTGTATGAAATATTTTAAAAAAAGCAGATAAATTTTGTTCTAAATAACGCGAGAGCATTTTCCAAATTTTGACAGGTGATAATCATATGAAGATTTTTTTTGTTATTTATGGAAAGCTATTCAGTTCTATGTTCAAGCTCTTTACATTATAACATGAAATCAAATTACTGAACTTTTCCATACATAGAAATTTATCTAATTACATTTTTATTCATACTAAATGTTACTATCAGGAATGTATATTTTCTTCCGATAGTATATTTTTATGTTAAGATAAACAAACTATTAATGCAGTATAGTGAAGAATGCTTATGTTGTATGAAATATTTTTAAAAAAGCAGATAAATTTTGTTCTAAAGAACGCGAGAGCATTTTCCAAATTTTGACAGGTGATATCATATGAAGATTTTTTTTGTTGTTTATGGAAAGCTAATCAGTTCTATGTTCAAGCTTTTTACATTATAACATGAAATCAAATTACTGAACTTTTCCATACATAGAAATTTATCTAATTACATTTTTATTCATACTAAACGTTACTATCAGGAATATAAATTTTCTTCCGATAGTATATTTTTATGTTAAGATAAACAAACTATTAATGCAGTATAGTGAAGAATGCTTATGTTGTATGAAATATTTAAAAAAAAGCAGATAAATTTTGTTCTAAAGAACGCGAGAGCATTTTCCAAATTTTGACAGGTGATATCATATGAAGATTTTTTTTGTTATTTATGGAAAGCTAATCAGTTCTATGTTCAAGCTCTTTACATTATAACATGAAATCAAATTACTGAACTTTTCCATACATAGAAATTTATCTTATTACATTTTTATTCATACTAAATGTTACTATCAGGAATATAAATTTTCTTCCGATAGTATATTTTTATGTTAAGATAAACAAACTATTAATGCAGTATAGTGAAGAATGCTTATGTTGTATGAAATATTTTAAAAAAAGCAGATAAATTTTGTTTTAAAGAACGCGAAGGCATTTTCAAAATTTTGACACGTGATATTATATGAAGATTTTTTTTTGATTTATGGAAAGCTAATCAGTTCTATGTTCAAGTTCTTTACATTATAACATGAAATCAAATTACTGAACGTTTCCATACATAGAAATTTATCTAATTACATTTTTATTCATACTAAATGTTACTATCAGGAATATAAATTTTCTTCCGATAGTATATTTTTATGTTAAGATAAACAAACTATTAATGCAGTATAGTGAAGAATGCTTATGTTGTATGAAATATTTTAAAAAAAGCAGATAAATTTTGTTCTAAAGAACGCGAGAGCATTTTCCAAATTTTGACAGGTGATATCATATGAAGATTTTTTTTGTTATTTATGGAAAGCTAATCAGTTCTATGTTCAAGCTCTTTACATTATAACATGAAATCAAATTACTGAACATTTCCATACATAGAAATTTATCTAATTACATTTTTATTCATACTAAATGTTACTATCAGGAATATAAATTTTCTTCCGATAGTATATTTTTATGTTAAGATAAACAAACTATTAATGCAGTATAGTGAAGAATGCTTATGTTGTATGAAATATTTTAAAAAAAGCAGATAAATTTTGTTCTAAAGAACGCGAGAGCATTTTCCAAATTTTGACAGGTGATATCATATGAAGATTTTTTTTGTTATTTATGGAAAGCTAATCAGTTCTATGTTCAAGCTCTTTACATTATAACATGAAATCAAATTACTGAACGTTTCCATACATAGAAATTTATCTAATTACATTTTTATTCATACTAAATGTTACTATCAGGAATGTATATTTTCTTCCGATAGTATATTTTTATGTTAAGATAAACAAACTATTAATGCAGTATAGTGAAGAATGCTTATGTTGTATGAAATATTTTTAAAAAAGCAGATAAATTTTGTTCTAAAGAACGCGAGAGCATTTTCCAAATTTTGACAGGTGATATCATATGAAGATTTTTTTTGTTGTTTATGGAAAGCTAATCAGTTCTATGTTCAAGCTTTTTACATTATAACATGAAATCAAATTACTGAACTTTTCCATACATAGAAATTTATCTAATTACATTTTTATTCATACTAAACGTTACTATCAGGAATATAAATTTTCTTCCGATAGTATATTTTTATGTTAAGATAAACAAACTATTAATGCAGTATAGTGAAGAATGCTTATGTTGTATGAAATATTTAAAAAAAAGCAGATAAATTTTGTTCTAAAGAACGCGAGAGCATTTTCCAAATTTTGACAGGTGATATCATATGAAGATTTTTTTTGTTATTTATGGAAAGCTAATCAGTTCTATGTTCAAGCTCTTTACATTATAACATGAAATCAAATTACTGAACTTTTCCATACATAGAAATTTATCTTATTACATTTTTATTCATACTAAATGTTACTATCAGGAATATAAATTTTCTTCCGATAGTATATTTTTATGTTAAGATAAACAAACTATTAATGCAGTATAGTGAAGAATGCTTATGTTGTATGAAATATTTTAAAAAAAGCAGATAAATTTTGTTTTAAAGAACGCGAAGGCATTTTCAAAATTTTGACACGTGATATTATATGAAGATTTTTTTTTGATTTATGGAAAGCTAATCAGTTCTATGTTCAAGTTCTTTACATTATAACATGAAATCAAATTACTGAACGTTTCCATACATAGAAATTTATCTAATTACATTTTTATTCATACTAAATGTTACTATCAGGAATATAAATTTTCTTCCGATAGTATATTTTTATGTTAAGATAAACAAACTATTAATGCAGTATAGTGAAGAATGCTTATGTTGTATGAAATATTTTAAAAAAAGCAGATAAATTTTGTTCTAAAGAACGCGAGAGCATTTTCCAAATTTTGACAGGTGATATCATATGAAGATTTTTTTTGTTATTTATGGAAAGCTAATCAGTTCTATGTTCAAGCTCTTTACATTATAACATGAAATCAAATTACTGAACTTTTCCATACATAGAAATTTATCTAATTACATTTTTATTCATACTAAATGTTACTATCAGGAATATAAATTTTCTTCCGATAGTATATTTTTATGTTAAGATAGACAAACTATTAATGGAGTATAGGGAAGAATGCTTATGTTGTATGAAATATTTTAAAAAAGCAGATAAATTTTGTTCTAAAGAACGCGAGAGCATTTTCCAAATTTTGACAGGTGATATCATATGAAGATTTTTTTTGTTATTTATGGTAAGCTAATCAGTTCTATGTTCAAGCTCTTTACATTATAACATGAAATCAAATTACTGAACGTTTCCATAAATAGAAATTTATCTAATTACATTTTTATTCATACTAAATGTTACTAACAGGAATATAAATTTTCTTCCGATAGTATATTTTTATGTTAAGATAGACAAACTATTAATGCAGTATAGTGAAGACTGCTTATGTTGTATGAAATATTTTAAAAAAAGCAGATAAATTTTGTTTCAAAGAGCGTTAGAGCATTTTGACAATGTTGACACGTGATATCATATGAAGAAATTTTATGATATCTATGAAAAGCTAATCAGTTCTAAGTTCAAGCTATTAATATTCTTATATCAATATGAAATCAATGAACTGAACATTGCCAAATATAAAAAAATTCTCTTGTTACATATAAGTTTCATACAAATATCCATTAAATAAAATATAATTTTTGAAACCGTTGAATATTTTTCTTTTAACATTGACCAACTTTGAATACAATTTTATGAAGATTCTTGGTGTTGTATAAATAGTTGAAACCAAATTAAAATATCTCTAATTTCCAGGTCGTGAGAGCATTTTTTCAGTTTTAATAGATGAAATCATAAAGAAACATTGGGAAAAAATGAACCGTTGTCTATGGAAAACTAATCAGCTCTAAGTTTATGGACTTAACACATGTGATATCAATATGAAGTCAATCGGACTTATAGTTTGGGCTGCAGAGAGGACACAAAAAAAAAACAACGTAAATGATGAATTCATAGAGAAGAAATCAAAAATTGTCTATGGAAAACTAATCAGCTCTAGGTCTTTGCACTTTACACATATGATGTTAATATGAAGTCGATCAGACTTATAGTTTGGGCTGTAGAGAGGACACAAAAAAGATAAATGCTACGGCGTACGGCGTACGGCGTACAGCGTATACGCCATACACACAAACACATCACGACGAAACTCATAGTGTGCATTCTCTACATGATACCCATTGAGAAACTGATGTAAAAAAAATACGCTTAAATTTTGCGAAATCATGACTCTCCCCTATTCCATAGTGTGGAGAGTAAAAAACTTTCGATATTTGAAACATTAAAACGTAAATTCCTATATATTTCTCTTAATGTTCGTATTTACAAAAGTGTCGTATGTCTATGTTGATTAGCATTTCTTCTTCTTCTTTCTCCTTAGCGCTTTTGTCCCGTTTTCTATCGGGGTTCGCTTTGACCATGATCCTGGAATTGGCGAGTCTGGTTATTACATTGAAGCGACTGCCATCTGACCTTCGTAACCCTTAGAAAGGGGAACCAGACAAATTGGATCATGGCTACACAAAGCTAGTGATATAAATCCGCACATAGATTTTTTAAAAATCCAGAGGTGCGTGCCCCACCCGGATTCGAACCGTCGACCTCAAGCATGTGAGGCGACGACATTACCGCTGGGCTATCACCGCTATGTTGATTAGCATTTATTATCATTTATTTATTCTATTTATTTATTTATTTTAATTTTGGCACATTTTACAAAATTAAATAAAATACAAAAAAATTCAAAGAAAATTACAAATAACAATTACTGAATACCAAAATTCCCACAAAGGCAATGCCTGTGTGTGGGTATACAATATATATAAAAAAATGGATTTTTATATCTACCTAATATATGCATGTGTATAATATAAAATATTAAAAGTGAAAAAGAAGGAATATATTTACAGTTGATATTATTATGAACAAATATATTCATTATATAAAATGTACGTGCCCATAACAAATGAAAAAAATTAAATGTACCTAAAATATTATGAATTATAACAAGAGTGAAATAAACCAGATTAAAAAATGATATGCAATAAAATAAATGCTAAATAATGCAAAAAAAAACAGGTACATTGAACGAGGCAAAAATGTACTGGCCACAACACCATGAATACATTCTACCCACAAATGTATCAGGCGACTCACAACAATAAGCAACGTCAGTTGCTCAGTTCTAAACTATGTATGTTGCAGTCAAATACATTTATTCCCCGTTCACCCAATAAACTCGATAAAAATCATACAAACAGATACTTAAATAAAATAACAAATTAAATGTTCATGAAAATATAAAAATACACACATATATCGAATAATAATATACAACAATCAATAAATAAAAATATAGAAAGTAAATAAAAATAAAAATGTATCTTAACCTTATGAAATATGAATTAATTTAAAGAAACAAGTAAAAAAGAAGTAGAAAAAAAAACAAAATAAAAATAAATAGAAGAAAAACAAATACGTATATTGACCTAAAAAAAAGTAAAAAAAAAATTAAAAAATAATAATAATAACATATGAGGTAGAAGAATGATATAACAAAATAAAAATACTATAATGGGGAAAATATATCATAATAATAATTCACAAATTAAGAGAGGAAAAAAAATCACTTTAAATTAACATGTAAAACAATATTTTTAGATATAGATAAAAAAAATATGCATATAAATTTCATATAAAAATCATAACAATATTGTTGTGTACTTCACATTTATCTCTTAACCAACATTTTATTTGTTTAACGTATAACAAATGACTTTTTATATTTTTCAGATGATTTGTTAAACTATTAAATGTTCTTGGAGCCACAAACATAGCATGTCTTTAAGTCTTTCTTGTTTTGCAATTTGGGACATTATACACATGATTTAGCCGTTGACTGACTCTATTCTGCGTTTTTATTTGGAAAAGATGAGACCTTTTATGTATGTATTTTAGACACTGTAATAGGTAGAGTTTTCTTAAGTCAAAAAGTTTGGAATCTTCAAAGAGTTGTAATGTAGGATACCTTAATGGTTTTCGATATATATTTTTAATAATTGTCTTTTGAAGAATCTCTAGGGGCCTTGTGTAGCAACTCAAAGCTCCACCCCAAGCAATTATACCATAAGATAAAAGAGATTGTACTAAGCTATGGTAAGTCATTTTGATAATATCAGTTTTGACAATACCTTCCATCCTCTTAAAAACATAAACTAGATATCTTATTTTTTTTTGAAAGGTAATCGACATGCATATCCCATCTTAAATGTGAATCAATAATGATCCCTAAATATTTTGTATAATTCACTTTTTTCACTTCTGCACATGTATAGCAATCGTTATTACAGTTTAAACTATGAAATCGCATGGCGAGAGAGTCGTCACAGTTAGGCGCAGTTCTTGGAGTACTATAAAATGGCATGTAGAATGTTTTTTCACAATTTAGAGTCAGCAAACTTTTATCAAGCCAAGATTTTACATGTCTTAAACACCTGTCTGCTTTTTCATAAGTTTCTGGCCAAGTTTGACCACTTACAGTAATTGATATGTCATCAGCAAATGAATACAATTCACCGGGGATGTTTGCGTTACAAAGGTCATTTATATAAACTAAAAACAGGGTCGGTCCAAGAACTGTTCCTTGCGGAACGCCATCATTCCTATAAATTGTAAACGAGAGTCAAGAAACTAGTTCAATAAATAACATTCGACATCTGTGCGAGAGCATTGTCACCTCATGTATAAGAACTGTTGCCTTCATTGTTTACAAAACCCAATTTCTCAATAGATGGCGTTACAAAAAAAGTTTCTTCGTTACTTCATAGATGGCGATGATCACTTTCTCATTAATAGAATATATAGAACTTTCAGAATTGCATTGATAAGGGAACTCAATAAGAAGGCATGATTGGTGAACGCGTAAACCAGCCGACGACAGATCGTAAGTCCTGTATGTTCCCGGTTCTCCTAGAATATTCCAACATCGTCAATTGAGATGTTGAAAATTTGTCGATTTCGAAAAATTAGGTAATAAATAAATTCCAATAATTTATATTCGTTTCAAACGTTCGTGTTTACACAAGTGTGGAGTTATTGTTCATAGTTCTACGTTAAACATAGAAATGATGGCAATCATTGAAAAAATCTGCTTGAGTGTATATTTAGAGCGAATACATTTCTCGTTTAATACAAATAATGTCTGTTTTCAACACAATAAATATTTATTCAAACATATCCGATATAGGTACGACTGTTTACACGTTTTGAAATCACCGATATTTTCAAAAAAAAAACGTGAAATTAAATTAAAAGATTTATAATTTTTCCATTATAGGATATGTTCCGAAGTTTGGTCCGGGTTTTGACAAAACTGACATGAGGCAGAGGAGGCAATGCTAAATCTAATAATTTTGGAATTTTATTTTCAATCAAAGTATACAAACAACGGAATCAATCAATAGTAAGGCACCATAATCCTAAACTCTAATACACAATCCAACAATCCCCTCCTCATTCACTAATGAGTCCTACTCCTCATCCTGAAACTTACTCTATATGTGTATGTGTATGTTTATATTTTTATCTATCTTTTTTAATATTGTTTTCTCTTCAATGGTGCTACAGCCCATGAGCCTTGGCCTCCGTCAGTCTTCGCCTCCAGCTTCTTCTATCGTCTGCAGCAACTCTCCAACTGCCCGGCACTTGCAGTAGTTGGGAAGCATCCCTTCCAAATTCGTCCTCCCATCGCAGCCGCGGTCTTCCAACCTTTCTTCTTCCACCTGGATGTCCACACAGAACTTTCTTTGGTATTGTTTTATCGTTATTTTTTATGAACTTTATTATTATTTATTTATTTACTTTTTATCACACTATATTTATAATGACAACAAAAAGTAGATTACTACTGCCCAACTCGGAAATCCTGTTTTATACAAATTTACAATTAGCAGTTTACAATTCGCAATGGCGACATTAGGCGGACCTGTGAGACCGAGGACATCATACGATGGAGTAGAGATAGTAGAAGATTTTGGAGGAACCATTGTAACAGGATGGACGCATCTCGAATCCCATCCATAGCGGCAAACGAAATCCCACCAGGGCATCGCCTCCCCGGAAGACCACCGAAGAGGTGGAGGGATAGCTGGACCTCAGCTTCACAGGAGTAGCTTTCTCGAAAGAAAAGATCTACGATCTAATATAAGAAGAAGAAGAAGTTTATAATTTTTAGTGACAATTTTATGCAATATTATGAACCAGGTGATTGTTCCCGTTCCACACTAAATAGGTTCACAGTCTCAACATTCTGCACTCACAATTATTACCTAAACAAACATTTGGGTTCACACAAAATAGATTAACCAGGTCCTAATGTCCGCCATAGTACCTGTCATAAATCCAATCTCTGACGCGATTTTTATATCAGAACCATAGAAAGAGACTAGTTAACTACGTTAGTGTAGTTTATATGAATCACATGCTTCCCAAATCAAATCAAATATTTTCAACTATGTTACCTATTATTTTTTTTTATTTTTTTTTATTTGTAACATAATAAATAATATACAGGTACACATCAAATCAGAAATCCTCTCATGTTTGGGTGACAGAGGCATACATCTGTTGCACTTGTTATGTAACAAGGTCTGGAAAACTGGTATCTGGCCGAAGGATTGGACGGAGTCTGTTTTTGTTCCACTGCACAAAAAAGGATCACCTGCCAAATGTGACAATTACAGAATGATTGCTCTTATATCACACGCCAGCAAAGTTCTATTACACATTTTGAATAAAAGGCTGAAACACTATCTTGACTGGCAAATACCATCTGAACAGACTGGCTTTGTGAGTGGAAGGGGAACAAGAGAACAGATCCTGAATGTGCGACAGATAATTGAGAAGAGTAGGGAGTTCAATGCACCAGTTATTTTGTGTTTCATCGACTATAGCAAAGCTTTTGACTGCGTCAGATGGAGTAAGCTGTGGATGGTGTTGGATGAGATGGGAGTCCCTAAGCATCTTATACATATCCTAAAAAACTTGTATACAAATAGTTCTGCCTCAATAAGATTAAATAATGCCTTGTCCGCTACCTTCTCAGTCCAGAAGGGTGTCCGCCAGGGATGTATACTGTCCCCTGCTCTTTTTAACATATACGGAGAGTATATAATGAGGAAAGCTCTGGATGGTTGGGAGGATGGGTTCAGCATTGGTGGCAAGAAAATCTCCAACTTACGCTTTGCAGACGACACAACTCTAGTAGCCACAAACGAGACCGATATGAAACAACTTTTGGATCGTGTTGAGAGGGAAAGTTTATCACTCGGTCTGAGCATAAACCAATGCAAAACCAAACTGATGGTGATTGATAGAGCATGTAAACTTCCCCCAATAAACTCTCTAAACCATCTTGAGATAGTACATGACTTCACATATCTGGGTTCCAACATATGTGACACCGGTGGTTGTGAAGCGGAAGTAAAAAGACGCATCGGCATGGCAAAGGGAGCACTGGGAAAGCTCACAAGAGTATGGAAGGACAGGACCATTACGAAAACTACGAAGGCTAGACTCATCAGGGCTCTGATATTCCCGATGTTCCTTTATGGCGTGGAAACATGGACACTTAGGGAGTCAGAGCGAAAGAGGATCGATGCTTTCGAAATGTGGTGCTGGAGGCGTATGCTGCGCATCCCATGGACAGCCAGAAGAACCAATGTGTCAATTTTAGACGAGCTAAGGATTGAAGATCGTCTGTCGACGATATGTTAAAGACATATCCTTCAATTCTTTGGACACATTGCCAGAAGAAAACCAGACTGCCTCGAGAAGCTTGTTGTGATGGGCAGCGTGGAGGGACGGAGATCTCGTGGTCGCTCACCGACCAGATGGAGCGATTTGGTTAAGTCCACAATGGGGTCTTCGGTGACTGGTGCTGTGCGTTCAGCCCAAAACAGATTGGCATGGAGGCGAGCCATACGTGTGGCGACAGACTACAGCCGCTATCCTCAGTCATGAGGAAAAGGACGATTGATGATGACACATCAAAGTTTAACAATACAATATTTTTACAAAAAAAGATACTTAAGAACTAGATGCGGAATGTAAACTGCTTCACTAGGTTAAAAACCTGTTCTGAAGCAGCTTATAATTATATAGGTATATTGTTTAGGTGTGCGTGTGTGTCATTGTATGTTAACGTAGAGTTGTTTATTTATCAGTGTCTTGTCTGTTTTTTTACCCACTTCTTTAATCCACATTTAAAGCTGTTTATATTTGTAATTTTCTTCAATTCAATTGGAAGCAAATTGAAAATTTTTACTCCAAGGAAATGAAAATTTCTTTGTCCATAAGTCGACTTGGTTCTCGGTATCTGTATATTTGCTTGTCTAGTCTGTCTAGTCTGACGTGTAGTTTGGGTCGATTGGAAGTCGTTAAGGTGTGAATAGATATAAGTGCAAATGTTTTTAGCATATAGCTGTGGTATGTCTAGGATGTCAAGTTTTTTGAATAGTTCGGCTGAGGGTGTGCGAATAGGCACATTAAATATTATTTTCAAAACGGATTTTTGGGCTTTAACTATTGAATCTATTTTTGTTCTGTAAGTGCCACCCCACCCTATAATACCATATTCTACTATTGATTGGTAAAGTGAATAGTACATTAATTTAATGACAAATTTTGGTAAAAAATTTCTGATGGAGCGAAAAATGAAATTATTTTTTTTTAATTTCATGCTTCAAATTGAGATATGGGGTTTCTATTTTAAACATTGGTCAATTGTTATTCCCAAGTATTTCGTTTGTCTAGTTTTTTTTTATTTCAGTACATAAACAGTTACTTTGTTGGTCTTTGCAGTTATGAATTTTCAGTGGTCTATTTTCATTTGGTTGTCCCTGGTCCGTTTTGGTAAAAGTTATGTACATATACTGTTTTGTCATTGTTTAATGTAAGTGTGTTGCAGTTTAGCCAGTTTTTAATAAGATGCATCCCACTTTCGGCTTTTTTGTAAGTAGATTCCCAGTTTTAATCGCTAAATAACAACACAGTGTCATCTGCAAAACTTATGATTTGTCCTCCTATATTCATATTGCATAGGTCGTTCATGTAGATGAGGAATAAGATAGGACCGAGTATGCTTCCTTGAGGTATTCCGTAATTTATATTGTGTCTTGAATTCTGACTAGTTGTTTTCGGTTTGTTATATAGCATTTCAATAATTTTAACTCATTTCCGGTAATCCCTAATTGTTCCATTTTTTCAAAAAGTTTAGTATGGGATATTGTATCAAAGGCCTTTTTAATATCCAAAAATATACCAATTGTTTTATTGCCTTTGTCAACATTCTGTGTTATATATCCAGTGACTTAAATCCGAGGTAGACCTTCCTTCTCTAAAACCATACATATAGTTTATCATTTTTGGCTCAACTTTTATACAAATAATGAAATGTAAAATATATAACATAAAGCTGTAACTTTCTGAGAAACAAATAACTATAAAAATTATAGATGATAATTAGTTTTTCATATTGTGTTTACAAATTTGGCCCCGTTTTTAATCTGGGACCACATGCTTTGCATGACCGGGCTGTCAGCTAGCTACGCCACTGCTCACATTGTGGGGTATGCCTTGATGGTATACAAAAAAGTTTAGTAAATTTTTCGAGGGAATAATAAGAAAATAAAATAAAAATAGAAATTAACACGACTATATTTGCGGAATTTTTAGTGAGTAGATTAGATTATCTAAGTTTAAAAGTTCAACGTGTTGTTATTTCTATACGAGGGGCCCCAGTAAAATTATTCGTAGTCGGCGTATTTATAATCAGTAGGTACCTATTATTATATACCGACATAAATACATTAAATGATTTATTTTGTGTTTGTTTCAACAAACGAGGACAAAATACATATTATCTGATTATTAATTATTTTTAACTCTGCGGTTAGTGTGTAAATAAATTTGAAGAACTCTACCTAACTTCTAATTTTACGCCGCGGCGATTTGTTTAAGGGGGGGACTGCTGCCAGCGTACCTATTTTTCAATTTGATATACCATCATTATTTCTTATCAGATCGTTTTGAAAAAAAAAATACATAGTTTTGGTATTCGTAAAGAAAAATGTATCTTTACTTTTTGATAATGTTCTGTATAAATTCTTTATAAGAAAAATAATGGCATACCCTGATTTTCAACGTTTATCTTTTATTTTTAATAAAATATAAGGCGTAGTTCAACATATTTTTTTTTAATTAAAGAAGACATAAATATCTAGAAAAATACGATGTGACGTTGCATTAATGCTTCAGGTTTAGAAAATCGCCAAGATAAACCGCCAGATCACATGGTAAACCAAGCAATCTCCATGGATCTTCCTCGACTTACATCCAGAGGAGGAGCAAAGAATTAATGGATCGTGCAAAGACGAAACCAATTACAGAGACATGACCTAGGTGACATTGTACCTACAGGAAAGAAGGACCTATAATTTAAGAACGAGGAGAGCTAACCCCAACAGTTGATGGACTAAAGAAGTTTGCCGCTAACTATGCCTAGTTTATGAATGCTGCGAATTCCATGGACAGCAAAACGGTTCCATCCATAGAACAACTAAAAATAAAAACCAGACTGTAACCAGCAGCTATATATATATATATATATATATATATATATATATATATATATATATATATATATATATATATATATATATATATATATATATATATATATATATATATATATATATATATATATATATATATATATATATATATATATATATATATATATATATATATATATATATATATATATATATATATATATATATATATATATATATATATATATATATATATATATATATATATATATATATATATATATATATATATATATATATATATATATATAATATATATATATATATATATATATATATATATATATATATATATATATATATATATATATATATATATATATATATATATATATATATATATATATATATATATATATATATATATATATATATATATATATATATATATATATATATATATATATATATATATATATATATTTATATATATATATATCAAAGTATCAAAGTATCTTGCCAACTACTTACAACCAGATGTAGAATCAGCGGAATCTTTTGTCAAAAATTCGGAACATTTTATACAAATCATTAAAAATCAAAAATTAAACAAGGGCGACATCCTTGTCAGTTTTGACGTCGTATCCCTGTTTACCAATATACCCACAGACGAAGCTCTTCAAGCAATAAAAGAAATGAGTGACCCACCGAATGACATAATAACTTTAATAGAACATTGCCTCAATAACACATTTTTCACTTATAATAACGACATGTACAAACAAGTAAAAGGAGCACCAATGGGTCTATCTCTTTCACCGCCAGTCGCT